>JAQMYM010000033.1:26730919-26745809 GCA_030014255.1 Parauchenoglanis ngamensis
ACTCACTCTGTCTGTGTGTGTGTGTGTGTGTGTGTTTGTGTGTGTATGTGTGTGTATGTGTGTGTATGTGTGTGTATGTGTGTGTATGTGTGTGTGTGTAAATGAGTGGGAGCTGCTACCTAGAGCTCTGTATGAAGAGGCTGTTAATAGACTATGAACAGACACTGTTTTGTCTGGCCAGCTGGAGCCACAGCAGAGAGAGAGACTGTGTTCCCTGCTTTCTGATCGTGTGTGTGTGTGTGTGTGTGTGTGTGTGTGTGATTATTAGATTGTTGTGCTTCAGGCTCTGATGCGTGTGAAAGCGCTGTGCAGTTCATACAAAAGAAGCAGCGATTCTTTCTCCGCCTGATTTGACTCAACAACACGACATGTCACCCATTTTACCGTTTTACGCACGGCCACTTTAATAGGAACACCCCTGCCCCCTGCTCGTTCGCACAGGTACACGTCACGTGGACGCTAACGTTCCAGCTTCAGCTCTGACTGATGCACATGCAGGCAGGAACTGCACGCGGGGCGGCGCGAGAACGAGTAAAAGCGCTAAAACTGCAGACTCCTTCCACGGTTTCTGTGATTCTGCTTTGTGTGTTTTGATCCTTCGTTTCTTCGCGAAGCTCCTCTTTCTCTGAAAGAGCAGCCATCTTGAACCGAGTGTCATGTGACTAATCGATCTGGGCATTTTTAACGCACATGAATATAAAGTCCTTTTCCTTGTCTCTTTCTGCAGTGTCTGAGGGAAAGCAGGGAGTTATTGACGTCACTCTGTGTTGTGTGTTCAGTGATGGAGGAGCAGCTGGTACTGTGCTATACTGTCCAGACGGCCGTTATGGCTCCACCCTCCTCCTCTGGGCTTTATTCTTAAAGGGATAGCTCGTCCAGAAACTGGTGCGGCTGGTTAATTAAAGGAAACCAGACGCCTGCACTATCTGGTTGGTATCCTGGATTCCAACACAGTGACAGACATTTTACCCCCGGCACAGACTCCAACCACACACACACACACACACACACACACACACACATTTCCATCTCTGCTGTGTGGATGAGTTTGTTCCGAACAGGAAATGGAGCAGGGGGGTTAGAGCACGGAAGCCCCTCCCTCCTCTGCTTCCTGATGATGGAGCACAGCTCGAGTTGCTGTATACAGCGTCGCACTGAGAGACGTTACTGCATGAGCACTAATGGTGCTGCGCAAGACATCAAGCACGTCCACTAAACAATCGGATAACGGCAAAAAATCTGGTTTTTACAGCTACAAGCACTTAAGTAATTTGATAATAAGGAAGTCTGTAAGAGTCAGTCAGTAATCAGATTTCTTCCTAAATCGGACTGTAGAACACTTTGTGACTCACTAATAAACTCACCAGAGGTGACTCACCGCATCCAGACTGCATATGGCTGATATTCCGTCCCGTGAGCAGATTTAGTTTGATCCACAGACAGAGATGAGCATTTTTACCCTGAGTATACTCTTTACTCTTTATTCTTTACTAGCAACCAAGATTTGTGTGCAGTTAAGTATAGCGTCGGGATCCCAAAGTCGAACCGATACGGTTCCAGGTACCCCTTGTTTTTGAATTTTGGTTCTGCCTGTCAGTTCTTAAACACCGCATATCTGCCAGGACCTGTTTTAGGTGAATACGTCATGCATCAACAACCATTTGCTTGGACCCAAGCCAGCATGCGTGACAACCGTGTGAAAGACAGACAGTGAAAGTAAAGTGTAGTTTCACTTTAATAAAGAAAACGACAACAATTGACACACATGAACTCTATTATTGACCTTCACCTGTTATTGACCTTTTCTTTTTTCTTTTTTTTTCTTTTTTTTAACATTTATGGAACCAAAATGGGGAACCGATAAGCCGAACCTGAACCGGAATTGATAAAACTGAAACAATACCCAGTCCTAGCTTTGAAACACCGTAACAATGTGTAGCCTTGTTGCCCTTTTGAGGCGCGATATCTACAAGTAGCGATATCCGGAAATTCCTAACAATGTTCATAACTTTGTCCTTTTGTAAAACGACTCGAGTTTGAAACTGATCACATTGTCACGTCACCAAGCTCGGTTACAGCAGGGTTGCCACGGTAACCTGTTTCCATTGGTTTTGCTAGTTTCATATCGCACCCTGTTCTCTTTCTCGTCTATTGGCAGGTTTCCATTAACCTGCTTAATGCATAATTGCGAACTAAAAAAAAACGAGTAATGGAAAGCTCTCATGGGGAAAAAGGTTTTCTGCTCGCATGAGGTGGTTTTTCAGACAAAAGCAATATTCCATACAATTGAAATTTTTTTCATTAAAGTCACATGACTGCAATTGAAATCACCGTCCCAACGCTCGTCAGGTCGGAGATCCGACGCCATCTTTGATTGGGATGGCTATCACGGGAAGAGAAAACCCAGATTTAATTGCATGCCTAACACCTCCGTGTTTCCATTAAGTGATGTTGATGTTCATCGCTACTATGTTGAGGCAAACTGCAGTGGAAACCCATCTTATGATGCACGGCATGTCCCGCCCACTGTGATCACTCGTGATGGGTGGAAACAGAAAAGCAGGAAGAAGCTGACAAGGAAGCACACAGCGAAAGTAGTTTTGTTTCATCGTATTTTAGTCAATCATTTCTGACATAAATGAATGCTTCACAAATGCTGTTATAGAAAAATAATCAACAAGTGCACAAGACGCCTTGATTCGCACCTTGACTGAACGCGTGTGTCGCGGTGCAGAACTGAACTGCTCTATCGGACCAACAGCAGTATCAGTATTGGTGAATCTTTCATTTAAGTAGCTCTGTGTAGCAGACAGGAGCCCAAACCAGACTAGACGCCGAAGATGTTGGCATCATCCATCTTCCTCGCCCTCAATCTGTTACGTGTCTTTGCTTTGAGGCTGATGTGAGGCTTCAGTCCCTCTGGAAGCACTGATACCGTCGTCTTCCTGCACAGACGGATGTTCATTAGAGCGGGCAGACAGAGAGAGACCCAGATTACACTGTAGAGCGCTGCTTTTTTAATATCACACTACACACACCTCCTTTCCCATCATCAGGGATATGGATGTGTTGGTGCTGCTGGGAATCAATAGTGTTGTCGTGGCTTTAGATGATCTTTATTTAATGTGCTCCGTGGACTGATGGATGATCGATAGATGTCGGATTGTCTACCTGTCAATCGTTCTCCGATCCCATCTTCCGGAGTCTTTCATTGGCACCAGTTGCTTCATCATCACAAGATCTTGGTCGTTGGAGCTGTTCCGTTCCTGTGAAGGTTCTGTTTTTAATAAAACACGAAACCGCTTGCTCTTGCGACTTTTTCGTCATCAGTCCCGACACGCAGCTCCATGCCTGTAACGTCAAAAACGGCCTTGAGTCATGCACCTGGTGTTATTTGTCGTTCGTCTGTTGGACTTTGGACGGGTGTCGGATTTTTTATTTTTTTTTTCTTCTCTCACCGGGTGCCACATTAAGAACAGCGTGAAGCGTGTGTCTGTTGTTGTGTGATGTACAGGGTGTTTTCACACTCGCAGTGTTGAAGGAGGAGGCTACTGGTAATTGCCAGCATCCCACAAACATCTGGTCATACTTTCCCGAGCCTAAAATAATCATGTAATCATGTGCGGCTTTTGCTCTGTTATTAAACGTTGCTCAATTGGGCAACTGAATAGAACACACACACACACACACACACACGTGCACACGTGCACGCATGTGCAAGTGTGAATGAGTACACTTTCACATGTGGGTGTGTCTGGCTGCAGTGTTGCTTGGTTATGCTTTGTGTGTTTGTGCACGGTTCATTTATTAGCGGATGCCACACTGAGAAACTGCCGAAGCTTGCTCATTTCCTGTTTGAAGCAGTTGTCAAGGGCAATCCTCATCTTTGTAAACACACGCATGCAGTATTTACAGAGATGAGTGGCACAATAAAGCAGAAAATCCCATGGCTGTCTTCTTGTTTTGGAGGTGTCGATTATTTTTTTGCTTTGCTTCAAGCATCACTGCAAATCAGTTCTAAGCTCTTCTGACGGAAGCATCTCCATCCCGATGGGCGTGGTCCGTTACGGGATGACTCCGCCCCATCACAGGATCACTGAATGTTTTGCTGAGAATAAAACGAGAGATGGATATCATATGCTGTGGCCTTCGGACTCCCCAGATCTATAACCTGAACACCTATGGGAGATTTTGGTGTGACGTGTTTAGATGCTCTCTACCATCATGAGGGAATATTGTTTTTGGCGTTTATCGGTCCAGTACAGTTCCTGAGACTTGTAGACTCGATGCTAAGAGATGTTCATGGAGGTCAGTGGGGCAAAAGAGCAAACACAGGAAAAAATGAACCGCTTGGGAGTTGGAGGAGTCGACTCTTATTGGTGGGATGAGTCAAATGATCTGACTCGCTGAAAAGAGCTGGAGTTTGAATCACTAGATCACTCGATCATGTATAGTTGTGATCAGATTACCGGAGATGGAGGTTAGCATCAGCTCTGAACAGAGAAATCTGAAACGGTAGTCACATTGTCACAACGTTAACTATTGTTTGACCGAAGGATTAATAAAGTAATTAAATATAAACCAAACCCACGACTCCACAAAACAATTAATCTGTCTCAAATGATCTTGCCTTGGTCTTCTACCATGAAGGTGAGAGTGAATTAAACCGAACGGTGCAAGGCATTATGGGAATTTTGTCTCCCTGACGCGGCATTCTTGTTTATTATGGAATAAAAAAAGTGCACTGGATGTTCTCGTTAAGCTTTTGGACATTACGAAAGTGCTGAATGTAGTGCACTTATGTAGTGAACAGGGCGTAGTTTTACCCCGGCTGGCTCTTAGTTAAACCACCTCGCAAAAAAGCCTGCGTAGAAATTGCGTTTGGATCATTTAATTTACAGGGCAGCGTGAGATTTATGCAGCGTGCGGAAGCTGCCAGGCTGTAAATGGCTGCTCGGAGGGAGGGAGGTGTGGGATCGGGTCATACTGAGTCACACACTCACTCGTTGGACCATTCGGGGCTTAATAGTGCTGTCAAAACACACTGCATGAAAACGCCATTACGCTCTCGTATAGGTAAATTCATTTTTTCCCCATCTTGGATCATTGTAGCTGTGAGTGTATTCACTCGGTGCTTGGTTAGATGCTCTAAATCGCTGTACGTACTGTAAAATGACGGCTCGGCACCGCTCTGTTAGTACCACACTGGGGTTTAATTGCTGCCCAGACTGACCATAAATCCACATCTAGTCCCTCAAGAGAGACACCGCCGGGCCTTTATGACTCAACATGGCTAACGATCAGGAGCAGTGATGACCCCCGAGCAAGATCCCCAACCCTCAGCTACACGGGATCATAAATATCCGGACGATCAGGAGCGTACGGTCCAGGGTGTGCTTTGTCATCAGCAAGACATTTCTGAGCCTCCTCAACTTCCTCCATCTTCACAAAAAAGGAAAGGAAGTGCTCAAAACGGCATAAAGTCCAGTTTATACTCGAGCGTGCAAAAGCATCGGAGATGTGAGACATTATTCACACACGCTCCGGAGAACTTTATGCACATCTGAAGGATTAAAACCGACAGCCCTGTCCCTGTCCGTAAAGGTTTCCAAATCAAACCACAAAACGTTTAGCGAGTTACGCTACGCCTGTTCGACTGGTCAATCAGAACTGTTCACTAACCTGGAAAATCCAGAGGCTTGGGACGTAAAATTAATCATTCCGTAGGTTTTTAAAATTTGAAATGCTAACCGTAATGAAAACAAAACCGGTTAGTGTTAATACTCGAGTGTGGTGTGTGTTCAGGTGGTGCTTTTTCATCATTAACGACAACAAGTTGAACCGTTAACATGCATAATTGCTACTTAAATCTTACCGTCTGCTGTAAATGTCACAAGAAGTCTTATGGCTTTTTGGTAATCACGCATGGCTCCTGGAACTTCATCAGTAGGAGCTACGACGTGGTGGTGGCGTTTGCGTGCGTCCTCCACGTCATTACGATATTTCCAGCACCATTTAAAGGCAGCAACATTCACACGGCTCCACTATTAACGTTGGTGTTGCGGCACTCGGACGTGTAGCATTCGTTCCTGACGGCGCGGCAGCCGTCTTGCGTACACGTACACACGATTGAAAGCAATCCGGCATTGAGAGTGCTGAGGAGACGCTGAACTGCCCCTAGTGGACAGAGAAAGATCAGTGATTTTTGTCCCTTTAGTGTTACTGAAGTCTCTGAGCTACAGTTTTAGTTTTAATGTCTCTCTCAGGCCTGGAAAATACAGCATTTATCTGTAAATACATCATTATAAAGAAGCCGGAAACTGTTAAAATGCTGCAATCTGTGTAAAAGGAGGTTTTGTTTGGTCATTTGTTCAAGGCTAATTATCAGTAGCTTGGGTAGAAGAGTTTCAGTGATGGCGCCACTCGGACAGCTTATTGTAAAGTAAGCATTTTACCGTTAAAGTCCTCCGTATACCTTATTTTGCTGTACGAGTAACAGCATCAGCTAGACGTCTTGTAGGCTCTTATGCTTTGTCAGCAGTGGCTTTGGATAAAAATGAACTGACTGAAATGTAATGCCATTAGCATTTATACTGCCTTATTTACTTAATATTCAGTTCTAAGTATAAATGATGCAAGCTTTCCACGTTTGGCCGCATGATGTTCTGTGCATTGAGCAGACATCACTTGTTCAGGCGTTTGACAGAGGAAGAAGAAAACTGAATGAGTAAGAATGAGTCAGGGTCGCTCATCACGGAACGCGCAGACGGCTGGCAGAAATAGCTGCTGAATCCAGCTGCGGTGGGATTGGTGGGATTGGGCGGGGCGGGATGGCAGCGGGCCGACGGTGACTTTTCTCCTCCATCTGTGGAACGGTTTAATCAGTGAGTGAGTCAGTGACCGAGGATTGAACAAGATGAGAGAGAGAAAGGGAGGAAGTGAGTGTTCATGCGCAATTATACATCTATGAGGACCGGCTTCCAATCCCTTCAGTGTCAGAAAGCCATTTCAGATGCTCTCTGAAGCCGATGCACCTGAATGACCCGCCCACCTCCTCCGTGATTGGCTGGGAGGCGGACAAACTTCAGCTGTAAGCGAGCTCTCGGTAAAGCTCCGAAATCTCAAACTATTATTTCATTAGACGACGATGTTTGTGTCGAGCTTCCAGGCAGTTTTAATAAGAACGAACAATTCTTCCTTCAGTTGGCCCTCAGGAGCAATTCTGATGAATTATAACAAACTATGAAGATTTAAATGAGAGATTTACAGCATTTCAATTTTTTTTTTTTTTTTTGAAGATCTGAAAAAGCTTATGAAGCTTTTCATTTTTATGAAGCTTAAAGACATTCAGGTGTTTTTATGCAGATGACATCACAAATCAAAGAATTATGTTGTCAAGGACGTTATACTCTAGGACTCCTGTGTGTGTGTGTGTGTGTGTGTGTGTGTGTGTGTGTGTGTGTGTGTGTGTGTGTGTGTGTGTGTGTGTGTGTGTGTACTGGGTGGTTGCAGCCTGGACGGTATTTTTACACACAGGAAGGAGATGAAATCAGCCTCTGCGGCCTCTCACTTCCCTCCCTCTGGCAGCTGCATGCTTGTTTGCTGTGATAAAGAACTGCTTCCATTGGTGCAGTCTCAAACAAACACAAACACACACACACACGCACACACCATCCATCCATCCATCAATCATCAGCATCTTTCTACTGCTGCTTTATGACTCTAAAGCACTGGAGTCTGCCTCCCATCCATGAGCGCCGTGTGCCTTTTCCCCCGTCCTGTTTGCACGCCGGGTTCGTTCGAGGGGTTACAGGAGGTCACGAGCTATAAAACTGGACTAAATGATTAGAGTGTGTGTGTGTGTGTGTGTGTGTGTGTGTGTGTGTGTGTGTGTGTGTGTGTGAGAAACCCCATCACTCACCCCTGCACCCTTTGCTAATCCACCTCAGTTCCTGCTGCGACGGGTTTGTGCGCTTTGTTTGACAGGAAAACATTCTTAGGTGTTGCAATTGTTCAGCTTCCTGCTGTGGACGTTGGTTGAACTTTACACCACGTTGCGTGGTGTGAGATGTGCAGCGGGTCTCTTAGCTGCGGTTTCTGATCTGCATGTGAAATGGCCGAGTGTATAATCATTAAGAGTCAGTCTGAATGTGGCAGGTGGTAAATCTGATATCTTTATTTAAAGTGTTTTGCCACCTTTTATAATGCTTATGTTTTTTGGGTGAAGGTTTGAACACGGACAAGAAATCGGATTATTGGATTTCGACTCGCTCACAATCACACTTATAAAATAGCTGTAGCATCTTTAAGCGGCGTGTGCGCGTGTGTGTGCGCGCGTGTGGTACTAATTGCCCGGACTGCCCTCTCTCACTGTTTACTTGCCTCTGAAAATGAGTTAAAGCCTTTAATACAAGATTATCAGAAAGGGATTGCACACACTGGGCTGGGTGATCTTCTATAATATCTATATTGTGACCAATTATTTCACAAATTATTTCATATTTTCTAAGATATGATGCCGTTCTATAAATATTTAATGTATTTTTGTTTTAGTAAATTAAATACAAATTTCATTAAAAACCGAAAAGAAGCAGCCGATTTGACGTTAAAATATTGAGCTCAATCTTTTAAAGTGTGCAGTCATTTCCTTTTTCCGTCTTTTTTACAATTTTCTCTCATTTTTTTTTTTAATCAATAAAAGTGTTTCATTTGAATATTATTGCAGGCAATCAATAATCCACCAGGTTTGTTTTCTTGCTAAGCTACTGCAGTTTGTTAGCGCCTATGCCTATGTTATGTTGCATGTCCTGTATCATAGAAACGTTTTCGAGAATTGTGATGATATTTCAGTCACGTCTCTCGCACGCAGTTTCTATTCATGGACGGCATGCTGGGGTGTTCACGAAAGCGGCTAACCATTAAACCTGATCAGCGTTTCGTGGGTTTATGAGTCACATCACTTATATTTGGCTGCATGGCACTTTTTTGTGCGATTATAGATCATTCCGGTATCCAGGTGTAGAAGAGTGAAAACGGAGAGTGAGTGTGTTTACAGTGAGTGTGAGCGCAGGACTGTCTTTATGATTACAGCAGCAGCTCTTACGAATCTCCGCGGCGACGGAGTCACAAATGCAGACGCTCCGAGATGAATCTGTAGGGCAGGGTGTGATTTTATAAAGACAGAATTGAAAGGAAGTATAACGAGCAAAAACAACCAAGTTTATAATCAGATGTTCAAGGTGTTATGAGAATCTGCTTCCCTGAAGGTTGTTTCAGGTGAGCGGTGAGTAACTCCACCAGTCAGTCTGCAGTCGAGCCAGAGTCGGATTATGAAGCGCACTGTGCTTTAGTGGGTGTTAGGTTTCAAAACCAGGATGTGGAGTGTGTTGTTTGAATGTCTTGGGTGTGCCCATGTGCTGCTTCTCGGTGGTTTTTGGCGAGTCGCAGGCCAGGACTGATATTGAAATACGAGTCAAAGATACACTGCTCTCATTCCACAGAGAAAGGAATGAAAGGAATCCTGCGTGTGCGTGCGTGTGCGTGTGCGTGCGTGTGCGTGTGTGTGTGTGTGTCAGGGCTTACATTCCCTCAGCTGTCCAGACCTTGAGATCAGTGAACCTGCCGTGTGAATGATCACGATTACAGAGCGAGGAGGAAGTCGTTTGCCATATGCGTGCACCACCTGAATCTGTAAACTTTCTATCGTTTCTATAGCAACAACTTACTTGTGTAGTACTTTTGGATTTTTTTTTTTTTTAAAATGTGTGTAATCGCTGATGTGAAGTTTTCTGTAAGGATTCCAGGGTTTATGTAACACTCATGGAAGGAGTCTCCAGTGTCGGGGCTTTGGCGCAGTCAGAGCGAAAGCTGCAGGATTTCCGACATTGGAAAGTCTTGATGAGGAACGCGTTTACTCGGCGCGGTTTGTAGTTTTATTAAACGTGTCTAGTGATTTTTTTTCGCAGCTTGCACTGTTGGAGAATAGTTTCCGTTTCATCCCGAAATAAACAACTTTCGCAAACGTTTCTGTTCAACATAAACGGTTAGGGCTGTAATATATTTCTGTACTTGTTTCCATATTTTCTTATGTTGTTGTGTTTGTGCCTCAATTCCATTATAAAGCATCTCTCCATCTGTCTGCCTCTGCAGTGCTTCTGTGCAAATTGTTGTAAATACTGTAATTACTTTGGACAGCCATTGAGTTGGTGTGTGTGTGTGTGTGTGTGTGTGCTGTGTAAAGAGATTTTAGGGCCCAGCTGTGTGTTAATGGCTGCTGTGTGTTAATGGCTGCTGCTCCTTCACCACACATCATTAGATTGTTAAGCCGATCCTTAAGGCATCAACTTGTGCAGCTTGTTTTTGCGTCATGGTTTGATTGCTTTTGTCACTTTTTGTTTATAGACAGTGGATATCCATAAGGAGAAGGTGGCCAGGCGAGAGATCGGCATCCTGACCACTAACAAGAACACAACCAGGACACATAAGATCATCGCTCCAGCCAACGTCGAGAGGCCGGTGAGGTATATCCGAAAACCAATAGACTACACCATGCTGGACGACGTGGGGCACGGAGTTAAGGTACATCCTGCTCTTCAGCTGCTGACGTGTGTGTGTGTGTGTGTGTGTGTGAGAGAGATATTGGACTCAGGAGAGTTGTAGATGGATGAGCTTGTAGATTATTTTCCAAAAGCTACTCCCACGTTCAAATCAAGAAGCCAGCCGTTTCCATTACGAGTCTTTTAGGAAGCACTCGGATGCCTGTCCGAGCTTTTTCTCAATGAGTTATTTCAGTCAGGAAAATTATAAAAAGCACCTCATATGCACGGACACGCTGTCGGGGAATTCTTCGTTGTTTTTGTAGTCTTCCCTGAGATTACAGCTCATTTTTCGCCCCAAGTCAGAAACAGGCACGGGAGCTGAGCTTCTCCCTCACCGCCCAGAGCAAAGGAAACCTCCCTTAATTAAATCAGACTCCGACTCGGCTGGTTTTGGACGTCTCTCCGAAGCTGCCTTTTACACACTCCAATCCATCATTCTAATCACACCGATTGGATCAGGCTTTACAGCAGTGTTGGCTACAGCGAAGGCCATGCAGACGGTGTTCTGACTGTCTGAATTAAGCAACACGCACGTCACAATGCCAGAGATTATTTCATCTACAGCGTCCCGTGCCAGGTAAACGCTCTGAAACGGCTGTTATTTTATGCTGATGCTAAACTGAAACTTCACAATCATGGTTTATGCAGATTAGACGAGCTCGAGCTGTAAAAGACACTTTTCCGGAAATTGTGTGATCATCAGATCTCTGCTGTAGTTTGTAGCACCATGAAAGGTTTAGCAAAGCTATGACTTGCTGTCTGAGGTTTAATGTGTAGTAAGGACATTACAGTACTCTGTGGTGCCTTGCAAGTATTCTCCCTCTCTAACTTTTCCACATTATGTACACCTTGTTATTGAAATGAGCTTCTTTACTATTTGATTTTGTCCATGTTTGAATGCGATACGTATCTTTTGTTCGTGAGCACTTGGTAGAGCCGCCTTTGGCTGCGACTTTCTGCGATGCTTCTGTATCAGCCTGGTCTCTGTCCTGACCAGTTTCCCAGTCTCTGCTGATTAAAAGCAACCCCATAACAATTTGATGCCACCACCTGCATGCTTCACCGTTGGTGCGGTGTTCTCCGAGTGATGAGCAGTGTTGGGTTACTGCCAATCATAGCACTTTGTGCCAAGGTCACTTTTGGTCTCATCAGACCTGAGAACCTTTCTGTGAATATTTGTTGAGTTTACAGCATGGTTGTGGGCTAACACCACACCGCCTTCACGCTGTCACTCTTCTATAAAGCCCATCTTCATGTTTGACTTGCTCAGTCATGCAGGCCTCGTCAGCCACAGCGACAGAAAAAGTGACTAAGTGTGGCGGCCTGTTGTCAGGTCACTTCCACGCCATTAATAATTCACTACATGTGGTTAAAACAAAGCTTTCCGATTGGTTAATGTGGCGCTTTGAAATCCCCCAGTTTCTTCTATTTACAAGCAGGATGTAACGCGTTTGCAGAAGGAAGTTGAAAAGGCCAGCGTCCTTTCAAAATGTGTTAAAGCTGCATGAAGCTGCGGTGCTCAATGTTATGCAAAGTTGGGGTTTCCTCTCAAACTTTAATTGTTTATAAGCCGCATGGGTCTGACACCTCGTCAAAACCTCAAGTTTAAGTGCATTCATTTTAACACAATACCTCATCTCTGTCTCATTTTCTCTCTCGCGCATACGCCTCCTGAACTCGGACTGGTGTGGGAAAATTCTGTGCAGTAGTTCTCGCTTGTCCTCAGGCTGAGGCGTTTTTCTGGCTCGCTCTCCTCTCTGTAACGAGTTTCAAACTCTATCCAGCCTGCAGACATTCCACCAAAGCCTGACTCATCACATTAGAGGATTAGCGCATCTTCAGCCAGGCCGAGCTCGCTCGCCCACTCAGGGTTCACTCTGTTACTGCAGCGGATGAGTTTTACACTGCTAGTCCGCTGATGCTTAAACCAGTCAACTGCAGAGAAGCCGTGGTTTTTGAAGGACGTCTTAGGAGGAGGTGAATGTTACATTTTCCGCTGTTACTTTACTCTGTGATGTTGGCAAAATATATTTCTTCCATTTACACATCATTTAAACACTAAACGTCAGCTTGCTTCATCACACATTTCCATATATTTCAGGCCAAGTGGGTAGAAGTGACTGGTCTGGTTTTACCCCAGTCTAAATAAAGCTTCACTCATGTTGGGGCTTGTTGCACTACATTTACATTCACTCATTTGATCGACTCATGGAGCAGCTTACGAGTACAAGCTGAGCTCCCAAAGGAATTTTGACCAATTCTGCCTGCTGCTGCACACATTCCTGTCCAGTCCCACCCACTCCTGGAGAAATATCGACCAAGCCCTCCGGTTCTCACTGCTTTTTTGGCTTGTACCCATACACACTATTTTCTATGAAGTACTTTTGACAGGCCCAGTTATCTAGAGTGGCTTACATCAGAAATCATCTCAAACCGAACTTTCAGATAAATTCTCCTGACCAATCCTTATCGCTGCTTCAGACATTCCTGACCAATCCCGTCCATTCCTGCAGACACTCCCTCGCTCCCAGATGCTATCTTGGATATACCTGACCAATTCCTCCTGCTCCTGCAGATGCCTATGACCAATCTGGCCTTCACCCACAGACATTCCTGACCAGTCACGCCCACTCTTGTAAAACATTCGACCAATCCCTCCAGCTCCCACTGCTGTTTTTGCTAGTACCCATATATTGTATGTGGGCTTGTATGTTTTTATAGCCCCAAATAGAAAACAAGGGTCACCTATACCAGGTTCTAGAAAATGAATTAATAAATGAATAAGTGAAAAATAAAGCTTGACAGCACTGAACAAGCAAGAAGCTTCCATGTTAATCCCCATGGCTTTTCTGCATCTCAGAAGTGTTTTATCCATTCATCTTCTCCCACCCTGATGAGACTGTGACCCACATTCTCATGGTTTGGAACCCCATTCCTGATGCAAACCTCTACACTGGGATTTAAAATCCGATCACTCGCATAGACCTTAACTTCTGATCTTTCCCCTTGCCTACACACCTGAGATGGCCACTCAGGCTTTCATCCTCTACATCTGGAGCCTCCGATTGCTTTACTTGTTTCCTCAAATTGCAAATTCCTACTCAAAGCCGTAAACCTCAACAAGGCTGTTTTCTTTCTTTATGTCCATTTATGTCCACAGGAGTGCTTTACTCCTGTATGAATGAATAATAAAGTTACCTCATTGCCCACATCAGAGCATGCACTATGATTCAGCACTTGATTCTCTGTTTGTCATCATAATTTCTCTTAATAAAAATCTCTCTTTTTTAAAAATTTTTTTTAATTTTATTTATTTATTTTTACTCCCTACAGTAAGGTCTTGGCTTACCTCAGAATTGCATCTGGAATAAGCGAGATTAATATGCTGTTGGGCGGGTGCTAAGGAAAGGGTTTGGTATGTCGACGCTCACCCCGCCGCCACCGGTGATCATTGGGCAAACTGTATTTAGTGTAACAGACAGTTGTTGAGTGTCGCAAACTAGAATTTAAACCCTTGCTTTATTTTTTCTCTATTAATTTACTTACTTGGCAAATGTAACCATAAACGTTAAAAGAAGGCTTATTATTATAAGTAGTTATTTGAATTTATATTCAAATAAAGGCCTCTAGTATAAATTGACATTGCAAAGGTCTTCCACATGTTCAGTTGTCTAAGTTTCTCTAAGACTCTGAGTGAAAACAGATAAGCCAAAGATGATAGTTGTAAGATATAGTTGTCCTGTAAGTGCTGCTAGGAAAGCAAAGCTCGCAACTAGTCACTAACCCTAACCCTAGTCAAGTTTCTTTTACTTTCACCCTCAAGCTGAATCTCAAGTCAGTTTTACTCTGATGTCGAGACTTGAGTCCCTTTTACCCACCTGTCCATTCCAGTCTCAAATCCCTTTTACCTGCATGTCCAAGTCCTGTCTCAAATCCCTTTTACCCTCACTTCCAAGTCCTGTCTCAAGTCCCTTTTACCCTCACTTCCAAGTCCTGTCTCAAGTCACTTTTACCCTCACTTCCAAATCCTGTCTCAAGTCACTTTTACCTGCATGTCCAAGTCCTGTCTCAAGTCACTTTTACCGGCATGTCCAAGTCCTGTCTCAAATCCCTTTTACCCTCACTTCCAAGTCCTGTCTAAAGTTACTTTTACCTGCATGTCCAAGTCCTGTCTCAAATCCCTTTTACCCTCACTTCCAAGTCCTGTCTCAAGTCACTTTTACCTGCATGTCCAAGTCCTGTCTCAAATCCCTTTTACCCTCACTTCCAAGTCCTGTCTCAAGTCACTTTTA
>JAQMYM010000033.1:26760159-26772281 GCA_030014255.1 Parauchenoglanis ngamensis
ACTCTCTCTCTCTCTCTCTCTGTCTCTGTCTCTCTCTCTCTCTCTCTCACTCTCTCACTCTCTCTCTGTCTCTCTCTCTCTCTGTCTCTCTCTCTCTCTCTGTCTGGGTGATGGCCGTGCTGATCTCTCGCCCAGGGCTCGGTCCAGCCCCCGTCTCTCAGTTTGGCACGATATCGCGACAGATGTCCCGCCACAACTCCACCACGTCGTCCATGTCCACGGTTTCAGCCACGGGGACGTACAGGCGCGCGCCGTCTCTCTCCTCTCAGCTCCCTCTGCAGCACGCTAACGTCAACGGTGCTGCTCCGGCTGCCTTTACACACAACTCAAGTAAGACACGTACAGCAAATGACGTACACGTGCTGTAATTAACACCTTGCAGTTCCACCTTACATAAGAATTCACTCCCTGTTACCTTTTCCACATTTTCATAATGCTGCAAGCTGGAACTGAAAATGGACTCAATTGAGATTATATGTCCTGAATCTGTACAAAATAGATCATCATATTGACATGGGAGGAAATATATTAGGAAGGAGGAGGAATTAATATAGCTTGGACAAATGTATATAGTGTGCAGTTGGAGATGTAGTTCTGGTGCAGCCTGTCGCTGTCAGAAGTCAAACGATTAGTTGAACGAAGTTGAGCTGCGAGCTGTTAGTGTCATTTTGGTATAAGTATATAAAATGTGAGAACGTAAGGAAGAAATATAGGAATTCGAGGCCAAGGAGCTAGCAAAACAAAATAAGACGAAGTTTTGGAAAAACATAAATCAGGGTTTTCTTTATTGGTTCTTAAAAAAAGAGCTTGCTGTGCTTCCAAAAAAAAAAAAAAAAAAAAAATGAAAGAAAATTGTACAACCGTGACTTTGCCTAGAGGAGGCTGTCCATCAAAAGTCAAAAGGCGAAGTAAAAAGATGAGATTAGCCAAGAGCCTTAAAGTAACGCGTAACATGATGCTACCACCACCATGGTGTTCTCCGGGTGATGACCGGTGTTGGGTTTCTGCTAAACATTGAGCTTTATGCCAAGGACAAAACGTTCAGTTTATGTGATTTCTGATGGCGATTTGTTGCACCAGAACGAAGTTAATGGTTTCAAGCAACAGGAGTGAATAGTTACGTAATCATTTTAAATTATTTTCTGTAGATTTATGGCGTATAAACAGTGAAGGCCATTCGAGTTCCAGGTAGTAACAGTACAAAAGGTGGGGAAAAGGCCAAGCGGGAGTGAATACTTATGCAAGGTCACATTGTAGGTCACAATTAGTGTGTTCGAATAAACCACATAAAAACCTGTTGATAAATGTGATGAGAAATGAACACAATGCTGACTTGGCAATTCACACAAACGTACTCAGTGTTAGAAGCGAGTCTGTGCTGTTTCACGTAGTGCGGCGCTCGCATATCTTTCACGTTCGTTAATCCTGTATTGAGCTCCTCCAGTGCAGAATTGCAGTTTCAGCCCTTTTTTTTTTTTTTTTTTTACATCTTCGCTGATTTATTTATTTGTTTATTTCTCCCTCCATCGACTCTGCAGTCACCTGCAGGAAGTCCAGCGCTGCGGTTTCTCGCTGCAGATTTGTCGAGTCAGATTTAATCACGTAAATTGGAATCCAATTCTCATTTTAAAAATATTGCTTTCAAAATGAAGATGGACTTGCTTGCTTTCCTTCAGGAACTTCAGCTTGCTCCTGGGCAAGTTCCACACTTTAAAAAGACAATCTAGCTGCAACTAGCAGCGCTTTTTTTTTTAGGTAACAAATCCGAACCCGGGAATATTTGCTTGGTGGCCAAGTGTACATGCCGTTTTCCCTTCCTCTGATTTCAGTAGGAATTTCTCTAGAGGTTGTCAAGGCTAGAGCTGGGCGATGTGGTGATATCAATATCGTGGTAAATTATCTAGGAACTCTTTGAGAGGAACTACGCACGGGGGAGCTCGCCCGGGAACTACATGTATTCCTTGGCTTTTTTCTTTTCTGTTTGCATTCGCACCTCCAGCAGGGATGCTGAAGCCGACCGGCGGTTGCTATAGCGACATCACTAATTTGTTGTTGGTTTTAATACGAACGTGCGTCTCGTCACGTCACGAACGTGTGTGAAAAAGGGCGAACTAGTAACATCAGGGTTTAAACTTGGCCTCATTCCTGTGTGTTTTGGTCGCATGTTTCTATAGAAACGGATCATTCCACTGCGCCGTGGCCAGGAAGGGTTATGTGCTGATGGTGAATTCTTTATTTTACATTATAAAGAGTTTATGAAGAATGTATGAATAATTTGTAGTGGCAAATAGCTGGTGATTAATATCCTCATCGATTATTATGGGTTGTTATTTTATAATGGGTTTCCTTAGATAGCTAAAAAAACAAAAAAACAATGTGGACGAGCACATTTAGTTTAAGATTTAGTTTAATTTAAGATCTTAAATTAAAGCCCAAACTTCATGGTCAGTCCATTTGTCCAATTTTTTTTAAATTATTTTTTATTTTTTTTTTTTTTAACTGCACTGCTAAGAGATGTTGTTTACATGGCTATCGGTTTACTTGGAGTTCTGGAGCGCTGCATTGGCTCACGCGTTCGACCAGCCGCCGTACATTTACATTAATCACGGCTCCTGCTGTGCTGGGAGAGTACCTGCCCACAGAGCAGCTTTTTAGGAGGAACTAAAAAAGGCCCTCAAAATGTCTATCTAAGAACTATTGTCATCCTCAGTTCCTGTAATGAGAACAAACAAAAAAAGGAGGTACTTCCTCCAACATTTCCAAGAACTATGAAAAAGTTCCTCTAGTCTTAAAGCACCTATGGTACCTGAGCAAGAAGAACTAAATTCAATATGGTTCCTCGGGAACTGTAGACTCACACGGTGCGAGAGAATCGGAGCACTTTACTTCAAGTGTCATTTACTGATTAGAAAATCCGCCATTTCACCCACAGAAGTGAAGAGAAGTAAGAATCGGAGGACTGGAATACGAGGAAAAGCAGGGAATATCATTCAAACAGTTCTCACGTCATGGGTTACTGAACAGAACTGTAAATAGTTTAGAGTAGCAGGCGTGCGGGCGCGGAGTTCTGTGCACTCCATCATCACGCTGTGAAGCCGCGCTGCCAGGGATTAGAGACGTTTATCAGGGAACTGAGACGCACGTCAGGGAAGTGAAACTTCACTCCAGCGTTATATCTGAAATGCACATCCACAAATCAGCCAGTAAACCACCAGATCATTCACTAAGCGCTGCTTTATAGCGAGTGCCTCATACGAGAAAGATTAACATGTAGAAACAGTGCGTTAGCTAGCGGGCCGTCGTCTGTACAGGAAAATTACTTCAGCTGTCTGAGAAAATGTTGAAATTTTGACAAATAATCAATCACTGTTTTAAAAAAAAAAAAAAAAAAAGGTACCCGGGGGTCCTCAATATTTATTATTATTATTATTATTTTTATTATTACTATTATTATTATTCGATTTTTTGCAACTTTAAGATAAAATCCACAGCACGGATATTTAAATATTTGGCTCATTATTTAAATTTGTACCATAACAGTCTGGTTAGTTATTAAAGCTATAGCATTTTTTTTAATTGGTAAACTTTCCACTCTTTTTTTTTTTTTCTTTTTTTTTTTCTTTTTTTCTCTTTTTAAATTGTCACTGGATTCTGATAGACATTATTTATATCTTATTATTTAAAATTCAAACAAACGTTTTTTACCTCAATAAATTTAATGCCTCAATGCACTGAGGATTTTCCCTCGAGCAGTTCTCTCATCGGGCCTAATGCACGCTTTTCCTTTTATTTCCTGTTCTACTCCTCTTTTTTATGTCTGTCTGTCTCCATCTTCCTGTCTGTCTGTCTCCATCTTCCTGTCTGTCTGTCTCCATCTTCCTGTCTGTCTGTCTCCATCTCTCTGTCTGTCTGTCTCCATCTGTCTCTGTCTGTCTCCATCTGTCTCTGTCTGTCTCCATCTGTCTCTGTCTGTCTCCATCTGTCTCCGTCTGTCTGTCTCCGTCTCTCTGTCTGTCTGTCTCCATCCATCTGTCTGTCTCCATCGCTCTGTCTCTCTCTGTCTGTCTGTCTACAGTGTCTGTTGCTCCCCCGCCTCCCCCCATGCCTCAGCTCATTCCACAGATTCCCCTCACCGGCTTTGTGGCCCGGGTGCAGGAAAACAGTAAGTGCTGAACACCCCAGTGCTGTGTATTAGTGTGTGTGTGTGTGTGTGTGTGTGTGTGTGTGTGTGTGTTTGGCATGTCTCCGAAGCATGTGGATAGAAACAGTTCAGCTGGAAAGTCAACATACACACTTTTCCCCATCCAAAAACGCCAAATCTAGTGATCATTGGGCATCACGTCCAGTACTTGCATCATAATCATCGCTTCTACTGCACAACTCCGCCTTCAGACTTTAGGCCACGCCTCCTACCTGTGTCCGATGTTGACTGATGGGGAGCTGCGTGCTGAACGCGATGGAGCTCCAAGATGGAGATATGATATTTCTGTTCACTTTTAATGACCACGCCCGCTGATGCTGCCATGTACGCGCGGGTTAAGCCTCCTCACGCTCTCGCGGACCTTAAACATATTGTTTAAACTCTAAGAAGTTTTAATAAATTGTATGTATGGTACAAAGACGCTCTAGCTCCTCCTCTTTTGCACAGTTTGCAAGGGTCATCAATCGTTAAAAAGACTGCTGCCGTTACGTGTCATGTGTCTATTAGTGTGATCACATACACTGGCCTTACGTCAGATAGCATCACCTGGTGTCGGCTGTTGGTGTTAGCATTTTTACTAGCATCACTATTGCTGCATCCTACGGCCCCGCACTCATGGCACGAAAAGAGAAAAGAAATATGTCATAACCACGTTTTACTAATATGTTCCCGTGATATCTATGCGTTTCCTCGTTTTTAGTTACATCATGACCACATTTTAATCATTCGTTCCCTTGTTCCTGTTGAGCCCCTCCTGAGCGGGGCTCCGTAGCATCACTAGTCCTGACGATGCAAAACTGTCGGCTCTGGACTTCCGTTTCCTGTTAGCTACAAGTAGCTCAGGAGACGAACTTCAAGCATCAATAATGTCACGTTTGATCTACTCATTTCGAGGCGACGGGGGAAAATGTGTAAAAGAGATTGCTGATGTGAACTGTTGCGTTAATAGGATAGCTGCATGTTGCATGACGTCTCTTTACTCTTCACTTCTCCTCTCTTCTCCGTCTGTATGATCTGATTTTCATCTATTATGCATGTTCCTGTTTTTACCTCCAACAACAGATGAACAGACGGATCAAATACATGTCATCATGATATGGTTATATCGTTCAGGAGAGATTGAAGATGATTTACAGTATTTAAAAGCATACATTATTTATATATGTTTGAAAAAGCTAAATAATTAGTAAGTAACAGTAATAATTTGTTCAACTTCCAATCTATAGAAGGGAGGAATGAAAAGTGATGGGGGGAAAAAACAGTCCGTATTTCTTTGATGATTATACCACAGCGCTGTTGAATTCTCGACTCTGATTGGTCAGAATGAGCAAAACACATCTCATACATTATCATTTCTATTGTAAGAATATATTCAGAGATGTTTTCTGTGCCATTAAATGTAACTATGAAAGGATTAAAATGTATATCATTCTTTAATATTAAAAAAAAAGTCTAATCGTTGGCAAATTGCTGTGGTATAAGAGGAATAAAACATTTCAGGAGGCGCTGCTACAGGAAAATAATCAACTTTAGGATGGTAATCGAACTCCTAAAGGTTTCTTGAAGAGCAGTGTGTTTGTTTCTGCCTCCCCCTAGTGGAGGTTCTGTTTATTACAGTCATAAAGTAATACACTGTAGGATACTGAAAAAGACACCGTGTGTAATATTCATAAGTGTTTCAGGTTTATGATAAACAGCTCTGTCATTTCCGAAGATATTTTATATTCACAATACTGTAGATCTCACTAGTTTGTCAGGTTTATGTTTTTACAGCCTGGGAATTGAACTCCAGCTTCAGCCAGAATATAGCTGATTGACCACACCTCTTTTTCCTTAAAAGGAAATTCATACCACGTTGGTTCAGTACTTTATTTTTTCCCCTTAAATGCTGCATTCGACTCAGAGGTGTGTGACATCACACGCGTGTCCAGTTACACAACAGAGAAAGAGAGGATAATAAGGGTAAGATTGTAAAATAGGAAGTCTGTAGTAAGCGCACACGTGCACAAACATGATTTAAAATGAAAATGATCAAGGTAATACATTTTAAGGTTATAAACATTTTTTTCCCTCCTGCTCCTGAAGTCTACATTTGCTTTACAAACTTGTTCATTGTTGTCTTTTTCCTCTCCTTTTTCTTTGTTCACTCCAGTTGTAACTGAATCATTTGAAATCATGAGTGAATCATCTTCATTATCAACTTGAAAATTTGTTCAGCACGCTGACCAATCAGGACCCAGATCTCGCCGTCTCGCATGTGATTGCACGACACGGCGTCTAACCAGAATCTGACATTAACACTTGCACACTTGCATGCTGCCCGTGCGTGTGTGTGTGTGCGCGCGTGTGTGTGTGAGAGTTGGATTGCATGCCCAGCTCATCCGTGTTTCCAGTGTTATAAACATGAATAACGTTCTCCTCTCGTTTTCGGCTCTCAGTCGCCGACACCCCGACTCCGCCCCCTCCTCCGCCTCCTGATGATGTACCCATGTTCGATGAGGCTCCGCCCCCTCCACCTCCACCACCTGTGGACTATGAGGATGAGGAAGCAGCCGTGGTGCAGTACAATGACCCGTACGCTGAGGGAGACCCCCAGTGGGCCCCAAAAATCTACATGGATAAAGGTGAGGCTCGAGACTTTAGCACTTTGCTGTGGAGTCTGTGGTCGTGTTTAACCTCCGCTCCATCGTTTCCACATTTCAGTGGTGGCCATCTACGACTACATCAAGGACAAAGACGACGAGCTGAGCTTCATGGAAGGCGCCATCATCTACGTCATCAAGAAGAACGACGACGGTTGGTTCGAGGGCGTGAGTAACGGCGTCACCGGCCTCTTCCCCGGCAACTACGTCGAACCCATCATTCACTACGCCGACTGACGCGGCCGGGCGTAGCTCTAGAAGATGCGTTCGTACATCCAACAGTATAGATGAGTGTGTTGGGGGGCGAGCGGGCGAGTGGCGGCTCCTGGGCTCGGAGCGTATGATGATGTGCCGAGGGGGGGTCAGAGAGACGGCGTGACCTGTGTAAATACAAAGAGCCGGGTGTTTTTAGTATTTTTACAGTGAATGTTGATCACTTCTCAATACCAAAAGTCTTCAATTTGAAATTTAATTCAGTGCGAAATGTTTATGATGAAAATAAAACAAATGTACAAGATAGAGTTCTACACTATACATGATCAGTACGCTGTTTTAAGGCTGAAATGCGATTTAAACCCTGACATGAAGCATGCCTACCACTTTTATATGTATAGTCCAGATTTAATTCCACGTGTTTTTTTTTTTTTTTTTTTTTTTTTTTGGTCCTGATACTTGAAGGTATTAATGGACGTTTTACATTTTTATTTTAATACTTAAATATTATACAATTTACCCCCCCCCGATCACAATCATTTGGACATCTATGTAAAATCACATTTATTTTATTAAATTGTTTTTCAATGAAGTTTTTTTTTTCTTTCTCCCCTGCATTTTTAAAGACGGAACAGTGAATATATATATATATATATTTTTTTTTGTACGTATTCTCAGTGATGCGCATAAAAAAAAACGGATCTGTAGATTGCTTACGCTGTAGACGTTAAAGTTATGAAAATCATGTTAATCAGTATACAATCCACATCTGCCATTAATCAGCCAGAATAACTGCCATACCGGTTCGACAACTCATTACCTCCCTGATTAATGAACAAAATCAGATTTGTGAACTGGTTCGATTTCATGATTAAAGCCATGGAAATATTGACAATAAATTTTGTAAATGTCCATTAAGTTCACCGGCTTCCCTCTGATCCATTCATTTGTCCTTGACGTCACTGTGTCGCCAGTTACGCTTTTCCACACAAGGGTTCCTAAACCACGAGCCAGAGCTTTCCAGAATAAAGCTCTTCCTGAACAGCAACGAATGAACACAGTAAACGCGTCACGACTGCAACCCAACGCATCCACAGTTAATGAACATTTTTGTTGTGCAACGACACAAACCTTTACTCACTTCTGATCAAGCGCATTTCCAATCACATGACATTACCTGTGAAGCTAGGAGCCATTTCTCAGGAAGTTAGCAGGTGGTGATGGGGGTCATGTAAAAAAAAAAAAAAAAAATCCAATAAACACATCCATTAAATGTAACTAAGGTTAAAATGTGTACACTATTCAGAGCGAGACAGGAGGTACAAGGGTGCCAATACCTTTTTAAACATTAAGCATCGAGTCAGTCTTTCTCAGCTAGTCTACAATCTGCAAGCTTTACGCAATCTGTTTAGCGTTTTCACATCGCTGCTACGAGTTCTCACTCAAAAACACACCAGAAGAGAGGATTTCTTATATTTGGGCCCAATAAGATGAGACAGACGAGCCAATGGACTTACAAATGATTGACAGTTTTGTAAGAGATTTACTCATCCTCTATTCCTCCATGATGTTTATGGAAGCCCCGCCCCCTTCCCACCCCCACCTCACATTTTAGCCATCTGTCTCAAATCTCTCTTCTGGTTTGAAGGATGCACTGACGCTGCGTCCTCGATTTCTGTCACGGTAAAAGTTTCGGGTTCATTAATGTGAAATTAACTATATTTATAAGGGATGCTACTGCAAAATGTTGACGTATTTAACCATTTTTGAAAGTAATGTTTCAGCTAAATGATCACATACAGTGCTTCGCTGGCCAGCCTGACTCATGCACTAGGTAGTGCGCACCGCTCCGTTACGTTACACCCCATGTAGGGCACAAATTTCAGATTCATACCAACTTCAACATGGGTTTGTTTTTTTCTTTACATTATATTTTGGTACAGTTTGTTTTAGTCAGAATTACGCAAAACCCACCAGCCTGACTCGCATGAAAATTGGTGGAGGGTTGAAGCATGAGCCGAGGATGAACTCCTTATCTTTGACTAACGGGCTGGCTCGACCAATTTGGTTTCCCTCGCAAGGTTGTGAGATACAGCATTTGCACTCAGCAATGCTAAACATCGTAACATCCAGTAGATGGCAGTAACATTCAACAGGGACAAAACATAGCCAGTGTAGAAATACAATGACGGCATTGGAAATATATTTCCGACACGCTCTCCACGTGCCCTTCTAGTTTTTTATTGACCAGGTGGGAACTGGGACATTTCTGACTTCCCAGTTGGAACGCTGCATATGAACGGCTTTCCAAATCGTCCCTCCTGCTCGGAGAAGACCGTTGGATCTTTTGCAAAACATGGTGCTGTTCATAGTTGAAAGTAAGAACAAGAAATACAGTCAGAGTTCGATTTTATCAGGTTCGCGTTCTGCAAGATTTTTTCATCAAACTGCTCCTTAATTCCAGTTTTTTACAACAGCGACAGAAGTCCGTTTCAGCATTTCATTTTATTTCAGACGGCCGAGTTAGCATGAACACGCTAATGCGGGAAAGTACGGCGTTCCCAGTTGTCATAAATGCAGCATAATTCAAGCTACATTAATGTAAATCCTCTCACATGGTACCTGGACGAGATGCTCGGGTACCGAGGGACAGGATTTACTGAAACGGAACGGAACGTCATGTGGAAAAGAGCGTCATCATCATACGGGAACCATAACTGCGTCCTGACCCTGAGTGAAATAAACGCACCTCCTAGCCTCGATTAACGGCTCAACTAACCATTTAAATAAAAAAAAACTGTTCCAGCTGATGTCTCAACATCTGTCCACAATCTGTATTCAAACTGTTCCAAATTAACATGTTCACGTTTATAATAAATAAATAATAAATGATGTGGAGGAGAAATAAACAAGCAGAGACAGAATGTTTAACTTAAAAAACAACATCTTGTTTAATATCACAGAGTCATAGTCATGGATTTAAGGCCTTGACTGTTCTTGAACAGCTGATGTGAAGTTTCATAAATTACAGCGTCATACGTCGGTGGGTTACACGCGACATGATTTGGCCTTTCCTGTGGGATGGACGGACGTTCCGGAGGCGTCTGTAAGCTTCGCATTCAGTCACGGAAAAGTAACGGTGAAGCCTCCCGACGTCCTCCTATCCCACAATGCCCTGCTTCTGCAGAAGAGGACACGTACAGTACAGTGACAATGTAAAAATTTCTTTTTCTCTTTTTGAAAACCTCCTCATGCAGAATACATCCGTCACCCAAAAATGCTAACGACGGCACCGCGTCCACCACTGAACACGCTCATCTCCGTGACGCTGATCTCTTTCGTTAGCATTTTTGGGTGTGCTTTACAGGCGCAGGTGTGTATTCCAGTCCCGCACCGCCACGATCTACAACAGCTTCACCATTCACCAGATCGGTGCTGTGGGCGTCTGAGTGGAGCGAGACGTGATCAGACGAGACGCGCCGCTCTGCTGTCAGTGTGTGTGTGTGTGTGTTTGTAGCTGCCTGTCGTGACGCTCTGGGGGTTGCGGGTTCATTTGTCCCGGCTGAGGACGAGCTCGGTGAGGCGGATCAGAGCGTCTCGCTCGGGGGACGGCTGCAGACGGCTGATCTGACGCGTGGCCTCGTGGCAGTAACGCTGAGCGAGGAAGCTCGTCTGCTCCACGCCATCACTCTGAGGAGAAGCGCAAACACACACACACACACACACAAGAACAAAAGGAGACGATATTGTAATTAATATGCAATATAATACTAACATCACGCCCCAGAGCTGTCCTGATGCATTCTGGATTCTGATTGGTCAGAAGGTTTTTCTAAAACAGCAGCTGGAAATCGCCGGTTCACATCAGTGTTTACGTTTCTATAGTAACGACTTGCACACCGGGTGCACTATTAAACGAATGAATAAAAACGTGCCGTTGGTTAACAAAGGAAAAAGTTTAAAGGAAACCGTGATTAACGACACGGTCAAGCTTTCTGTTAGGAGACTTTTATTACGGTTCGGGGAAGGAGCGCGCCGAGTCAGCGCTTCGTAACGGTCAGGTCGCAGACGTCTTCGGGACGGACGAGTTTTTATGATGCAGTATGATGCAATCTTACATGACAAACGGTGGTTTTGTTTAATGTTTTATTAAGTTTATACTCTGCTGCGAGAGGACTAAACACTAGAGGTGCTGTTGCACTACAGAGTGGTGACGATGACATCGGTTCATCACGAACAGTAGCCGGGTTTCCATTGCAGTGGTGCGCTAAATAAAAGTGATTAAAAATAAAAAATAAAAAACAGAACACAATTTCGAACAGTTTGTGTGTGTGTTTTTTTTATTACTCGTGACGGTCGTTCGGATCTCCGAGACCTGATATTAGCCGCAGGAGTGCGAAGGCATCCACTGCACTGGCCGTGGGAGTGTTTAACCGACTGCGAGAAATGTGTTTCCATTGCAACTGTGCGACAAATCGCCTGATCGTCTGAAAAGGAGCAAATTATGGTGAGGAGATGAAGAGAAAGGAGAGAAGCCGCGTTTCCATTGCAGTTTTGCATGAAATAAAAGCAATATTTAAAAGATTTTGACAAACCAATTGCAAATGGTCTGTATTTCGAGATTAAATCTGGGTTTTCTCCTCTCGTGATTGCTCTTACACAGCGCTCCTTTTCACAAACGTAGCGTTTAGATTTGCTTTTCATGTCATGTGACTTAAATGTGAAAAAAAATTTCCATTTCTCATTTAGTGCACAATTAAGCAGGTTAGTGTGAACACAGCTAGAGATAAAGGAGTGAATTATAATTATTGTTGATATAGTCGCTCTCTCACACACACTTTCTCTCGCTCTCTCTCTCCTTACAAGTGGTTTGAGAATAAACATGCGCAAGAGAGAGAGACAGAGAGAGAGGAGAGAGCAAAAGCGAGTGAGAGAGATAGAGAGAGAGAGATGACTGCACTAAGGGAAGGTGGGACTGCAGGATGATGTGAAAGTGAAGTTCTAATGGCTGCTTTCAGAGACCAGCTCATTGTGGTGTCTCTCCCCCTCCCTCCCTCCCTCCCTCC
>JAQMYM010000033.1:26772381-26783928 GCA_030014255.1 Parauchenoglanis ngamensis
GGCCCGATCAACATCTCCATCTGAACCGAAACGTCTCATTATCATAGAGTGGAGCTCTGGAAACTGAGAGAGAGAGAGAGAGAGAGAGAGAGAGAGAAACAAATAATACACTGAGATGGTTTTAGTTCCTGAGAACGGTCTGATCACATCACAGATCTGTGGAGAAACTGTAGCTCTGAGCCACTCGCATCTCAATCTTTATAACAGATTTACTCTCCAACAAAATTCTCACTTTTAACAAATTGGTCCGTTTTCACTTTGGTTAAAGTTTCCTACGTTACCCACAATGCCGTTCGACTACCTGTGGCTAGTGGTGCGGTGAGACGCGCGTCATCTCTAATTAAAGAGGTGCAGCGGCGCTTTAGTAATTTAGGCTGTTCAGCTCTCTCATCTCATCTGTACATCTGCTCAAACACATCAGCTCCCGCAGCATTCACACCAACATCACACTCGCCGCCTCGCTAACGAGACGAGCCAAGCCGAGCCGAGCCTCTGCGCCGACTTGATAAACTAGCTGCACTGCATTCTGGGACTCCAGCGCTTGCACTGACCTCTCCACTACCTCGACTCTGGAAAATACACTCTTGTTTGTTATTGGTATTTTTGAGGAGATACATCAGCACCTGTTACAAATTAGCTCCAGAATCATTCACACGTCAGAAGTGTGTCAATATGAACGTATTTAATGTGTTTTAGAACAGAGGTGTGTGTATAAGATATGAACGAGGAGTCCAGTGTAGAGACTGACTCAGAGCTGAGGTACCTGCTGGCAGGCGAACAGTACAGGTCCGGTGGCCAAACCCAGCCTGAGGTCTGCGGCCGACGGCTTCCCGAGCTGATTAGCGCACGACGTGAAG
Source organism: Parauchenoglanis ngamensis (assembly GCA_030014255.1). Classification (NCBI taxonomy): domain Eukaryota; kingdom Metazoa; phylum Chordata; class Actinopteri; order Siluriformes; family Auchenoglanididae; genus Parauchenoglanis; species Parauchenoglanis ngamensis. The sequence continues at coordinate 26,773,239 of JAQMYM010000033.1, forward strand.
TCCAGCACATCATCCACCAGCTACAGGAAATAAAGTCCCCGTTAAACTAAAGGTACTGCGCTGTTCACATGGCTGATGGCTCAGTACCACAATCAGTAACACACCTGCAGAAGTTACTCGCATGCTAATTTTATCCAAGATCTGAAAACTGTGTATATTAACTAGATCAGCGTGCACTGCAGCCCCCTGGTGGCCCACGCAGGTACTGCAGGTGGGCTGTGAGAGGCCATTTACAATTATTTAAATAAACAAATCATTTTTAATTTTTCAATTTTGTACTTTTTTTACAAGTAAATATTTACCACAGCTAATAAAACAAAGCCATGGGATGTAAATTATGAGTTATTTTTCATATTTTTTGATCCGGTGCATATCTTATATTTCCTTATTGGTAGTGAATCGTAATTGACAGAGTATGAGCCGGGTGAGCCGAGTACAGGACCGATACTCTACCACCTCGCTTCACGTCTACCTGTCCACCATCTCTCCAATAACTGCTTTTATTGAGAACTAAACTGTAGACGTGTGCAGTAGACGTGTAGACGCTCCAGCAGGTGAGAGAGACGGCCCGTGTGTACGATTACGATGCTTCAAAAAAGGCACAAGACTTTAGTTTGTGTGTAATGTGGAGCATTATGAAGTCAATCAGTAGCCAGGAGTTCGGATTACACACACCAGCCCAGACGAACACTAGCTATTTACTCGACAATAAAACTTCATGTGTACACTGACTCACTCTGTCATACTGACGGCAAGAAGAGAAAAGAAAAAAACCTGTACTTCTGAGACCTGCTGCTGCAGGCCGGAGTGTTATGGACGTTGGGGTTTATTTATTAAGTATAAACAAGATAAAATAAAATGCAAGATTCTAAAATATATTTTCTACAGGAAGTCATGGATTCTAAAAGAAAAATAAATAAATAAGCAATTAGAAACGTTTAAACTTGAAATGTTAGCTTTTTTGCTCACTTTGTATGTTATTTAGTAATCAGAGGGCGCGCTTACTTTTAGTACATGCCCTCTGTCTGCTATCTAGGGCTCTACTGCGTGTATCAAGTGTATAAAAAGAGTGTGCGACGCTGGAGTATGACGCAACCTTCAGCTGTGATGTGATCTTTCACTCGTGCGCACCAGAAGCAGCCCCAGCGCAGTGCATGAGCGCAGAGCCGCCAGCGCAGGGAGCGTTACCTGGAAGGCGATGCCCACGTTGCGGCCGTACTGATAGGCGATCTCGTGCACCTCGGGGTCAGAGTTCACCAGAATGGAAACCTGCAGGAAAGGAAAAAGAGGACGTGTTGGGTTCGGCGTCCTGGTCCGCAGCGCGTTATTCCCGAGGACAGAACGTACATACTGCTTTACAGCTGTTCGCGATCAGGCTCGCCGTCTTCTTAAACGTTTTCTCGAGGTAGTGTTTGAATCGCTCGTTCTCGTTCTCTTTGGATCCCAGCTGCATGAATTCCCCTGTGATGGAGATAATTCAGCTTCTCGTTAGCCTTTTGTTCAATTAGCGATGTTAGTGTTCAAGTGTAGAGACTCTCTCTCTCTCTCTCTCTCTCTCTCTCTCTCTCTCTCTCTCTCTCTCTCTCTCTCACACACACACACACACACACACGATGTCGTACCTCTTACCAGATCCTCTATGACTTGAGAGAGCACAGACACGACGGTGTTGTTCCCGATGCGTGCGAGTGCCATGGACGCTGTGGAGAGAATGAAATCTCCAGCCAGGATGGCCTTCACACACACACACACACACACACACAATTTCACTACAATCAATCCACCTGAATCAATTCCACCCCTTCATACAGTTATGAATAACACTAACAGCCCCGCCCTCCTGGACACACCCACCTTTCTCTCCCCCCACACTTCATTAATAGTGGTTTTTCCTCGCCTCGTGTCCGCACCGTCGATGACATCATCGTGCACCAAGCTGGCCGTGTGGATCATCTCCGAGATCATGGCGATGGAGCGCTGGGCCGGGAGCAGATCCCTGACACACGGCGAGAGAACGTGAACAGGGACACGGTGATGTTTCACGTCTGGTAAAAACCCCATGACGCTGTTTCAGGCATAAACTAAACTAATCGACCAGCCAGTTACTATTAAATACAGGAATCTGTTCAGCTTCCTGCAGTCCAGGGACTAAACTTAACGTTCTCGCAGAGCACAGCTGAACGCTCCAGTCTGATTGGTCAGAAGGTGTGTGTTACGTGTGTGTGCAACAGTGCGGCTCGGACAGTAACTCCAGCTGTAACAGGAACGACGGGTTTATATTAATGCTCTCGTTTTAATACGCTATCGTTTCCATATTCTGGGAAACTCTACATAATCGGAGAGGAGGAAAGAAGAGCAGGGACGGGCAGGAAAGATGTGAGAAGAGAAAAGAAGAGAAGAGACGAGACGAGAAGAGATGAGGAGAAAAGAAGAGAAGAGATGAGAGGAGAGGAGAGGAGGAGGCCTGTGAGGATGATAAGTCACATCATGTCGCCTCACACCACCCTGCTGCGGAAACTCCGCATAACTGCACCATCTGTCCCTTCTTACACGCCGACTATAAACAGCTCATCGTGTCGTAAAGGTCAAAGGTTTAAATCTGTAACGTTTAGCAGGTTTTATAGCAGTTTGTGTACACACACATACACACATACACACACACACACACACACACACTAGAGTGAGGAATAAGAAGCTCACCCGTCTCTGTTGCTGTGAATGTTGCAGGCTCGAGCCATTAACACCACGATCATGGGCCGAAATGCTTTTCCCTTCCCGTCAAAGTAATAATCACACAGCGCTTTCAGCTCCGCTTTGGACACCAGTAGCTGCTGGAGTGCGCACACACACGCGCGCACACACACACACACACAAACGCGCGCACACACACACACACACACACACACACACACACACACACACACACACACACACACACACACGTTAAAGAGCTGTAAATCAGGACACAGTGTCAATTACACACAGGTTTGCTTTTGAATGTACATCTCATGATTAAAAAGAAAGACAGAAAGCCCACGCTGTTGATTTCGTTCCTGTAACGCTGCGTTTCATTCCCGCACACGTGGCATTACAGCAGTCTGACACACAAACACTCACCTTTTTAATATCCTCGTACAGATTTTTCAGATCCTCCTGTGCGAGTGAAAAAGGATCCTTTAACTTGGCGTCACTGTGAGTCCTACAGCAGCAGCAGGTCCGGGTCGCCGGGTAAACAGCGCGACTTCTGTACCTGGAGAACACACACACCTGTCCCGCTGAGGAACACTCGACACACTGGGACGGATATCTTACAGTACACACCGATCTGTAATCATACTAACCGTGTTAAAGCGCTGGGTCTGACGGCGCTGTGTGTGTGTCTGACAGGAAGCAGCACCTGACAGGGAACATCCAGAGTGTGTGTGAGTGTGTGTGTGGGGTTAACGTTAGTTCAGCTCGGAGACATAAACAACACCGGGGAGGTCACGACCTTCAGGTCTGAAACTCAGGACCCACACAAGGCTATACAGGTGTGTGTAGGTGTGTGTGTGTGTGTGTGTGTGTGAGATTTTGTAAAATATGACCAAGACAACTATTTTAAACTTGTATTTTTAAACATGGCTGATATCTGTTTTATGTGTTATTTATTGTTTATCTTTTATTTGAAAACTGATTGGGCAGGATGAGTTACACAAACCACGAATTTCATTCTGTAGGCAAGCTTGTGGTTACTTATAACAATAATAATAATAATAATAATAATAATAATAATAATAATAATAGAAACAGTACTAGTAGATAGAAAGAATGAATGAATGAATGAATGAATTGTGAGGGAAGTGAGAGTGAGTGCAGAGTGAGATCAGATCAGGAGCTGAGACACTCCCACTCAGTGACCTTCCCCACTCCCGTGTGTGTGTGTGTGTGTGTGTGTGTGTGTGTGTGTTCCTCATACCTCTTTAACTAAACCCCCAGCCCCGGGTCCTCTCTGCCCCGCAGTCACCGCTCTCCGATTCACCCCACAGACAGCGTCTATCACCCCTCTAACTGCCCCGTGTCCCCTCCAGCAGCGCCGCCACTGCACCGCCATGTTGCCCTCAACCCAGAGGACCGGTGTAGCACTGCAGCCCTCACCGCTTCCTGCTCCACAAGGACCCCTGGGGTAGCTCTCACTTCCGCCTGACTGAAAATCCCACACTGAACTGTAAGACTCCGGTACTTCCCTTAAATATTATATAATACACAAATCAATTATTTACTAATTGTTTTTATTTTCAATGTGATGTAATAATAATAATAAATAATAATAAAATGAACACCTTGTCTTTTTCTATGTACTCATGTTCTAATGAACATGTATTATCAAAAAAACCTCACTAGAGTAAATAAACAATGGCAACAACGTTCTAAATAAAATAACAAATATTTTTTATTTGAATGTAATAAAGAATGCAACTGTTTTTCCAAGCTCCATTTTTTTTTTACTATTCGAGTACTACTACTACTACAACTAATAATAATAATAATGATGATGATAAATTATTAATAAAATAATACATTTTAAGTTATTTTATTTGGATGTAATAAACAATATAAGGATTTTATTTAAACCTTGAATTTATATATTTAAAAGTGCCTCATAGGTAGCTTGATTAATTAGCAACTTTATTTCTGTTACTATTAAGGCATTACCTGTCAAGAGGAAGAAGAAGAAGATTTTATTAATCGTATATAGATTTATTAATATTATAAAATAATTTCGATATAATTATTCTAGCATTATAAAATTGTATTCTGTTAGCCGCAGATTCTATTATATTAATATTTATTTACTAATATATTTAACCAGGCAAATAAATATCTACCTAATTGCTTGCTGAGGTCCATCCTTTCAGAAGGAGACCGGAAGTCTGCGGGGTGCAGGTGGGTGGAGGGATTCATAAGGCAACAGCACACCGTGCAGATTGTGATAGCGGGGAAAATACGCCGCACAACCCGGAAGTATTTTGACTGATGTAAAAAAAAAAAAAAAAAAAAAAAAGGCAAATTTTGTTCAAAGTTCCATTTATGGTACATGAATGATGAATAAAGTTTAAGGTAGGTTTTGAAGGGATCACTAACAGGGAATTTGTGGACGTTGTGCTGCACAGAGGGCTAGCAGTGCTTTCGTGTGCTTTCAAAACAAAAACGTGTCAGATTTTGGGAAGGGTGAGCCTGTGCCTTTAAAGCTTACGAACACATGCTCCATGTTCTCTTTGAGAACACACTAAAGAAACATGTATATTCCAAAAGGTCAGACAGGTTGGAGTACAAGCTTTGTGCTCATTCATAAAAACATGTAATATCCTTAATGCCTAGTGAGAAGGGCCTGGGATTTGGACATTGTTAGGACTTGTTGAACAGTGGATCAGTGCTAAAATGAAAAGGAAAAAAAAAAGGGGGGAGGCTTTGCCCAAAATCAACGTCTTATTAGCGTGAACGTTTGAGAACTGCAAAAAACGCTGTGGAAATTTTAGTGTAAACTAATCACGTGTGTGTATGAGAGATTTGCATACATGCTGCTTGCTTTCTTCGCAGTCTCTTGAATTCATGGGAACTGCAAGCTAGTTCAGCACATTGCTTGTGCCATGTATTTCTGTAATGCAGCTGAATGTTTATTTCGATAAATGAGCCAGTTTAATTTGAGAGACATAGTTCAGTCTGAATAAACACTTACGCCTAACCATTTGTAAACAATGAGAAGAAAAAAAAGACACATGCAGGTGGATATACAATATGCTCCTCCTCCTTCACGTCACGCACTGGGCTGAGAATGACTACGTAGATCTGGAGTGTACAGAATATAAACAGAACGCAAGATGTTTTTGTTTTTGTACAGATAAAGATAATGATATAGCAATCAGCATGACTCGGGTCACATGTTGAGAAACATCACATCAAGAATTTGTGCCACAGAGAGCAACTGTTAAGCTTGTGGGTCAGGAAATTTAGCGTCTCAGACAGAATTAATCAGCTTTCGGCAGAACATTCCTCTTGGTCCGAGTTTCTCATTCGCTCTTCCCATTTACAGTCTATGACTCAGGGCTTTGTTTGGAGCGTCACACTGCATTCCTTCTATAATTTCACAGAGACGCCAAAGAAGGAAATGTTTCTGATTACTTACGCACCAAATAAAGATATGAGCGAACCCTAGATATAATGTGTTTCCACAAACAGTAGAACATAAATTCCCTTTATGGAAAATGATGAATATAAACAAAAAGAGCAAACGTTACCAAGCTTCAGTCATCTTTCCATGAACCGGAATGTAAAAAAAAAAAAAAGAAAAAAAAAAAAAAACCTTAAACCTGTCCTTTAAAGAGTATATGAAAGTACATTCTCACATCTACAGCTTTATCATTTATTAGATCAAATGATGAACATGGTCTCTTATTTAAAGAGCAATTCAATAAAACAGATTATTCCTTGCTCTGCAAAACTATTCTAAAATCTGAATAAAGGCAAAAGTAGCTGTTGTGTAGATGTTACAAGGATTAACAGGTTATTATGCCATCCAAGCAGATCCACATGAAATCAAACTGAGACAACCAACACCAAGTGCACTTTCTTTCTCAAAACTACACTTATAATAAAATCTAAAAGAAGAAAATATCAACGAACCACGCTGAGAAATGTTGTAGCAGCAGGTCCTTCTCCAGAGCGCGTGGCTTGTCTGATGCAAGACTCTGTCGTTATTGATGCTTGCTCTACAACTCACTAGCGCTCCTGCCAGGAACAACTGATTCATGCAGGAGAGAGAAAAAAAAGAAAAGAGAAACCACTCGCAGCTGAGCGCTACACTCCTGCTTTTTCTTTCACTTCTGTGCTTCAACAGTTTAAATTTAAATGCTCAGGACTGTGTAGGTTGCTGTGCCATCTGTCACGCACTCTATACAGCAGTCTAGTGTTTCACCTTGTATCGGTCTTTACGCAAACACACTGGAGGAACTGGGATTAAAACAAGTGTGTGTGGAAGGAAGGTGTGTGCTTATGGGTTCATGGTCGTCACTAGACACTTAAACAAAGGATAGCCATCAAAGCATGTGTGTACATGTAAGTGATTTTGTCTGTGAATGAAGGACGGAAAGAATGAAATGATATGAAACTACCTGATACTGGTAGGTGTGTGTGTGTGTTTTGTTGTATATATCTGTGTGTGTGATTGGCTGTGGAACATTTGTAATGGGATTAAGAGATCAGACATTTTGAAGGTTACCATGTGCACCTGGTACAGTGAAGCCATAAATAAACACCAAACTTTAACCACCAGAAAATCTGCCACCTTTTATTAAATCATTTTATCCCTCTTATTAATTTCTAGGTCAAATATATAATTAAAAACAATTTTTTTTTTAGTAAAACTGCATAGATTGCTTTGATCTCTTGAATAATTTCTTATAACAACTGGTTTGATATGCATGGATAACGGGTATAATAAACCTGGATTTGTGCTGCTCATAACTGCTAATGGGACTAAATTGAATTTACTGTGATCATGTGACCAGCTCATTGCCTCCAGCCTTTCCTCATTAAACTGTTATAGATACTGAAATCACATGAAAGCAAGTAGGATTTGACTTTTAGAACAGGCTGCGTTGTAACGTGTTCTCTGGTCTACCATCCTCTCTAATGGTAGACCTGAGATTAAAGAAAATTACTACATTCTGTCGTCCACCTACTGGTGTCCTTTAGACGAGCATTATAGCTTGTTAATAAAAAAATCTGACACGGTCTGAACTTTTTCTTTTTAAGCAACTTCAGAGTGGTTACACAACACACCACCCTGTCCAGCCTGTACTTGATGAATTTCTTATAACAGCACACCCTATCCTATTCCTTACTTAACCCCTTGTAATAAAATACCCTCTGCATTAAATACAGTTTGGGTCTCCAAACTCTCTGACTGATGGGATTCAGAACAGTATTAAACAAATGATTCATTATTAACTAACTAACAACAATGTAATGCATAATTAAGGAGCATGACCGATCTCAACAGCACAGCAATTCATAATTATATGTCATACGAGTGCAACACTATGACTTTAAATTGAACTGATATCGTTTGTGCTTTTCATGACAATCTTTTTTTATGTGCAGTGTATAATTAGGGGTTATATAAAAGTTACAAACGACGGTTGGGTTTGTGTGTACGGTCAACTGAGTTTGTAGACGTGGCTCTCTCTGTAAACTTTTACAGAGACACACACACACACACAAGCAGTGCTCTGTATTACAAGAGAATGTTACCAGTCCTCAGTGTATGTGTAGTCAGATACCATAGTATCAACTGGATAAATGTACATTAACGCTTTACCACCTTTCTAACAGTGATTAGTAATTACTAATAAATGTCTAAAGTATCATGTACTACCACAGCTATTTGCCTTACTGAACATTTTTTTTCTATTTAGCAAAGAATGGTGCATGGTACCTTTTATCTGTTATTGTTGTATTTAAAGGCAGGGTAGGTAATTTTGGAGAAACCAGCAACAGTATGCTAGATTTTTGAAAGTATCCAACTGAACAATCCCACCTCCTCCCTTTAGCCCTCCCTTCAAAGCCATGCCTTCAAAACGCATGACCGCGCACTGCCTGACTACTGCTGGAGGACGAGTCCACAAGTGAGCATGGGGGGAAGGGGAGTGCATTGTTGTCATATCCAACTACCTTATGTCTCATTGACATGTAAGAAAACACTATCATAGAAACACAGAAAGATCGAAACAAAGAAACGTCATAGAAAGAAATTATCATAACGAATATAAACAATAAACATGCCTATGATTAGTACTCACAGCTGCCGACTAGCTCGCTAGTTTTAAAAATACGCCTGCAATATGTCTGGTAGGTAGGTAGACAGGCAGGTAGGCCATCCAATCATTTCATTTGGACCACAGGGCTTTTTACAGCCCTGCGCCTGCCTTCTGACCAATCAAATCTGAGAATTCAACATGGTATAAAAACCATTAAATTTCATGATTGTGGGCATCTAAGTTGCACAACAGAAAAGCGTTCATCCGGTCATCTGGAGATATTGAATTTGAATCATTGACGATGCCACAGCCAAGAGAGCAAAATTTCCTGTGCTGTCTGGGTGGGAGGGATGACTCTGCCCTGTCTATCACAGCGACACTAGCCAGAGTGTCTGTGAGCTGCATGTGGAAGGAGGCGGATATTTCTTCCCACCACGGGCCTTCCCCTAAGAGTGGGCAATGACTGGGAAATAAATAAGGTACTAAAAAAAAACAGAATGTTAATGTTACCATTAAGTTCCTAGATTTAATCAAATCACAACTGCATATTTTAATCATGGTCACAGATTTAGATGTGAACCACCTACAGTTACAATATGCTGGGCTGCATGTCATGGCCTAAAATTTATATCATGGTATAATTTGAAGCACAGACAGTAACTCTATACAACATGGTGTATATTACAGAGTAGGGCAGGGGAAACTGCAAAAAAAAACAAAACTCAATTTTTTTCAACTGTATGAACAATTCTCTATTATGATTTTTTTTGTTCTTATGTAATGCAAATGAAAAATTATACAATTCACTTATCTTTTTTTTTTTATTATTAAAATTGACTTAATCGGAAAAATACTAATACCACCATCTATAGCAAATAGAGCAAACTATGGTTCTTTTAAGAAAAAAGGATATTTAAAGAGAGATTGCTTGCACAATAGTATATCTTATAGTGCATATATTATTTGCACTACTTGCGATAGACTATTTTTACACACTTTAATGTACCCTTATTTCCTGACAATGTCAAGAAGAAGAAGAAGAAGAAGAAGAAGAAGAAGAAGAAGAAGAAGAAGAAGAAGAAGAAGAAGAAGAAGAAGAAGAATCCAATTACACAGAAACGGGTCGCGCGATCAGCAAACAGAGTGTCACACAAAATCCAAAGAGTAATCAAAACACAGAAAGCAGAGTCAAAACACCAATAAACAAACACGGGTAAATATACCGCTCGGCAGTAGCAACACGGTGGCTAGTCTAATGCTTTGCAAACGCGAAGCGCAACTGAGAGTCCTTTTAAAACATGACATGATTGTCCTTGGATTGGATGCAGCTGCAGCCAATTACTGGTCATGTGACCTGGCTGGGAACGAACGCTCACGGGAACCGCAGTCCTCTGTGTTCCGCGCCACGATGCGGAAGTGCGTGCTTCCGCGATAATGGAAGCGCGGTGCGTGTGGCCGATTCCTGACAGACAGAATAAATCCACGACATTCGTTAAGACTTCATTAAAATTAACCAAACTCGTCAGCATGGTATAGTCAAAACCTATACCGCAGGGCAAATTAATACTGGCAAATGCCCTAGCATATGCCATGGCCTACAGGGATAGGACAGATTGTATGTGAATGTAGAAGGAAAAACAGGCAATGGGAGCAGACAATTCATCATAATACACATGACACTCTGACAGAACCGGAAAAAGTGTATGAGGAAATCAGGATCTACATCTATATCTATCTAACTTACTTATTTAGTTACTTACTTATCTATCTATCTGACTTACAGGCATCATCCATCCATTATCTATACCGCTTTATCCATCTGGGTCGCGGGGAAGCTGGAGCCAATCCCAGCATCTTCGGACGAGAGGCGGGGTACACCCTGGGCAGGTCGCCAG
>JAQMYM010000033.1:26791182-26813167 GCA_030014255.1 Parauchenoglanis ngamensis
AACTGGCTACTCTAAATTGCCCATAGATGTGAATGTGAGTGTGAATGCTTCGTCTCTGTGTTGGCCCTGTGATAGACTGGTGACCTGCCCAGGGTGTACCCCGCCTCTCACCTAAACTCAGTGGGGATTGGCTCCAGCTTCACCATGACCCTGACGGATAAGCGGTGCGGATAATGGATAGATAGATATTTCAAAATACTACTTGATACTACAAAATGCTACTACTGAAATGTTAATCTTAAAGCTGCCACTTTTTCTGGCAGACATTTAAATCGTTCAACTTGATAGCAATCGTGATCTCTGTTGTTGATTCTTGAAACTATTGTCAATCAACCCAAACCTAGCACTAGGCTCGTCTGTTTGCTGTATTTTATTATTTTCCTACACTCAAGCAGCAAACAATAGCACTTTTTGGATGACGAGATGTTTTTTGCAATGTTCTCGTAAAAGTAAAAGCACTTGCACCACGAGTGGTGAGCTAATAACGGTGTTCCAGTCTGGTAAAAGTTTGGTTTTATAGATCAGTAAGGCGTTCCAACCCTTTCCCTGAGAGCAGATAGCTTCCACACCTGGTGTGAAATGCACCGCTGACCGGCCGATCGTTCTCCAGACTGCTTCCTGGATCAAAAACAGTGTTCACACTTTTACCAAATGTACCAAGCTCCGGAACCCGGAAAAAAACACAGGTGTGAAAACTGCGCTAACTGGCATGAACTGTAACTCCTGCCTCACGGCTGCTTCTGCTGATAAACAGTTTCGAGGTCAATAGATAGTGGACTTTCAGATCCTTAAAAAGCTCTTATTCAGTTAACTCAGCACTTTAGCTTTTCCACTGTAGCTCAGCACAGACTAAATATAAGCATCAAACTGCTTCAGCCAACAAATATCAACCAACACTCCAACAGAAACTACAAAAGCACAACAACGAGTACTCAGAACTCCTGACATGTTCCGAGTTAACCAGCCGTCTATGAATTAGATTGATAATTAACGCCGGGGTGGTGTGATGCAGCCCGACACGGAGTAGAGTTAATGTGAACACCTCGATGTTGAGTATTATTTATCCTGAAGTATTTTATTCTTTCTTATACAATGATGAATCTTAAATTAATGTCAACAGTCATCATTAGTATAAGTACATGCGAAATAAACATCTCCTCACAGAAAACCTCATCATATCAGTGATTACACAGACAATTACAATGATTGTGTGTGTGTTAATTTGGATGGATGTTTGGCGACAATATCTTATAATAAGTTATTTGTTACGTCCTACCTGTTCCAAAGTGAGAATGTATGACGATACTCATAATGATACAACCTACAATATACCGATTTTTAAAGGCAATTATACACTATATGGCCAAAAGTATGTGCACCCCTGACCGTCACACCCATGTGTCGTTCTTCCCCAAACTGTTTGAATACCACAAAGTTTGAAGCACACAATTGTACAGAATGTTTATGTTTGCTGTAGCGTTACAGTTTCCCTTCACTAGAACTAAGAGACTCCAGTATGACGATGCCCCTGTGCACAAAGCAGCTCCATGAAGACATGGTGTTAAAATCAAGGTCGGAGTGGAAGAACTGGAGTGTCCTGCGCAGAGCCCTGACCTCAACCCCACTGAACACCTTTGGGATGAACTGGAACTGGAGCCTCCTCGACATCCCAACATCAGTACCTGACCTCACTAATGCTCTTGTATTAGAGCATTTATTGTATAAAGCTTTGCAGAAGAGGGGAGCGTGTTATAACAGCCAACACAGGGGGGGCTAAATCTGTAATGAAGTGTTCAATAAGCACATCTGGGTGTGATGGTCAGGGGTACACAAACTTTTGGCTGTATAATGTATGTCAGTTAACAGCATCACATATAATACAGATCTTGTATATAATTTGAGAAACACTCGTTTCTTATTTCTAGCAGACGATCTTCATTTCAGCCATATCTATTTTTATACACATTTCACAGATTCACTAAAAGACTAAAGCGTGCTTTGTGAGTGGGTGTGTGTGCATGTGTGTGCGCATCAACCAGATTAACAGATGTACATTTTTCTTCCTCTTTATGTATTTTCACTTCTTTCCGTCTCTTACTCAACTGTTTTTCCCTTTTTTCTTAACAAGTTTGATAAAAAGTAAAACCAGGTACTGATAAAACAAACATACTAGAAAATGAGGAAGTGAGTAATACAGATCGCTGCACTTACAGTAATGCACAGTGCAGGAAGAAATACAGTATTTCCCCAGAATGATTACCTTTAACCTAAACTCACTACAGTCTTGTCAGAGTGTAAGATTGCACCACCTTAATATCAACCCATTAAATAAATACCACCCCGTATACCTTCATCCTGTTCAACTGGGGTCAAAAACCGGCTTCATTTTCCTTTCCTGGGCTTGTTCATCTTGTGAATAAATAAAATATTGACTAAAGTAAGAAATAAAGTGAGGAATTAAGCACTTTGTGTGGTGCTGTTATAGGAAACTAATCAGTAATGGTGTGGTGAAGCAGAGTTACTGTTTATTGCAGAGTTGATTATTATTGTATAACAGGATGTACCAAAGGGTTTTATTCCTCTTATACCGCGGTGTAAACTCCTGTCCTGAAGACTGAAACTGCAAGACTGAACACTGACCTTCCATTAAGGTTTCTTTTGACTCTCTCTCTGTGTGTGTGTGTGTGTGTGTGTGTGTGTGTTCAGTAAACTCACCTTGAGGATGAAGCAGTGGTCAGTTGGGGCTTTGTATCTGGTTTTATACTCACTGCAGTAGTACACATTCACATTATCAAACTGCACAAGACACACCATGTCCTTAGAGGCCTAAAAGATGGACAGAGAGACAGAGAGTGAGAGAGACACGGAGAGTGAGAGAGAGGAGAGAGAGACAGAGAGAAAGGAGAGAGGAGGGAGAGACAGAGAGAGGACAGAGAGGAGAGAGAGACAGACATACAGAGAGAGAGAAAGAGAGACAGACAGACAGAGAATGAGAGAGAGACAGACAGAGAGACAGAGCAGAGAGAGAGAGAGAGAGAGACAGAGAGAGAGAGAGAGACAGAGAGAGAGAGAGAGAGAGAGAGAGACAGACCGAGAGACAGAGCAGAGAGAGAGAGAGAGAGAGAGAGAGAGAGAGAGAGAGAGAGAGACAGACAGAGAGACAGAGCAGAGAGAGAGAGAGAGAGACAGACAGACAGAGAGAGAGAGAGAGAGAGAGAGAGAGAGACAGAGTGAGAAAGAGAGAGAGAGAGAGACAGAAAGAGAGAGAGATACAATTCAAGATGCTGATTCAAATGTGAATTCATTTAAAGTACCAGTTTGTCATTTTTAAAGCTCCCCTTACTGGTTGTGAAGAAAATCCCAAATTGACTGCAGTGAAAACAGCACCATGCTTTCAGCTTTCCATTAAATAAATCTCCAAACTTAATGATTCTTCAGTTCTCTCTCTGAGATCCCTTAAAGGTTCTTCACTATCAGAAAACCAAGTAAAACCCTTTAAGAATGCTAAGGAGCCTTAATTCCAAAAGAACAACTGCTCGGACGTAGTGCCTAGATATCGATTCCTTTTTTAATCAGACAGGTTCTAAGAAGAAAATAATGACAGATTATTTGAAGTTTGTTCCACACACTTACTCAGTTACACTCATTCTCCTTGCGACTCTTTCTGACAGGAACTCACTTTGTTGTTATAATGGTTCTATGTAGAACTTTCACCAGAACCTTAACATTAACATTTTTAAAGTTGTTCTAAATTGTAAAAAGGAGCAGAGCGATGCAGCAATGTTCCAGCTGAAGCCTGCGACTGTAATTAGAGTGTTGTGTGTGTGTGTGTGTGTGGGTGGGGAGGTGGAGGTGTGCTGTGTTTTTAGAAGACAAGGGTGAATGGTGAGGTTTCAGACACCGCACGCATGCACACACACACGCACATGCATGCACATACTGTACACACACTCACACACAACTATGGTTTCAATTCAGTCTGTGACAGATTTCACAGAACTGCCACGGACAGAGCTTTTTTAATTCTTATTTACTTTACGTTGAACATGGATGGGGTCAGGCAGGATTGTGTGTGACCTGACAGAAACAGAAAGTGTGTGTGTGTGTGTGTGTGTGTGTGTGTGTCCTTTCTGCCATTCGGACCTTATTCTTCCCTTTGGGTAAGTAATATAATCCAGAGGCACGCAGCAGGAAGTAGCGAGGTTTCCAGGATTTCTTTCCTTCCTCTTTCAGATGCAGCACTCCTTCCAGGTCAGGTACGATGACCGACGGCCCACAGAAGTTCTCCTACACACCACCCAACACACACACACACACACACACACACACACACACACACACACACACACACACACACACACACACACACACACACACAGATCAGGCCTAATGATCACAGCACCGCTGGTCTCAGTGTTACTTTAAATTCGGGTGATTTATTATAAACAGGTTATTTAATAGATTTCAGTATTTATTTATTTATACTACAGCGCTGTTGAACTCTTGACTGTCACTGGAATTGATCATTTTTTTAAATAACACTCATTCTAATGTTATTGGTTCTCCAGTGAGACAGTTAGACAAGTCTCAAGTTAGACAGGAACATCTTTAGAACACGAGTCCCATAAACATTAAAATGGGTGCAATTGTTGATATGGTGACATTTTGTTTCAGGAGATGTTTAGTTAACATTAGATGGAAGGAGTCTCCAGCGTCAGCTCTTTCCAACAGTCGACACTTCTTTGCAGTTTCTGTGTAACTTTTTTAAGCTACTTGTGTTTTTCCTTTTTAACTTCAACAGAGAGAAGGAAGAGAGGCTGGTGAGGGAACGACTGTTTATAGCTGCTATGATGTAAGCCAGAACAGGAAGCAAATTGTTTCACAGACATTCTACAACCTTAAAAATAACTATAATTTGGAAAAAAAAGTATGATGTTTCCTTGTTTGATAAATAAAACATTGTAATCATTGACAAATTGCTGTGGTGTAAAAGGACTAAAACACTCCAGGAGGAAAAGAATCAATTTCAGGGTGGTACAACCAACTCACATCATCACACTAACCCATGGTTGATTATTTTCCTCTAGCAGCATGAGACTATATTATATTTTTCACTTATTTATGCTGGAGATAAAGAAAAGCACCGTTATTTCCTAAGAGGGACATAAATCCAAAACTCACGTACCTCCAGAAGGAGCTCTTTATCTTTATCTTTCGTGTCTTTAAGTGACTTCTTCTCCTTCTTCCACAAATAGAAGTTCTGTAAAGAGGACAATATTATTAATGTATTTGCTGTGTAATAACATCTGAGTGTTTTATACAGTGGTACTGTAATTATTTTTAGTGTTATGGAAGTCAGTACTGCTTCTTATCAGCTGTTTGGATGAAAAACGAGAAAAACGACGCTCTGTGCATGATCATAAGCCTGGTATAGTAGCCACATCTGCTGCTTCCTCGGTCAGACACGCGGGTTGCAGTTTATATCCGAGAGACTCGTAAACATTAAAAAGGCACCATACTGGCAGAGTATAATTAAAAGATAAGTGTAGAAAAATAGACGAGACTCCAAGGATAATTTGCACATCTGGATCCTGATGTTTTAACCCATTGCTCAAGCTCTGTCCTATGGATGGAGACCATAGGCTAACAGCAAACAGTTCCCCGTTTGTTGAGTCTCCAATATGTGCTCTCACACGTCCATAAAATATACATATTGTAGATTTAAGACTGTTTTGATTAATTAAATGTTTCCCCATGTCTCTGGAGTTGTCTTTATTTTATTTATTTTATTTCTATAAATAATGTATGAGATACAATCCTAAAGATCTTTATTAAATCATTTAATAGTTTTAATTAAATCCTCCATAATCTTGCAGACAGGTAGAACAGGATTGTAGGATTGCCCTGTACCAAGCTTCCCATGATGCAACCAGCACCATGCTTCACCGTTGGGATGGTGCTCTCCAGGTGATAAGTAGTGCTTGGGTTCTGCTCAAGAAGTTCAGTTTCGATCTCATTGAACCTGAAAATCTTTTTTCCAAGTTAGCCGAGTCTCAAATGCATAATTTTACATGGCTTTTTGCGCAGTAACAGCTTTGTGGAGGTCCCGGGATATGCTTTTCCCATCAGCTCCTCCCATCTGAGCTGCAGATCTCTCCAGCTCCTTCAAAGTTCCCCTTGGCCTCCAGGTTGTTTCTTTGACTTATGCCATCCTTACTCTGCTCGATTGGTTCTCCTATATTAATTTCAATATTACGGGCAGTGTTGTGTAGGTTCACGACATATAACGTTGAATAAAAACAAATTGCTTCACTACAAAATATGGAAAATACTTCTGCAAGGCACTGTATGTTTTTTTTTCTTTGCAAAATACATTATTTAATATAACATTTAAAAAAAAGCACCAGTGTTAATGAAATGCAAGAAAGGTGAGAAGCGTTAGGTAAGTCCACAGCGCATAGTACACTAACGCAAGGTGAGAATCGGGGCGAGATTTTCAGGGGTACTTGCCTGTGGGTTTTTGAAAACTTCATATTTGTCCTTTCTCTCTTGGAAAACCACTTTGTTCTCGCTGTCTCGTGTCCATGCTGAGAGAGGTTCCACCAGGTTCTCATGGTCCTCGAAGCCACGCTCTGTAGAGGAGACTCTTGGGTCAGAGCAGCTTCATGTAAGTTTATTCCTGCATTCTTTTACTCATTCTAAGTCCTTAATATACAGAAATTATCAACTACACTGGGCAAATGTGTACTGGATATCCGCTGATACTGAAGACTCCTTCCATAAATGCTAACTGAACGTCTCCTTAACACAAAAACTTTATATCAATGACTCTCACAGATTTTGTGGATCATTTGCCATACAATCCTTTGTGTAAATTGTTACTGTAGAAACGATAACGCGTTAATATAAACATGTGAAACGCCTTGCAGTCAGAACTACTCTCAGAGCTGCTGTTTAAGCACCTTATAAGAGTCGTAATGTTCCACGTGATGTACCCTAGAGCTTCACAAGTGCCTGTATCTCACAATCATGGTGTTTTCTCCAGTGCCCCCCTGAGTACTGTAGCAGTGTGCTAAAGTATTAGCTTCTGGATGAAAGAGCTCTGATGAAAAAGGTTTCAATGGAGGTGGTGTGCTGGTGGCCTGAGGCTGTTTACAGGGCGTGAGTATGGACAGGAAAACCGTTTTAACTGAACACAGTGTGGCTTTTCCTGTATTCTTCAGCACAAGGGTGTGTGTAGGGTCCACACACAGGCAAACAAACAGACTCATGACAAGAGGAAAGAAAACCATCGATGTATTAAGGCCCAGCTACTTCCTCAGAGATCTGACATCATCTGACCCTACACACACAAACATCACCATCAGGGGAAAAAATGTTTCCTATATTTTCGTGCTCTTGCTCATCTGGTCGCAATTTCAAATGCACACGTCTTCACTTGTAAGCCAGCCTCGCAAGCCAGACTTCGATCTGTCAGTATAGGATGTGGTCATTTTCCTCACTTATAATACGATAAACACCCATCATTTTTAACAGGAAGTGACCCTGGCTTGACAAATGACTAATCACAGACTGTCGTGTAGCTTGTGAAAGCAGAGCTACCAGAAAAACAAAATAGCATGAGAAAGAATCTTGAATACATGTTAAAATATGAAATCTGTAAATCCTTACTCACAAATGTGTTTTCGTTCATGCGAAACTGCTAAGAGAAGAGTCGAACAACGAAGTGTTGCTAGATCTAACTGTAGTATAATATTAATTTATCTACATTAATCAGTAGAAGGTCCTCACAAGACAAACATACAGTATATGTGTGTGTATGTGTGTGTGTGTGTGTGTGTCACCTGTCTGCAGCTCTGGATTGGTCTCAGACACGCACCAGTCCACATTGCCGTCACAGTGCGTTTTCTCAAACAGGTTGTCCAACACGTCCCTCACCGTCTGTCTCTCGTCCACCATCAGAGTCTTGGCGCTGCCGTCCGTCATCTGCACCTTCACGATCAGCTGTTCCACACACAACACACAGGTCAGTGCCAACACTGCTCATGTAAACACCAACACACTCCATCAGTGTGTGAGGAAAAGCTCAGAGAAAACGTCACAGATATCCTGAACATCCTTATACTCTATACATCTTATAGTCCCAGGTTCACCTGCAGCTCGAAATTCCATTCAGGCATCAATCCATGTTGTTTATGTAAGGAATAAAACCCTCTGTGTTGTGCTGTTATAGGAAAATAATCAACAACAGGATGATCTGATGAAGCAGGGTTACTGTTACTATCCCAGTGTGTCTGAGTTACCTGTAATGAAGTGTTTTATTTGTCTTATTTCACAGCAAATTGCCAAATCGAAACATTCTTTATTCATAATAACAAAAAATTATAATATTTTTATCTGCTACATTTAATGACATCTGGGAGACAAGATACTTCCTGTTACCACTTACATTATGGTAGCTATAAACTGTTGTTTTCTCACCAGCCTGTCTTTTTTTTGTCTCTTGAAGTTATAATAATAAAGAAAAAGAAATACAAATTGTCGTGTTAGCAAGACACTGCAATATCATGCTAACTCTGTCCGGAAGCCTTAAAGTTACAGCTTTACCTCTGAAACTGGAGACTCTCTCCATAAATGTTAAACAAAAACTACATAACTGTTATAAATGTTAAACAATAATTACTCCATAAATGTTAAACAAAATCTCCTAACAGAAAACGTTACCGTATCGATGATTACACACGGCCTTTGAATGCTTTATATGGAGTGTCCGATGTACTAAAGTGAGTAGTTACTATAGAAACGTTAATGTATTAGATGGAGTGCATTAATATAAACCTGTGATTCGCAGCTGCACTACTGTCAGTAACAACACCTTATCAGAGAATCGAGAACAGCTCATTGGTATAATATCACACCATAACCCTGCTGATCTGACCCCTTCTGAGCGCTCTCTCTCTCTCACACACACACACACTCACACTTTCACAGCTCCTCTCCACCTGACAGATCTGTTCAGCCAGATCACACCTCAAAAGATGACAAAAATATGTGTGGACAGGAAACTTCAACCTGCGTATAGTCTATTATTGTCTCTAAGCTTGCTGGATGATTTACACATTCGTTATTATGATAAAGAAGCGTGTACGAACAGCACAACCTAATAAATCTTAATAATAAACCTTGAAGAGAAAATTCAGATCAGGGTCACATATTAAACATCATCGTTCATCCAGGCAACTGGAACAAACTCATCAGGGTGACAGTCTTCATCTCAAAAACAAGATCAGGGCCCTGTAATAAACCTGAACACGCCTTAATGACCTTAAGGACCTTGTGATCAGACTAGCAAGTGATTAGATAAGATTTTGGACAGGCCACACCTACAAGCAGTGGTGGATTGTAGAGACTGTCACTGTTGCTGTCCAGCATTTTTAAATTTCAGTGGAAAAGGGAACAGATACTGTATATATAAAGCTAAAATCACTAAATAGCACTAATCTTACACTAATGTGGCAATTTGATTTAGGTTTCATGCTTCGTACTAGCTTCACTGGCAGATTAGCAAGGCAAGCTAACTACAGACAATCTCTCAAGGCACCAATAATCCCTGCTATGTCCTTCAAAAGCATTATTTTGCTTCCTATATACATTTAACGACAGGCCGTATATGACATCATAAGATGTAAACAGTAAATGTGAACTAATAGCAAATAGGAACTAAAAGTTTGAGTGAAGAACTGAAGAAAACATGAAATACATTGCTCCATAGGATTAATCCGACTCGAGGAATCATTTGAGTCAGTCGTGTGGATTAGTGGCTTTACTGAGTCATACCGAATTTGTGCAGAATTGAGAAATTTCAATATTACACTGTTGCATTTGGCACATGCTATGGCAGAAATCGTTGCTTCATGTCTCTGTCTTATATAACACACAATTTACGTTTGTGCGCATGTGTTCCTGTGACTCTATAGGTCTAATGTGTCTAATGTTTAACACTGACTTTATGGGTATACTGTATTTCTGTAGTCTTGATGTATTAATTCATAAAACAGGAAAAATAGCTGTTTCAAATGGCATGGGCTGCGGCGCTCATTTTCTCCGTTTTGTATATCCGTCGTAATGAATATGCAAAACATTAAAACGTGAAACGCTGCATGGAGTCCGTGCAAACACATGAATTTAGCTTTTGTGTTAAGATTCATTGCTTGAAGGACAGAAACAGTGACAGCGCGCACTGATTAACACCACTGAAGGGCAGGTATTAAATTTGCGAAAGCTGAAATCCACTATTAAATTAAAACAAAATGACCATTACTGCTTTAAATGTCTGAGTAGTTCAAAATAACCAGAAATCAGCATTTATTATTGTTTGTGCATGTCGACACGCTCTTATTTTGCATTCATGTTGCATTTGTACATCATCTCAGCTTTCGCCGTTATCCTGGATACCTAATTACATGCACACTTCTGCGAACTCGACTATTTAAGACCAATAAGAAGACTTGATCTTCCCTTGGCAAATAATGCTGAATATGGTTTTGTATTCACTGCTGCACTTTTGTGTGTTCATGCACTTTGCCTGCTTGCACGTTGCGTGTCCTTGCGCTAATCTGCCAAGATAAATTCCTGTTACTTGGCAAATAACGTGATTCTGATTTGAACTTGCGAATTAAAGGAATCAAAACCTTTAATGTTTAAGAGCCAAAATTGTTTTATCTTGAGAAATGATACCACACACAGACACACACACACAATACCTTAGTTATTCTCTCTGGGCAGAAAATATCATTTATACTGCAGCTCTACATTTGAGAAGAAACATCTGCAGGAAGATAAGAGCCGTGCTGGTGAAATCTCTCTCCTGGTTCTTACTTTCAGAGGGGTTTTTGTTTAAGAACAGACCAGCCACTGAGAGAAACACCACAAAACCACAACCAGTGTTGCATCTGCTCTTAGCCAAGGCATGTGTCCCTCTAGTGTTTCCTGTGAAATCAACCATTTCCTGAGTTTCAACTCTTATAAAATGCACACACAGGTCCTGGTCTCATGACTGATGTTTAACATCATGCTGGATTTAAATACCCAGTAAAGAGGGAAAAGAGACGTGAGCAGGAGAGGGGGGGGGTGTATGGGCTCGTAGCATCTGTGTGCATCATCAAACTGGTCCCCACACACACACACACACACACACACACACACACACACACACTCTAATCACAGTCTAACCAGCATCTGATCTTTTTCTAGACTTTGGACTACACAAGTGCAGGACATATGTTTTAAATATATTAACAAATATATCAATTGAATTAAAATGCCACAAATCTATTAATCTCAATATTAATGCTTGCAAGTATACACACAATTGTAATACAGTGTACAATTTATATTTATATTCAAAATTTCCATAATGTGCACTTGTTAGGCCCCCACGTTCAAATCCATTTCATCAAAGTGTGTTAAAAATGTTTTAGCAATGTAAAAAAAAAAAATTAAATATTTTCACTAATTACAAATTTTTAAAAAAATCAGAATGTTACTCCTTTTGAATTAATTAATTTATTTTAACGTAAACGTGCTTTGCTTGCATGATATCGACCCATACATGGGGCAGGATTGTCCAGTCCAGCGCCACTTTGGCTGTAAATATTCTCTAAAACACTCCAGAATGTCAATATTAAATACATAAATATCACAGTATTTATTCATTAATAACGCTGTCCCTTTAAAGTCCATAAAAGGATTTTTTGGATGACATGGGAGAAGATGTTACCTTAATCAGAGACATTGCTTATCTGAATGTTTATGGATAAAATCATGAAAATCTCCTAAAGTGAGCTGAGTGTAGCTAATCAGATTATACTTTAAACCATTTTTTTTTGTATCAAATTAACAAAAAAATGCCATTAATGTATTAATTTGACAAACCAAAATAGCAAATTAAAGCATAATAAGAGCCAAAATGCAAAACAATTTGTGACATCCATGATATCATGAGCTCGATTTAGTGTCTTGTGGCTTCATTAAGTTGTGTGTGTGAGTCAGTGTCAGATCACGATTTAAAAATATCCGTATACTGGTGCGAGCCATATTATTGTCTAGAACTATACATGCAGCAATTGGCAATATTCAGTTAAATTCAAATCACTTTTTAGTATAGTGATTTTAACAATTAACATTGTCACAAAGCAGACAAATATAAGATCTGGAAATTCTGGATACTCCCTGAGACGACATGAGCCAGAAGAGAGGAAGCAGACTCAAAAGGAAACCCTTCCTCATTTATGCGACACAGACAGTAGCATTATATATAACTTCCTCTATAACATGTGTGCCATATGGTCAAAAGTGCAATTGTGTTGATGGGAACTTGTGAGCTTATGAGCAATTTGTGAACAGGAGCAAAAAGAGTTACTCCTGAATTCATTCTAGTTTCAACTTAGAGTCTATTCTGATGAAGTTATCGACTGTTCGGTGACGGAGACTCGAATGCAAAACTCGCTCGAAGTCTCATGTATCTTCTTGGGTATGTCTTTAAACTATGGACTGTATGCTGAATTATTTTCTCTTGTAACTCAAAATGTCTGCTGAAATATAAACAGTCAGTGCTGGCTTCTGTGGTTATGCAACTGGGGAGCAGTAACAGGATTTAATGTTGACGTCCATCATCTGCAACCTCGTGGTAGTGATCAAACATGCTTTTTTTTCACATACACACAGACACACGCACACACTTTCATAGATCTATCTGTTGAGGTTCCCCACACAACACCTCAAAAGCTGACAAAGTTTCATGGGTGGACAGGAAGCTAAAACCTGCATGTGGTATTATCCCCGTGTCTGAGCAGGCTCGATGGTTTACACATTGGTTAGTATGATAAATGGTTTTCAGAGAAATGGGTATCGAAATAGCAGAGTCAATTAGTAAGGAAAGACCGATTCAAGTGTCTTTGCTAGTTTGGGACTGACGCAGTTGTCAATTTCCCATCAAGCTCCCATGTCCTTTAATTATCAAATGCACTTGTGGTGAACTGAGAGCCTGAGATGGGCAAGTTGGTCTTAAAACGAGGTGTGGTCAGGGGCGTCGTTACCGCACTGCTATATCGAGGCAGCAGAACTCGACTGCACAGTCGACCAACAAACACCTGGTCTGAAGTCAATGGTGCAGTATTTCACTGTTATTTTAAGGACACATTATCAAGATAGTAATATGTGCCTACGTAGATATACACACCCTTTGTACACTCTGCTTATTACACACAGGGACACAGATCCGTGCACAAACATGCAAAAAAAAAAAAAGATTACTATATGAAAGATTATTATTTTATTACTACTAACAGGCTTTATAATCGCAGTCCGCCAAGGAACAAGCGCACGTGGCTCTTAAAGGGGATGGGAAATGACACTCTGGTTGGTTTATTGCATGTTACGCCAAAAACACACCCATGAATAATTAAGAGACTAATTACAAGCTTTATGAACCATGTGCCTTTCTGCTGATAAACTAGTCAATTCTAACTGTTTAACTAGTCAAGTCGATTTGGACACGTCCTAAACGCACTAGCACCATGCGCTTAGATCGTTAATTTAGGGCGCTAAAACCCAAAATGTTAAAGTATCTAAAGACAACAACAACAACTAATAATAATACTTTTCATATTAAGTCCAAAAATAAAAGAAACTTGACAATACACCAATCTATAGTTAAGTGGAAAGTAAGGGGACTTGTGAGCACGAGCGCACATTTCCTGACTCTTTCACACATTTGCGAGTGTGCTCACTAGCCGAAGAGAGACCGTGATGTGCTGCTCACCTTCTTCACTTTGGCTTCTTTCAGTTTTTCCAGGGCGAGTTTGATTTTATCTGCTTTCATCTGTTCTTCAATTTCCTCCTGAAAAACACGCCATAGATCAGAGTCACGTCACAGATACGACACAAACAGACCTGATAACCTTCAGGCATTTTGCGTGGCTGCTCCACGTTTTATTGGAGATATCACTCAAAAATGCACAAAAAAAGAGCCTTTTCACCTCGTCATAAAAACAGATAATCAGCCAATTAACACGTGACTCCGGAGTCGAGTAGGTGTTTTGAACTCGCTGATATTAACTGACCCCCTGGAAGCCCCGCCCACTTTGGCCTCTCTCATATTAACGATCTCTTGATTTTCTTATTTCAGATTTCAGTCACAATAAATGGAGAATGTTTTCATTTCAGTAATGTGTAATAAAATGTTTGTATATACTCAAATAAATAGTTAAGTTATAAAGCAACTATAATAATTATTAACAATTATAAAAACATTATAAATGTAAGTGTGAACACTTTTGAAACCAGGTTATTGCAAGCTTTTTTATATTAGATTTTTTCCCTTAGATTTATTTTTTTTAATTTGAATTTTGCTGGATGCTACAGTATTTCACATGATCTTAGTTTCATTTTTTGCATCACAAAAACAAGCAATTTCGCCAGGGGTGTGTAGACTTTTTTTATCCACTGTAGTTGTCTTTGCTTTTTTTGTGATTTTTTTAAAAACATGGTTCATTTATTTTCATTGCTACATAGGACATGCTATTTATTTATTTTATTTTATTTTTTTTATGTGATTTCCATTCACAATATATATCTATTTTTCACATGGTTAAATGTTTCAGGTGTGATTTTCTCTCATGAATCATCCTTTGTCCCAAATGATCACATTATTGTTCACGTGATGTCACACGTTTTTATTTGGAGATTAAACTTTCAGGGCATGACATGTTGAAATACACCTTCACATGTGATCACATTTTTATATAATTAATGTGAAATGGATGTGTTTTTGGTGTTATTGTTAATTATATGTTTTGTAACCACAAGGATCAGTTGATTGTTTTGTTAATATTCAGATGTCACTTCCTGTGTGTGTTAAAGATCACGGTGATAAACTGTGGCCTGTGTGGAGGATGTGCTATGTCACGAAAGCGTGGCTGTGTGTGTGTGTGTGTGTGTATGTGTGTGTGTGTGTGTGTGTATGACTCAGATTCACCATAGAAGGCTTAGCATTCGAAGGAGGTGGAGGTGGCAATGAATTGTTGTTGGTGGTAGAAGGCAAAGCAGAAGTGTTACTAGGCAAACGGGTCAGCTCAGCTTTAGGCTGGGAGGGTGGGGGTGCTGAAGGGGCGCCTGAGGTAAAATGAACTGTTGGGACAGGCAGAGACGGGGGTGGCATGGGATCCTTTGTGCCCCCTCTTTCAGAAGCAAACTTTTCCTCCGTTGCGTTCAGGTCGGCCACCAGATCAGCCATCAGCGCATCCAGATCATTATCCTCCAGTTCATTTAGAGACGCTGTGATGTTAGAGAGAAACTTTCATGAATAATGTAATAAGTACATGTTGAAAACATTTTATTAAACTTTCCTCCAAGGCCGGCTGGTGTAAATGAGCTAGAAGTCGTGATCTTTCCCACTCTTTCATTGATGACAGAATCAGATCAGCGTACTTCCTGTTTAAAATGTCTTGACGGCTACAGATCGAGTATTTACACACAGTGAAACACCTACAAGACTTAATCTCCATTTGACTCATTTTATAAGACTAAACACATCATCACTCATTATTATATTTTCCAATACTTTAGCAGGTGTGATGAACCTGATCAAAGTGGATTATTCACTCAATCATGATGCCTTTCTAGGAGCAATTAGAAGAAAATCTGAACACATGTTGACCAATCAGAGCACAAAGCACACAAAAGGACAAACCAGTCTTTTGTTTTTCAGGGTTGGAATGAAAGCGCTGTCTAACAGCAAGCCTTTTCTGATATGGATGTTGATCCAACAAGTTTTCTTAATCAAGTCTACTAAGATTTAAAATCAGCATTAAAAGAAAAATTGAAGCAGGTTATTTAAAACTAACCCACTCAAACTATATAAACACTAAGTAGAATTACATAGACATCATTATTCAAATAAACTTCCTGTAAATAAATAATGACCTAATAAGGTAATCTAAATGTGTGCAAAAGCAGACAATTTAAAATAAAGTGATTAAAGTAAAGTATCCAGTATAATTTAATTCATTACAACTTTAACATAAAAACTTATTGTATGTTATTATAGCTTATTAGTTTATTACAGAATCCGTCCTTTCTTTTTTGATCCAGCATTTTCCGATCCTAATATCAGCCCCAGGTCGGATACTTGATATGGGATATTGAAAACAAAGCTTTTTTTTTTAATTTTTTTTTATCAGATATTGTAAACAAAACTTTATAGCAGAAAGCTTTTTAGCCCACCTCATTACACTTAGGTTGCTACTGCTTATCTGTTTAGTGAACTTTTAATTCTGCTACAGTTCAGCATTACATCAGATTTATATTATTATATTATATTATATTATATTATAGATGATTCTATTAGGGCTTCAGAGTGGCACAACAGAAAAACGATCACTCTATCATTGACAGTTCGAGTCCTGATGATGCCACGGCTAACTGTGACTGAGAATCCAGGAAAGCAAAACTATTGTTACTGTCCCACCTGCAAATCACAGTTATCACAGATTAGCGAGTGTTTTACTGTGACGCAGTTTGAAATGATTTTGCATAAAGGTTAGCTGGCTTCATGTGTTTCGAGGCAGTGTGTGTTAGCAGACACCCTCCCTGATTGGTAGCTGTGTGACAGAAGAGCTCTTCCTGGTGGGTGGGAATCGGCCAAGCTGTAAAGGGCATTATTATAAAACTATGGAGAAAGATTGTTGATATTTGAACTCAACAGCCAAACAAATACACACCTCCTTCAGTGCTCCTTCTGAGGCTCCTTCTGAGGCTCCTTCTCAAGCTCCGCCCCCCCATTTCATTGATTGCCAAGGCAACGACACTAGCAACGACACCGCCCTCCCTCCCCCGTGTCCTGTGATTGGCTGGAATTCGCCACCTGCTGGCGGTTGGCTGGAATAGTGTTCTGTGGCTCGTTCCGAGCTACTTTCTTTGTTTCCTCGTTTACAGAACCATGAGTATTACACCTTAGGTTAAATAAGTACTCATTCACTTGGTCTGTCAAGAATTCAAGCTGTAAAAATGACCAAAATGCACATTTCTATCTTCTAATCAGCAAGCATGTACTTTAGAGCATCTCTAGATGTGACGGTCACCACGATGTGATGCAAAGAAAGGGAATGAAGGCCACGCATATCTTTTTAAAGTGAACAAAAAACACATTAAAACCTCACTGAGAATAGACTTCCTTCCTTCCTTCCTATTTATCTTCCTTCCTATCTATCTATCCAACCCACCCACCCAAATGGCTTGAGGCTAATCTGATTTTAACTGCCGTCTACACAGTAGCCAGACTTCTCTATGCGTCACTTTGCCTGCACTCTGTTATAATTTACTGTGATTTTACAGCTAATTAACACCATATTCTCCAAGCAAAGTGATAAACCCGAGGAACAGAGACTCCCAGAGTAAAGTAAATACAGTACGTGGACGGGAAAGAACGAAGTGGCTTGCTCTAGAGTCACATGTTTTTTATTACCATTGAGATCTGTGAAGCCGATGGAGAAGTTGATTTCCTGGCTGGACTTGGAGGCGGGCGGATGATCTGGAACTTCAGCCTCCAGACTCTGAGGAAAAACACAAAATAAGGAACAAGTTAGCACAAACATCTATTATATAGATATTTGTCTTCACATTATTACTTTCAGCAGAGGAACTTTCAGTTCTGTATATGGAAAGGGTAAGGGTAGTTGCAGAGATTTCACTACAGATGCAAGATTGTGTACTGTACGTTTGAGCATTTTTAAAATTCTTGGTATGTGTGCTCAGGAGTTGACAGAAGCACTTATGTAAAGCATAAAGAGGACATTAAGTTTCATCATGTGGAGTGGAGGAGTGACTCTTCTTCCTATCTGAAATCACTTCTGCTTTTTGGCTGACAAATATTTGTAAGTGTTACGTATAAA
Organism: Parauchenoglanis ngamensis; assembly: GCA_030014255.1. Taxonomy (NCBI): domain Eukaryota; kingdom Metazoa; phylum Chordata; class Actinopteri; order Siluriformes; family Auchenoglanididae; genus Parauchenoglanis; species Parauchenoglanis ngamensis. Next base: position 26,809,134 of record JAQMYM010000033.1, read on the forward strand.
TAGCAGGCATATGTCGTTCTTTTTTTTAGATTAATTATAAACTCAGTACAAAGTGAACAGGAAATGTGAAATATGCCAAAGGCTTAAAGAAACCCATGCCTTATTTTGAGTATGAAGATAAGTTGACTCACAGTTGAACAGTTACGGTTATACAGCTTTATCTTTGGTACATTTTTGGAGCTGAATAAAAGTAAAAACAGCGTGTCTGATAGTGAGATGAATTCTCTTCAATGAGTCAGATTCATTGGCTCAGTTCACCAATAACTCACCATTAAGAGTCGACTCGTACTGGCTCCAAAATGACTCACTGGAATTTTGCCCTAAACCGGACACCTCTTTCTCTTCCACTAAAATCAAGGCAAACAGGGACGCCGGCATCCTCGTGCCTTTTGGAGGTGTTTAATATCACATTCTGAGGATCCTGTGCTCATTCTTCACTCTGTTTGGTGCCTCATGAACTCCTGTCATGAAATACTGTCAAATCCATTAACTTTTCAGTCTCTAGGTTGGATATTTGCCCCAGTAACACCCAACAGACCACAGAGAACCTGAGATTGAGTATTTTACCACAACTGGGTGTGTGTCAGCTTGGGACTGCCCTTCACATGGTGAAACTGTGCAAAAGTCTAAGGTATACTTCGAAAAGAATGAAATTAAATATTCTACTAAAAGTGGTCTCTTACATAATATATTACTTTCTTTACTGACAATTTTCTTTCTTTTTTTTTTTTTGGAAAAGTAATGTTAGGAAATATAAAATGTTTTTGTAATGACTCAACAATGCAGAATCCATTAAATAAATATCTAAAACAAAATTTGTACTAAAATAAAATAGGGTGCTTAAGACTTTTGAACAGTACTGTGGTTCTAAAAAACTACAGATTTTCTTTACATTTCTGTCTTTTGTTTTTCAACCGGAAGTAAATATCTAGTATTTTAAAATCTGGTTAAAAAAAAAATCACATTTCAATCAAAAGACACAGCACCAACATCTACATTTATAACATTTATAGGGCAGTGGTAGCTCAGTGGTTAAGACGTTGGCAGTGATTGGAAGGTCGTGAGTGATCTGAAGGTCGTGAGTTCAAATCCCAGCACTGCCAAGCTATCGCTGATGGGCCCTTGAGCAAGGCCCTTAACCCTCACCTGCTCAGTTGTATAAATGAGATATATGTAAGTCGCTCTGGATAAGGACGTCTGCCAAATGACATCAATGTAAATGTATAACTGAATGTACTGATGGAAAAAAACCATTACTGATAATTTGTAAACAGCTGTAAATTTATGAGGTAGTTTTGACCACTGGAGTCTGTTTACAAACTGAATGTTCATGTGTCTGTTTCACTGTGGTGTGTACAGTGGGGTCTGAGACCGCATTGAAAATCTGAAAGATGCTTTAAAATTGGAAAGTTTTGCAATTTCGAAAAACAAAGAAAGTAAATGTTCAATATTTTTGAATATCTAATATTCCAGATTTTACAAAATTTTCCATCCATTATCTATGCTGCTTATCCATTACAGGTTGTAGGGAGGTTGGAGCCAATCTCAGCTGACTTTGGGTGATAGGCAGGCTACACCTTGGGCAGGTCGTTGGTAGTATTGCAGGGCTAACTCAGAGACAGACAGCCATTCACACTCACATTCACACCTATGGGCAATTTCAAGGAAACCTATGCAGGCACGAGGTGAATGTGCAAAACCCACACAGAAATGCCCCAGGTCGACCTGGGCATTGACCCTAGAACCTTCTTTCTGTGATGTGATGGTGCTAACCACTAAGCAAACGTGTGATATTTCCTATGATAACTGTTTTGTACAAAAGGTCAGATATTCTCATGTCTAATCTCTTCTATTGAAGCATGTGATCAGACGACACGCTGATGGATTTAATCTACAACGGATCACAAGGTTTTAAACAAACTTGTGGAGTCCGCGCTAGCTCGAGTGCTCACTGTGACTAAAGCAAAAAAGGGGATAAAACAAACACTAGGAAGTTCTGAAATTCATGTAAATGTACAATGTAATTTGTTATGAACAATGTCATGTTAAGTTGGAAAAGAATTCAAAATAGAAGCATTTTCACTCATACTCTCATACTCGTGGACCTTTGGACCCCACAGCAGCTATCTGACAACAAGATCCAACCATGACAGTCACTGTGTGAAGAAATCACACTTAGCTATCAAAGATTTAGACTTCTTTAACCAGGCTATTTTTGCTGCTTTTATTGCACGATGTTTGCAGGAAGGCGCCAAGCCAAAATTAGAAAGCAACCTAAATAAAAAATGGATCTGTTTACCAGAATTCAGCCACAGCAACATCCAGTGGGATTTCCCCAGACTGCTATACTGCACTGAACAAGCAATATCTGTGCAGCTGTTTGCTTATAGCATGCTAGCCAACTCTCTCTGAACTATGCGAGTACATTCCCTGAAAACTGGCCCTGCGCTGGACACCATCATGTGAATGGGCTAAAATTTGCATTTCCAAGCTGATGTGCAGGACTGAGCAACAGTTTCCGAGAATGCTTAGTTGCAGCTATCTCTACAGAAGAGAGTCTAAAAGCAAAGGTTCACATACTTTTGCCACTCACAGAAATGCAATAATGCATCATTTTCCTCAATAAATAAGTGACCAAGTATAATATTTTGGTCTCATTTGTTTAATTTGGTTCTCATTATCTACTTTTAGGACCTGTAGGAAAATCTGATGATGTTTTAGGTAATATTTATGCTGAAATATAGAAAATTCTAAAAGGTTCACTCATTTTCAATCACCACTGTATTTATTTATTTTAAATTCTCTTGGATCAGTGTCTCATTTTTGCTTCACTTTACCCAAACTGTATATCCACCTCTACGTCTGTTTTTTGATCAGTAAATTGAAACTAATCACTAATGCCTTCTGGGTAAATTCTGCTCCTGATGTTCACATCGAACAACTTTCACTTCTGATGAATAAAGTGTTGAAGCAGATGGCAACGGGAAATCATCCAACAGGACATGGTCAGGACGATAATTTGAGGATGAAGATGCACGAAAAGCACAATTCCATATGTGGGTGTATATTAGCTCACTTTCAGGTGAAAGTAGAATCGTGGTTTGTCTAATGCTTTAAAACACAAAGTGCTCTGGGAATGTGAGGTGGTTGTGAAGTAAAGAAAAGAAATGGTAAGGAAAATTAGAACAGACTTACCTGCGTGAGGAGATCCATCTCCTGCAGCATGTCTGTGAACATGGCATCAATGTCGTCCATCTAGGAGAGAAAAGAAACCACAAACTGTGATGTTTCATCCATCAACAACATCTCAGGCGAACCCTAACACTGCAAACTAAAGTCGAGAGAGTCAGAGATTGCGACCATCAGCATGAAAGAACATGCAAAGAAACAAAATAAATAAAAATTTACAACATGATGTCATACCGATGTATAAATACAGATTTACGCTAAAAAACATAAAGAGAAAAACAAACTAACTTAGAGTTTGAGATATTGACCCCAAACCAATTTCAAATCGTCCTGTGACTGAATAGTGTGCTTGTATACAGCTTTTGGAAAGACAGACTTATTCTCTCCTTTTCCTGTCATTTTTCCCCCCATTGAAATGAATAGAGTTTCTGTTTCAAAGATTCCCCGCTCGGTTATGATTCATCAAAATGCCACCAAACTTCAAATGCCAACTCAAAACACCTCACCCACCACGAACATGAAATTAGCTAAGACCCACACTTGTTTTTGTTTTTTTTCCCATCCATCCTTTTTTCTCCCATTGACTTCAATGCATTTTTTCCCCATTGAAATGAATAGGGTTTCAGAATCAAAGTTTTATCTAGCCTTATATATCCTATCTATCTATCTATCTATCTATTGGTAGATAGATAGATAGACAGATAAAATGAATTCTCCACTGACAAACACTGCAAAAAAAAAAGAATCAAAATGAAAATATCTTTATATACATCCATCCATCCATCCATCCATTATCTATAGCGCTTTATCCGTCTGGGTCGCGGGGAAGCTGGAGCCAATCCCAG
>JAQMYM010000033.1:26860414-26872632 GCA_030014255.1 Parauchenoglanis ngamensis
TGCTGGGATTGGCTCCAGCTTCCCCGCGACCCAGACGGATAAAGCGCTATAGATAATGGATGGATGGATGGAAATGATATTTACTGAATTATAAAATTAGGATTGAGGCAGTAGAGTGATGAATCCAAACATGAATGATTCCTGGGATGACATTTTTGAAAAAAGTCTGACATTTTTTCAGTTCTCTGCTCACAACTTCAGTTCCTACCTATGATTAGCACCCAGACAGAAAAAAAATAAAGGAAGAAATACTTATGGTTTCATCTTCATACACAAACTTCTCATGACATGTGTACAGAGAAAAATAAAGCTTAGAAGAAAGCAGCAAAGATCGTTGGTGTGTCTGGTGAGCATGTGTAGCTAGTCAAGTTAGCTTGCTTTGCTATTCTGCCAATGAGGCTAGTATGAAGCGGCAGGACAGGCCACGCCCACAAGCTATAAACGGCAAGTGACAGGACTAACTTGTCTGCTAGTGTGAATGTAAGGTTAGGCAGAGTGAATTTTCCCTACTACACATACAGCTTCATTTAAAATCAATAAATAAAGTGTTGAACTCATTAACACACACACACACACACACACACAACCCATTACACAGGACATTAAAAACACTGCACTCGACTGTCATACGCGAAGCTTCAGTAAGCAGCTGTGGTGCTTTATAGGATCTTGAAAGAATTTAAAAAATCAGAAGGGGGAAGATATAACACCATCTGGTAGTGTTTTGAGTTTTTTCAGGAAGAAGCTCAAAGAAGAGGATAAAAACCAAACACAAAAAATTTTACTAATACAAAGAGAACAAATCTGTAAACAATCAAAATGACTAACATAATGCTGAGGTAATGATCTACTTCTGTATAAGGACACTGAACTTTACAGCTGATCTGTGGTTTGGGAAGAAAAAAAAAACTTCACAGTGGTGTCGCAAACTCCTGAGAAGAGAGCGCCCCCTAGAGGCAGAGGCATGATCGTGTCTGAGCCGAGAGGAATGCATTTCCGTGCTCAGTCCATCCATGTTTCACACAGCAGCGAGTCGGGTAATGATGGCAATTTTGATGATTGTGTCTGGATTATAAAAAGCTCTAAACATCACATCATTCATCTCGACAAAACAGAGAGAAGTGATTTCAAAAGTCAATGCCAAACCAGTGTAAAAGGGAGTAATAAATTGTGTGTGAAAATCGTTACAGGCGGAAAAAAAAATAAACATGTGTAAAATTCACATTTAAAAATAAATTATGTAACGATCTGATTTGAAAAAATGAATCATGTAAGAAAATTGCACTTGAAAAACAGCTCGTATAAAAACCAAATGTGATTAGTAATAATTTGTGCAAAAATCACACGAAAATAAATGAATCATACAAAAATAATACAAAATTACATAACGTTAAGTCTTTCAAATCCAAATGTATAGAAATTATTGTGATGGTGTGAAAAATTCAATCCAAAACCTAATCTCAAAAACATCCAGCCGGCTTTGTAGAAGTAACACAGCTCCGTATTGCTTCTATTCATGACAAACAAACTGAAGTTGCAGATAAAAGCATCATCTGAACATAGCGGCCCATTTGACTTTCAGAGAACAGACTGAAATTTCACTACATGCTGCACAAGTGAGTTTCTATGAGTGCCTATGAAGTGCTTTTATCTTACTGTTGAAATGACTGAAATAAAAGCTCAGAGTGCGGCTTATCCTTGTGTCGAGTGCGTTATTTCCAAATGGGACAGATACAGAACATACACTCAATACATACACTCTGTGTGCAGTACTGAGTGCGGAGCAAAATAAATCAAATAAAAGAAAAGACAAAACTAGCCAGAGACACTGAAGCACAGGTTATCAGAAACCTCACAGCGGGCGTCAGGTGTGTATTTGTTAAAAACAATCATTTTTGGGGGGGTTTAGGGTACATTTGTTGCTTGCTAACTGTCAGAATACAAAGAAGTAAAAAGGACTGTTTAAAGATTGAGAACAGGTACTAACTTGTTTCATGGACATTCTACAAGAGTAAACATACCTATACATGAACAAAAGGTATGATGTCATTCTATAAATAAGAAAAAAAAGAAATTGCTATTGTATATCTCGACTAAAACATCAATTTACAAAACCTCAGGAGTGAACTGTAGGATACGAACATTTTCCCCAACTAACTGGAACAACACATTTCTTATGTAAATCCTCCTGAAAATGATTACTTCTGCCAGGGAAGTTATATTTTCCGTTATCTGTAAGCAGAATTGCGCAAAAACCTACCAAACTGATTTTAAACACGGTGACAGGGTGTAGCATGGGCCAAAGAAGAACCCGTTAAATTTCAAAGTGGATCCGAGTCACGGGGAGGCTTAACGAATTTAGTTTAGCTTTTGCTAACATTGCAACATACAGCATTTGGTCTTTGCAGAAGTTTGCAGTAAGGTTCAAGAGTGATAAAACATAGCCAATGTAGAACTACTCCAGAAAGACTCCAGACATAAAATGGTTGTGGTTGCAGATTTGCATATCATAGAAGAGTCGACTGTTGTCCTCGGAGAAGGTCTCCACTCTCCAAGTGCCCTTCTAGTTTCCAGATAAATTTACCCATATTTGTCTTGATAAGGAGGTCTGTAGTTTTAATTTTTTTTTGTTGTTGATCAATTCATTTTTTAGAAATTGAAAGAAACTTTGCAGTATTTGTATTTGTCTGAAGAGAACAAATTATTACATGAAAATGCACCGAAAAGCAATGCTGAATATATAAACTTACTACACTGGGTTTAGCTTCAGGTTCTGACCATGAAATTGGGTATCTGTTAAACAGAGAAATCCACATTAACTTACTCTCTATAATACTTTTCTTCATGAAAACTATCTTATGACCAGAAATCCTTCCCTTTAGACAGAGTGAGGAAACTGAAGACGTAACGAAAAGCACACAATTTTCTACTTACCCCAGACGTTGTGAGTCATGAGAGACATCTCTGAGACATCTGATATCTGCGTCATTAGTTTTGCACTGGAGCCATGATGCTAAAAGTTATCTATAAATATACATCAAACTCAAAATCTTCTTCAAAACCTTCTCAAACCACATTCAGTTCATCAGACTTGCTGATGTTATTAAGGACACAAACGTAAGCAGTCACTGTGTAGCTGAACACTAAAAGGCTACAATGGCGGCCATCTTGGAAACCTAGGCTTTTTAACCTCTGTCACCTTATAGGCCCCGCCTCCACCTTTTTAAGGCAAAATTATGGCAAATATGGACAAACCATACTATTTTACACAATCATTTGTTTTAAAATGCGCTCTGGTTAGTTTTCTTTTATTATTATTACTCCTGTCTTGATCAAACCAAATGATATTTGGTGTGTGTTATAAATTGTCTTTATTTTGTGGTCAGTAAATTGTTATTTGGTAACATGTAGGCATTTTATTGATTAAACCTTGTGTTTAGATACCAGATTATGATATTATACAATGTTCTGAAGCCACTGCTCCAGGCAAACACTTTGTATTAAAGTATTACTTTAAGCAGTAGTTCCACCTTACTGTCTGGTTTATTTTTATTTATCGGCCAATTCGGTGTTTTTCTCATATTTAGCCTTGTCCGCTGCTCAATTCGCCGCTCTTAATGTTATTCCTGAGGCGTTTGACATAACAGATTATGAAATACTATCACCACCTACCAGGCTGGTCTGCATATGTGAGTGTTTTCAAGTCTTTTTTGTATGATTTTCATGTTGAAGGAAATATTTTTGAAGATTTTCAAAAATATCTGTATACATCTGGACAAAGCCTGAGCGAAACAGATTTCCGTTACTCATTAACAATATTAGCCTTGCAGATTCAGTTCGAGATTTTTGGTGAAAGAGATGAAGATGCGTCAGCAAGCTTGCTTCAGCAACCCGTTCATCTTGTGCAAAATGACTTTAAACACACAGGTTCAGAACGATGTTTTCACAAGAATATTTATTCGTGATTTCCCAGTCACATACAGTAAATTTTCAAGAGAACTGGAGGCTGAATTATAATCCGTTTTGACACACTGGCTTACAAACGTCCTCTGAATTCAAATCACAGACACTCACATTAGCATTAACCGATATAACGATGTTGACCCTGTCTGGTCAGATGAAGATAAAGCTCATGTAAGGTCTTAGCCGTTGTTCCTCGGGCACCAAGCTGCTAAAGAGCGAGCGTGCACTGCCCTTAAAGGTCTGAATGCTGCTTGCAGGGGCAAAGATTCAGCAAGAAAGAGAAAGAGGAAGAGGAAGAGGAAGACAGAGTGCAATACAGGGAAGGATTAAGACTACATATATAGGCATGCTGGAGATCTACACACACTAATATTAGAGACGACGAAAGAGCGATAGACAGAGAGATAGAGATTAGATCGCAGAAGCAGACGATTTCTAGCCACACAGAGCATGCTAGCGTAGCGGATAAATATGTTTGAAGCGACACTACTACACGGAGCCATCGAGCTAGTGACGAAGCACTACATTTAAAGCGAAGCTATACATTCAGCACTAAGACTAACACAGTAGATATTTGGGTAAATATTGTACATCACAGGCTTGGAAAAGCGAGGCGTTCATGCACATGCAAAGACTTGCAGGCCTGATAGCAGCAGCAACAGCAGCAGCAGCAGCAGGAGAAAATAGAGACAACATAAAGACCGTGCCCAGGACACTACGGCTATTTACGACTTATTTTGCGTCCGCTTGCTAATTCGGAACAAGGACAGGCCTCACATCCACCTCCGTGAAAGTAACCAGAGGAAAATCATTCGTTGTACATGTTAAGGATACAGATAGGTAGCTTTAGATGTATTCAGCAAACTACAAATGCAAACTAAGCAATTTTAAACATCACACATGACTTTCATCCAAATCCAAAAACAGGGACACATTCAGACGAATCACAGTTTCATCCAAACCGTTAAAACTATGAACATCCACTGGACTTACAGGAAATCTAAAGTGCACAAAGTTCCCCACGTGGAGAACGAGACAATACCAGCAATATATACTAAGGCAATACAGTTACAAACGCACAAAAAATACATAGTGGCACATTATGTCAAGTAGATCACTTGGGCACAAAGATAACCGACTTCGGTTCAGAAATGGCTTTCCATAATCGCTGGAATTTCACGTCTAAAATATGTTTTCTCAGATTATTGTTTGTAGCACAAAAATGCAGTTAAATTAAAGCATGTCCTGTCACAGATAAATATACACATAAATCATGTATACACAAGCAGAATGAGTATATATAGTATATATATATATATATTATGTATAGTATTACAATTACAAGTTATTATTTGAATAGAGAAAATAATATTTTACCTCACAAATAGACTCTTTTATATACAGTACATTGATGTATTCACATAGATATGTGCTTAGTCAAGAAGTCCATTTACAGATCATAACCAAGAATAACCTTATTAAATGATTTTTTTTTTAATGATTGATTGAATTTCTAACACTGGAGTGGACTGTTAGTGGAAAACACAGATGTTTAACTAAGTGCTATGGAGATGAACTGTCATGAAGACACTGGATACTCCTCCCCGCCACCAGAGGTCACTCTCACCAGAGCCATCCACTTGCTGGTTACTTCCTGGTTTTATAATAATTATGCATTTTGTAGACTTTTATTCATCGCCAAGTCTTGCCAATCCCCAAATTCCGATCCTTGTTATTGCTAATTATCTTTATGTGCCTTGAATCATTGCTTTGTTTATTTCTTATTTTTCAGGTGCTTTATGCGAGGTGACTTCCGGGTTAGCGTTAGACGCTCAGTCAGAGGATCCATCTTATGGCTTGCCACTAAACTCCGATTAGTTCCCCCGTAGTGGTAGCATTCTGGTGAAGCTGTTGAGCGTGAGCTCCATGTAACTGACCTCTGGAGGCCGCCAGTGAGCGCAGCTCCTCTCATACCTCTGGTTCTAGGCAAAATCTTCTGTAACAATGCAGAGTGAAGATCCATTTGTAACAGGCTTAATAAAGTTTGCAGCAAACGAAGTGAAGATGCAATCCGTACATCCACAAGGTAGGTAGAGGTAAAAAAAAACAAAAAAGAAACAAAACAGGCGCTCATGTTCAGTAAGGCTAATGGATAATTCCAGTAAACAAAATGGTTCAGGACACATAAAGGTGTTCGGCAATAACACAGCTTGGAACTTGAGCAAAGATTTTGGATTGGCAAGACTTCATAATGAATGAATGAATGAATGCTTAATTACTCCAAAACCAGGAAGTAAACAGGAAGTACTCTGATGATACTCTCTGACACTCTGGTGAGTCAGAGCACCCCTCTGCTGGGGTGGCAGTGAAACGTCCATAGGCTTCAAAATTATTCAGCTTATCTGATTCAATTTTAGCAATATCACTAAATAATAACCATTTTCAGCTTAAACTATGAAACAGTTTTACATTTTTTTTTTTTTTGGTCTAAGTGCATGTACTTAGCAATATTGCTAATATTTTGCTTCTTCACTATAGGTTGATTGAAACTCTAGCACAAGTTCACTGCACTACCCTATATGCTTATGCATGTGAGAGTGAATTATGCACAGGAACAGATAACTGATCCTGTGATAAGAATGAAATGTCTCATCGCTTAGCGCCTGTGTATATATATATTTATATATATATGTGTGTGTGTTAAGATCTATTGGTTTTTGTTGCTGTCTGCTAAAGATACAGACCTCACACACTTACACCTACTCTACATTTACTAGATTATTTATTAACACTTCGGCTCTTCAACAGAACCTGCTAAGTATTTAAACTTAAGGTTAATGCTGTGCACTTCCTAATCTAGAAAAGTCTTTTGTGCTCTGGGTACAAACGCTTTCCTCTGCGGTCTTTCAGCTACTTGTAGACAAGCACTCTCAGACAGGATGTACAGCTATCCATCAGTGACATCAACTAATCAGAAAGAGCCACTTTACTGTCTGCCCTAGGTACTTGTAATAATAATAATAATAATAATAATAATAATTTATAAAAGCCTTTCCAGGTACCCAATGACACTGTAAAACTACAAGCTCTTTTTTTCTTGATTTAAAGTCTTCTCTGTTGTAGTTTTTAATGATTATTTTATTCATGGCTGCAGAAAAAGATCTCCAGAGGCTGACTGCACCAGAAGGGCTTGTGACGTGTGATTGTACGTTGCACCAACTGGTCAAAACTTAAAATAGCATAAAATTTATTCCTAGCTGAAAGCAGGCAAAACTCAAATTTAAATCTGAACATTAGCTACTTCGTTGCGAGCAGATGCTCATTCTATCCAATACATATTTACACCAATAAGGTAGTATTTGGATACGGATAAGGTTTCCAGACGTATGTCAGTTGAGTAATATTACTGGAAGATAACGCTTCACTGTCATGACTTCGCAATGCGCACATGGGCATCACATTAAAAATTCCACCACTATTCATGCACCTTATTTTAATACGAACTGATTGTTTGGATGAGTGTGTTTATTATAAGGCCACCCAAGTTGTGCGTAATCATCAGTAAATCACGTGACCATAACATGTCTGTAGGTTAAAACCTGTGCTAGGAAGTTAATAACTTATCTAAAATCCCCAGAAGTGTCACTTTCAAACATTTTAATTGTTCTTTCACTGGGTTTGGGCTTGAGTGAGGACGGTGGAAACACTTCCTTCATACTAACAAAAAAAAATAAATAAAAGCAATACTTTTTTTCCTACAGGATATAATGGAATCTTTATCAACATCTCCATTTGGATGAGTTATACTTTACCTCGAGTTTAGTTAAAATATGACTAAATGGTTGCATGTGCAATCCGTCAAATTGACTAACATGATGGATTCCTACAGGAGAAAAATTCCACAGATACTCCAGGAATCAGTACATTACCCATCGCCCACATGTAAAACTAATCCAGTCCGACTAGGGCTTAATTGCTTTCACGGATTTCTTTTTTAAAGCATTTTCTCCGCAATTTTCAATGCTGAGATTGCGTAAAATAAACATCTGTATGGCAGCTGGATGTGCTTTTACGAGCCAATAAAACCTTTCCCTTCCTACTTAAAAGATAATTTTATTTTTTCCTGACATTCCAACCTTGAGCAAAAAAATCACAAGTTCTTGTACGTCTTCAATAAATTGCTATTGGTGTATCTGGGTTCATTTGTTCTGATGGACTCACCTACCCATAAATGGCACCCTCATTGGACCATTCATTCATTCATTCATTCAGTCTGGACTAAGTGCTTCAGGCTGGTCAGAATAAATTATTCTCTAGAAATTGTGCTTATTCATCATCACTGCTCTAGTTAAGACCTTCTGGTTCAGCCAGCTTCAGATTTTGCAGCCGCTCTACCTCCTGCTAGAGATACAATACATTTCTGCTTGCTCCTTTTTCAACTCGATAAAAGCTTTTTACTCTAAAAAACTCCTCCGTGATGTATTTTCTAACCACTTAACAACACTCAATGCTGCCTGGGATTGTAAAGGCAATACGTAGGTAAGCCACAGTGCTCTCTTTCTTTCTCTCTCTCTCTCTTATACATCTATTTCAATAAATCTCTTTCCTTCTTGCTGTATATCTCTATAGCCACGACTGGCACTTAGAATATCTGGTCAGTTAGATCCGCTATAAATTATAACCTATTGCACAGGATTGAAGCAGATAATTCTTCACGCTCACACCACACATGTAAAGCTTACGCTAACATAGACAGGAGTGGACATTAAGACTTCTACAGGGCTTCGGACCAAGACGTCCACGACAGTGCTACGATACTTAAATACAGACTTTTTGACGTTAAACATATTCACCTATACTAGACTTTAAAGAAGAGGAGGGAAAAAAAGCAAAGAATTACCGTACATTCACAAAAACATTTTGTACACCGAGATGTCGGACGCGTTACAGGTCCTGTCCGAGCCGCTCGATCTCTTCGATGAGGAAGTCAATGTCCTCGAAGGTGGCGGCCGGGTTGGAGATGACCATGCGGAAGAAGTTGACTTTGTCTCCCTGCGGCTGATAGCTCACCATGGTCGTCCCGTACTCCATCATCCGAGCTTTGATGGTAGGAGCAACCTGAGGGAGAAGCATTTAACACGGAGTCAAGCGTTTCTCCAGCAACAGGACCACCAAAGGTCATTAAAACAGAGTTTAAAGTGAATAGCAGGCAGTGGCGCTGATTTAGCTGCTGATTTGGACTATGGGTCGAGCCGGCAACAATAATTATGGCAATATTTACATAGGGAAAGTTGTGCAGATTCAGATTTGGGTTATGTAGGTGCTTAACCCCACGCCCACACCAGCAGCGATTTTGGCACTGGGTTTCGTCAAGTCGCTGTGTCGCTGTTGCTATGCCACTTGCAGCCAGCTTGTGAGCATTGCTAACGTAGCTTTAAGGAAGTAGGCTACTAATCTATTGACAGGACATTCATCACTTTTCAAAAATAATTTATATAGTAATAAATATTAGAAGTATATATTATATTTTATATTTATTTAAGGTGTATATACATTTTTCTCTGCTAAAAGAAAATCACTGGTCATGTTATTAATACTACATCCCATAATTAAAGTCATACTTTAAACTAACTATAGAATCAAAACACTTTTGCTATAACAGCACAACAGCACATCAAGTGTTATACCACAACAATTTACCAAAGATGACTTTGTTTGATGATGATTTCTTTATTTATTAATGATGTCATACCTTTTTATCTGTCTATAGTTACATTTAATGTTCTGGAACATCCACGAGACAAGCTAGTTCCGCGATAAACATTTGTTTCCTCACCATCCTCTCTTTTATTTCTCTCTTGAAGTTAATAAAGCAAAAAAATAAATGTCATGTTACTGAGAAAGAGCAAAGCAGAGCTTTATGAATTAAGCAGTGACGCTGGAGACGCCTTCCATAAATGTAAAGAAACATCTCCTAACAGAAAACACGATACATAGCGTCCGCCATATGAATATGGTGTTACTATGGAAACAGTAATGTGTTGGCAGTGCTGTGAGAGCTGCTGTTACTGGAAAGGATTCTGACCAATCAGATTTGAGTAGCAAACATCGATTACATGTGTAAGTGTCACGTGTGCATCAATGCCTGCTCTCGAAACCCGAAGCCAAATCCCATGTCAGCCAACAAGCATTTACAAAACACTCAGCACACTTATCTTCACCAGACCTGAAAGACTAATCTAACACACCTGTTGAAAGGTTATTAAGAGTTTAAAGATCTTTATCTTTATAAAGAACGATTGCAGCCAAAAGGTGACTTTGTGAGTGAAAGCGCTGCTTATTTATTTTCCCCGTGAGCAGTGATGGTGATGGGTGACAGTTTGAGGCTGAAGTTATTGACCGCTCGTCTGCTCTTTCCATCAGCGAGCAGGATGATGACGTTGATTCAGGACAGCTGTGTCTGGCATAGGAAAGAGCGAGAGGCTAAATTTAGCAGCAGACATGCGCTATATCTGCAGAGAGACGTGCAGGGGTGATCTAGCAATGCTCTGGTGAAGGTAAGTTACTCTGTATGGATGTCTCACGTCACTTTTGCTTTCTGGCAGCTATTTAAGCACTTCTGATAGAAAGGTGACTCTGGGAGTTTCTGATCTCCAGAAAAAGAGAGAGTACATGCTTTTAGTCTTATGTGACTCGGGTCTCGCTCTCAACACCCCGGCCTCCATCTTCCACACATTGCTTTTCCATTTAACAACCACCTGCTACACTGCAGCGACAAAATGATCTCTTCAAATCGCAAACCACGGCTAGCTGACAAAAAGCTTCGGCTTCAGCAGATCTGAGGTTCTGAAAAATGCTGCTCGCCGTCACCTTTTAGCGTCTGTCTAAAGACAAACAGTGCAGATTTCTAACAAGCAGACATGCCTCTCATTAATACATGATCCATCTCTCAAACTTCCTCTGTTTTTCATGCTATAAGATGTGTGGTTTTTAAATTGCACTAAAGCACGTGTATGACTTAGATGGGAATAAATGCAATGATGCAGAAAAAGATCACTTTTCTGCTTGTAGTTCATTTGATTCCATGTTTAATTCATCTAAATATACCATATGTGTAAAAGATTATATAACTATATTAACTATTAATGGATAAAATGTATGGTATGTTATTCAATAATGTATAAAAAAACTGTTACTGTTTCCAAGTTGCTGTGGTATAAGAGGAATAAACACGTCAGGACGTGCCGTTAGGGTTAAATAACTTTAGGGTAATAATAATAATAATAATAAATAATAATAATAAAAAAAAATAATAATAATTTTTTTGTTGTTGTTATTTTCTATTTATTTTAATATATTTTATATAATTCTTCTTCTAGATAGAATAGATAGATATAATAGATCTTCTTCTCTTCTATTAAGTCCCAAGAATATACCAGTTTAACCAAGTACCTCTTTTACAATTTTGATTCTGTGGAACATTATTCTAAAGTTCAGGACAATAAAAGAAAACTATCCTAAAATAAGCAGAACTCTACAGGACTCTAGTCCTTCTTATTACTAAGTTATTTGCCTCAGATACATTTCTGCATCCCGCGTCCCAGATGGATAAAGCGGTATAGATAATGGATGGATGGATGGATGGATGGACATTTCTGAATTGATTTTAGTGTAATAAATTCACCGAGATGTCATAGCAAAAACACTAATTCAATAGATTTAACCACTTGTTTTTGAGATAGAATTTCCTGACAGATAGACAGCCGGACAGCCTGAAGGCAAAAATCACAGAAAAGCCAGAAAGTGTCAGTAAGAACAAACCGGAAGGAAGCAGTTACAGAAAAAAACTATTTCAGACATTTGACCTTGCTGTGACCTTGACCCTTTGTGGATCAATTACTAAATCTAATGAGCTGGTTACAATTCCATATACATTCTACAAATATTCAATCACTCTTTTTTTTTTCGATATCGTGACAACGAGAATCATAATAATAAAAACTGGAGACCTGGAAAATATCGGAGCCGGTGACAAGATCGGGATTGTCCATTTTGAACTCCTCTGTTGCTTTAAACTCACCTTGTGTAGACGCTTCATTTTTTCCATTTTGTCTTCCAGGTAGCGCAGACCGGGCGGAAGGTACCAGAAACACACGTTGCTGTGTTGAGGCTGCAAGGACACACACACACACACACACACACACACACACACACACACACACACACACACACAAAAAACAACAACAAGACGCCCA
>JAQMYM010000033.1:26901070-26927875 GCA_030014255.1 Parauchenoglanis ngamensis
CCTTCACACACGCACACAAACACACACACACACACACACACACACACACACACACCATGATGTGCAAGTACACAATGTCATTGTTTTTCTCTTAACTCCTCTCTCTCCCTCTTTTCTTTCTTTCTTTCTCCTCCATTCTCTCTACATCTTTCTTTCACTACCATTCTCCTTCCTCTTTTTCCTCCATTCTCACTTATCCTTTTTCCTTTCTCTCTCTCTCTCTCCCTTCCCCAGGACTCGCTGTGGTCCTTTGTCTTTCCTCTGATCTCTCTTGTCTTCTCTGTCTCTTCCTTTCATTCACCTCCTTTATCTCTCTTCCTTTCTCTCTTCTCCTATTTCATTTCTCATACTTTCTCCACCTCTCTTCCACATTTCTCCTCCACTCACTGTCCCTCTTCTTTTCTCTCTCTTCCCCTTTCCTGCTCCACCTCTTTCTTCCTTTTTCTCTTCCACCAGTTCCACAGTTGTTTGTGTGCATATCTATCTAATGTCAAATGTTGTCAGCACATAATGAATGGTTAAGATAAAGGGCTGTCAAAAGAAAAATCCTCTCTCTCTCTCTCTCTCTCTTTCTCTCTGTGTGTGTGATCCTGGTTGGTGTCTCATGTCAACCTTCTCACTCTTAATGATGCATGTAAACTACTGCTGTCTGTCGCCGTCTGTAAATCACTGCATCTGACGTCTCCAGAGTCTGTTTTTCTCTGCATGAATGTGTACACTCTCTCTCTCTCTCTCACACACAGACACACACACACACATGTATATAAGACAAGTGACACAGAGTCCTGAGAGAGCAGTTTAAAAGCAGAGTGTGTGTGTGTGTGTGTGTGTGTGTGTGTGTGTGTGTGTGTGTGTGTGTGTGTGCGTGTTTGTGTATGTCACTTTTATTGCTGAGAGACTCTGCCACTCTGGGATGCTCTTTTTATACCCAATCATGTTACTGACCTGTTGCCAGTTAACCTAATCAGTTGTATTAGATGCTCCACCAGGTGTTTTTTTGTTTCTTTTTTCACGTTTGTGTGTGTGTGTGTGTGTGTGTGTGTGTGAGTGTGTGTGAATTTGTTAAACTCAAATCATTTGAAGTTTTAATCGTTTACTCTTTTATACAGTTTAATTTTTTCCATTTTGGCCGTTACTGAAAGTGTGTGAATTTGTACGCATACATTTTTATTCTATTATTAGATTTTAGGATTATATTTGATTGTAAGTGTGAACGCTTTTGTATTGTCACATTCATTCTGTGATTTTGATTTTGATACCCACTTCCTGTTCCTGTACATTCCTCGCTACATGTGTGTATGCAGGACGAACTCGCTCACCTCTGCTTCCTCATCCTCTTCTTATCATCCTGGACGGATTTCTGTGGAAAATATGACGAGAGAGACAAAGAGAGAGAGAGAGAGAGAAATCATGAGCGGACCACACAGGAAGTGGAGGCAGAACCTCACTATGGTTGACTGTACATGAACATGAACTCACGTGGATGAGGCTGTAGTACGTCGAGTCTTCAGGAGTGCTCAGAGTCTTTGGTCTGGTGCTTCGGCGTGATATCCGTGTCTGCTGAGTTCCAGCTGTCGGGACAGAGATGAGACATTGTTATCTTTGCGCTTTATCTGTGAGGTCAGACTAGAGTTACTGTCCATGTGTCCTGTACACTGTTACACAATAACATCATAATAATGATGTCAAATCAAATGAAATATGATGAAAGGTGCCTTTACTGTAGATTTGAACTGATAAATAATAAACGATGGATGTGCTACACAAAATGTTTTAAAAAGTCATCATTTCTGTAACTATCTAGAAACACATTGATCATAGCTTCATGTTCTCTATGCTGGAGTGAATTTTATGATTTCGACACACATTCGGCAAAGGTTTGTTTCTGCTGTCGCATTTCCCGACCAACGCCCTGCGCATCCCTTAGACGATTCTCTTTTGGCCAAATCATACGCAGTCAGAAAACAAACCAAACCAAATACCAAACCAAACAAAATCATACATTTCCCTCCTAATCGCAGAGTGTAAATCTGTCCTTCGGTAACTGAGATGATGGATATTAAGAACTACTTGATTTGTTATCTTAGCGTCGGTGTTAGCATGAAGGCGATTAATCAACGCTGCCACATTTCAGCAGGGGGAGGAAGTTTGTAACATGCCCAATAAAAGGTCACCAGTAATTCTTCATTGCTCAGAGGACTGAAGCCAATTTAAAGTGCTCATATTAACACTAGGCGTAATTGCGGGAGGACGTTCTCATGAAATATGATTAGCATTTAATGACCTTTGTAGAAAGAGAAATGTGATTGATATTCAAAAGGCCACTTGGATTTCCGACGTCTTGGAATGAGCAACAGTAATCAACTTTGATTATTATTGTGTTGTGTTTTTTTTTTTGTATTAGGTGAGACCTTTTTTATGAGCGTGACAAATTATCAGGCGACGGATGAAACGAATTACACTTTCAACTTGTGAGGTCCCTGTGCTAACGGTCCAGCAAAACAACACTTACTGCACATCCTGAAAAGGTTCATAAGTGAATTTGACGTGGTTGTGTGTCACACGTTTAGGTTTTCTCTTATTCTGACATTTTATTCCCTGATCAATTATTATTTTTCGCTTCTTTGACTCAGAGATAACAGATTCTGCGGCTCCACGGCGGACAAGGTTAAAGCACATTTACCGTTCTTTTTTCTCTCACATCCTGCCAAAGCATCGAAAGTATACTCTGATTAAATGCAGTGAACAACAACAGATGAGCACGACAAAGCGAAATTTCTGATGACGCGTCCTGTCGAGAAGCGGCTTTCCTCTCCCTGCACTTGACATCTCCGGTGTTGCAGACAATCAGCATAACGATAGAGAAGAAAAGACTTTCATTCCCTGATAGGATCTGCAGCACGAAAGTCATTCGAACTGACTGGAACAAAGACTCGGCAGGTTGCAGGTGAGGCTCTTTATGTGAACGGTACAAGAGCGCGCCACTGTAAAGGGGAAAACGAGGTACGCTATGATGGCATGTTAAAAGAGCGGTCGAAATGACGCAGAATGATGTAGCTAAGAAGTGAAGCTAAATGCAAAAAGAGCTCAGGTTAGGGTTAGGGTTAGGCCAACCCTAGGGTCTAACCCTAACCCTAACCCTGGTTAGACTTGACAGCGCAACAGGATATGGAAAACTGACAAAATGGAAGATTTGCTGATTTCTCAGCTGTCCGGTTGTGTGGTTTGGTCCACTAATGTGGAGTTCTACTAAAGCTTGAAACGTGAAATTTCCAACCTAATAAAGAAGACTTTACCCCAAACCCCGGGAAAGGAGTTAAGCACAAGACGTCACAGCTAAATGGCCTCTCACACTGTCAGCAGGATAGAAATACCATTTCTCAACAATATTATTGAAGCTTTTGCTTTGCTGTTTCAAGGAGATAAAAATATCACACGCATCACCATCATTAGCTGGCTAGCTCGTTGCTAGCTCAGGAGCTTTTGGTGTTGGATAGAGAAAAAAAACCCAGAGATTCATGAAGGTGTCCAGGTATTTTCTCATTTTGTATCTCAAATGTGTGAAAATTAGAAGCTCCGACTTCCCGATTCCCAGTCGAACGCAGCATTATGTCTCTTCACGTCCACACGGATTTTGGAATTGAATTTGCAGTGAAGTCAGGGTGAATTAGGATCGGTGAATATTTTTGTTTAAACTCTTTTTGGAGTAAATGATTTTCCCCAAAAGATATTTACGTAATTTAATCTATAATGTTTGACAATACATAAAATGAGAAATGATCGAGTTACATTTTTTATTTTTTGACATTTTTATATCCCAGCTACAATAGTTTTGTATTATTTGATTTTTTTTTCCTCAGGTAGACGTGTAATGTGTGCAGGTTTTTTTTTTTCATTTCTCTGTATTCAATTCATTGTATAAGAATTGCGATAATAACATCAACATCATAATATGCAATAATATCATTGTAACTTATATGTATGTATATAACTTGTTTCCTGGGATTTTATTGGTTACTAGCTTTATTTATTATTGTTCTCAAACTGTGATGTTCCTGAAAACTATTAACACTCAATTAAACAATTATTATCAAATTAACACACCATTAATTATCCATTGCCTCATTCTCATTGCACTCATGGATGCCGATCCATTTCACACACACACACACACACACACACACACCTAGGGGCAATTTAGTGTACACAATCCACCTACTGGTATTTGTTTTTTTAATGAAGTGGGAGAAAACCAGAGAACCCTGAGGAAACCTGCATGACCATGTGGAGAAAAAGAAGAGAAACACTGTACAGACATTAACCTGAGGTCAGGATCAAACTGGAGACCCTGGGGCTGTGCCACTTACTGTACTGCTATATACTTTAAACATGTTATGTTTTATTCTGTGATATGAGTAAAGAAAATATCTCCATATTAGTAATAAGTCTCGTATTGTACAGTAGCTGTGCCTGTGATGAGAAGGTACCTGAGGGCTGTTGATCGGTCCTGACCTGTCCTTTCGTAAACATGCCGTTGTTGTTGGGGTTGATCTGATGAGCCATAATGATCTGACTCAGCTTCTGCTGCACCGTCCGGAATTCCTCAGAGACGTTGCTTATCTGGACAGGAAGACAAAGAAAAAAATGTCATGGCTGTCAAAAGAAACTGCGAAGTATGTCATAACGACTGACACCATTTACTCTGCTGTGTCTCAAGGGATGTCGAGACAAATGGTCAGTCGATTGTTGTTAGATGGAAACCTAAAAAAAAGCAGAATCGAGAATTCGGCAGCACCGTGGGGTAAAATCACTCCTCAATAAATCTTTCTGGAATCCTGTCACATTGGCTAGTTACTTAGCATGAGCATTTAAGATTACAAACATTTATTAGTATTAATTAAATTATCCTAACAGAAATCCTGTCAAATTATCTATGTGGTAAAAAAAATGTGTAAAAATACAGGCACTTATATGCATACCAATGACTTCCTGTAGTTCTACTTCCATATATGGTCACAGGTGCACTCAGCGCTGCTCTTATTTCCATATATGGAATTGTGGGGTTTTCTGCTTTCTGCTAACCCTAATCCTAACCCTAAGTTCATACAACAGTTCTATAACAAGAAATGAATATCGAATAAGTGACATTTCAGACGGCCGAATGTTCTGTTTATTTTCGTGGAAATAGATCTCAAAGAAGCCACACTGACTTTATAGCAAGTAGTCAGCTAGCTGGTCAGCTCAGTCACATTGATTAGACATTCCTGTTAAAGGTGATTCCAGTAAATTTGGCATCCCTTCTTCCTTTTCATCTTCATCAGCTTTCATTTTTTTTATGTCAAAAGTTATATTCCTGAATAGTATCATTTGTCATGTTCACTGATGATGTTGCTAACGGATGTTCTGTAGTAACCGTTTTCAACTAGGAAGTGGAACTTTATGTGATGAACAACGCGGAGAGATACACACACCGAAACGTCAGAGTGCCATTATGGGAAATGTAAGCACTCTTGGAAAGCGGCTCGACCGAGCAAATTAATGGACAGGAGCTATCTTTTGTATAAAATCCTGCGAGGATGTTGGCACTGGTAGGAAGCAATAACTATAGTATTAAATTAA
Organism: Parauchenoglanis ngamensis; assembly: GCA_030014255.1. Lineage (NCBI taxonomy): Eukaryota > Metazoa > Chordata > Actinopteri > Siluriformes > Auchenoglanididae > Parauchenoglanis > Parauchenoglanis ngamensis. The sequence continues at coordinate 26,906,690 of JAQMYM010000033.1, forward strand.
TCCGACAGTGCAGCAGGGACTCGGGTTTGATCCTGAGCTTCGTAAGTGAGAGCTCAGGGTTTGAGTTTATTCAGGGCTTTAAAAATACATGACCAGATCATTTTGGATATATGAAAAAAATGGAGTTAATTTAACTCAGTTCAGTAACATGGGACCGATCCACACATTTGAATGAAGTAAATTCAGTGGGCTTGTTTTCAGTGCAAGGACAGATTCGAAAATAATCTAAATAACAACATCTGTAACGTTTTCTTTTACAGTCCCCCAATTACTAAGTATTTACCCAGTAAATAAGTGGTAAATTATAGTATATCACTGGGTCATTACCACATGTAATAAGTAGATATGTAAATACAGAGAAACTACAGCTTAAATACTAAGAAAATCTCTGCTAGTATTTCAGCTGTACCTTCTCTGTATTTACCAACTCATTACCTGTGGTAATGACCCAATAATACACTATAATTTATCATATATTTACTGGGTAAATAATGGTAGCCCTTCTTTATACAGTCCCTTAATGGGTTAGGGTATTAGTGAAGTTTTTTCTTAATATTTCAGCTGTAGTTTCTATGTCTTTTTCTACTTATTACCTGTCGTAATTACCCAAACGTATACTATAATTTACTGTATATTTACCAGGGAAATATTTAATAATTAGTGAACTGTAAAATGAAGCGTTATGATAACATTTCCACATTGTGTTTTCTAAAAAAAATATCAACGTATACTGCTGGCAGATAAACTCTTTTTTTGGGTCCAAAACTGATTTTTTTGTTATTTTTTACTTCAGCTGTAGTTCCTCCTGACAGCCTTTCCCACACCACCTCACATATACGAACTTAACAACGTGCTACCTATGGCCTCTAACCTGTAGAATGAGCCCACTGCTTGATCCTCTGACACCAAAATGATCTATTTTGGTTCTACTTCCTGGATTTAACCCAATTATTTTGGTCCTATAGGTAAACTGGTTCTAGATATGAAGCCCTAATCCACTGATAAACCTCCTGATCTTCGCCTGTCCATTCCTACTCACATGTTTGGAGAAACTTTCAAAATCGTTCTTCTCCTTCTGTGCTTGCTCTTCATCAATTTGCTTTGACTCAGCATCCTGGACCTCTTCTTCCTTTCCATCCTGTCCTTCAGATGTAGGTTCTGTTGGTTCTTTCTCTTTCTCGGGTTCTTCTTGAGTGGCGCTGGACTCTTCTGCCGTTTTCTCTTCCGATCCTGGTTCATCCTGGTCTTGGTTGTTTTCCTGAGTTTGGGAATCTGTATCTTTCTTCCCCTTTGCTGGGAGCTGCCCTTCCTCTTGGAGCCTCTTGCGTTCTTTGTATCCTCTGAAGTTGCTCTGGATAACAGTAGCCGCTTTGGCCTCCTGCTCAGTGTTTACTTCTTCCTTGTTTGGTGCAGACTCTTCTCCAGATCCTGGTGAAGCAGCTGCAGCTTCATCTGCCGGTGGAGTGTCCTTTTCCTCGACCGCATCCTCTTTTACCTCTTCTGTATTCTGTTCACTCTCCTTTTGCATGGCTTCTGTAGAAGTATCAGCTTTGTTCTTCTCATCCATTAGCTCCTTGTATTTCTTCCTTGCCAGATATCCTCGGCATACTAGACACAAAGATGGAGACGTTCATGAGGACAATATATTTGTGCTAGCTGAAGTTTCACTGTTTGGACATATTGTTCTTACCTGCTTGAAGCTGAACAATGACAGTGTCCTGTTTGGTTTTGGTTTTATCCTCAGCCATTTGTTTTCTCACCTGGTGTCCTCTGAATGCTGTAGAAGACAAGAGAATTTGTACTTAGTCCCAATGAATGTGGTTATAAATCGCCACATTTCACAAATGTGGAAAATAATCGACAGTGAAGTGGTACGATTATTTACTAATGACAGTACATTCCAAAACTCTTTTATTCCTTTTGTAACACATCAGTTTGCCAGCACAACAAATTTTACTTATTAACGCAAAGTGTAAATTCCTACGTCTTGAAGATTTTCCCAAAAACGTACAGTTTTACTGTTATGAAGCGTAGACACTGGAGACTCCTTTGTCCCCTTACAGAAATCTTCACCATATCTTATGTATAATTTTTTCATCCATTTACATGGAGTGTCTACCATATAATTCCCTGTGCAAGTTGTTTCTATAGAAAGATATACTATAAAGCACTACATATTATACAGAGCACATTTTCAGCTGCACTACTGACAGAGCTACAACAATCAAGGATCAGAAATGGGAATTTTTCAATCCAGTGAGTAAATGTTGTTCCAAGAACATCACTGTTAGTGTCAGTGTTCAGAGCTTTTTTCACACCAATAGCCAGCACACAGAAGCAGGTATATAGGACATGTGAGTTCTGAGATTTGGAAGCTTGTTGACAGAAAAGTGTACAAAATGATATCAGAGCCTGTCTGGACTGAGGGCTGAGACTCTGAGGCTGAGGTTAATGTTTACTGAACGTATGACAAAAGTGATAACACACAGACAAAAGTGCTATAAAGAAAATTTGAAAACCATAAAATTCCACATATGTACTGCATGTTTTCATTGAGACGTAGAGATATCACTGTTTAGATCTGAAATGGAATTCTTAACAGTTCAAATTCACAGTAAACATTTTTAGAAAAAGGGTCCCTCGTGGGATCTGTGCATGGTTTACGGTTCTAGTTTATTCTTTTAGGATGTTCTCTGAAAGCACAATCCTTTGTGATTAAGTTTAACATACAGTCTTTAAAAGTTTTCCCAAACGGACAAACCAAAGAAGATGCTATAAAGAACCTTTTTTTCTAAATGTATATTTTGTTTAATGAATTTAATCAATTTTAAGCTGAATTTCTTCACCAGTCCTGATCCTGCGCTTCACACTAATGCTTGCTTTGCTACTGTATTTAGCGTGTGCCTTCACCTGACTGCAGGACTACAGCACTCTGAGTTCTCTTCCCCAAGGTTTTTCGGTAGTTTCTGAGCACCAGCCAACACCTTACATACGCCTGCACCAGCACGATCCGGTCCATGGTCCTCCTGACCATCAGGTTCAAGTGCTCCACGTGATAATACTTCAGAAAGACCTGAAATAACAGCACACACATATATACAGTACATCTCTCTCCCGATCTGTTCTCTTTGGAAACGCTTTGATTGGTTTGACTAACTCCAAGTGTTTGGACTGACATTCCTTACTGTTGTATTTCTATACAGAACCTTTCCTTCAGCTTGTACTTGGAAAATATGCTTGGATTTGTCTCTAGTAGAGTTTCTACCTTTGTTTTGCCCAGAGCCCAGTTTTCCAGCTTGGCTTTCTCCAGAATAGCTGCACACGTCTCAGGACTGACGGCCGGCTCCTCGTTGACACGGAAAGCCAGCATGTAGTACCTACAAACACAATGTGTCTTAATAGCAATCAACTGCACAGCTAACGAGTGCTTATTTTTATCAGTATGTCTGCAGTATATATTCACTGTGGAATAACTTATATTTATATGTACATCTGGTGCACCATTTTCAAAAAGCTCAATGAAGAACTCTTAGAAGATTGAATGTCTGTGGTTTGACGTGCGCTACAGACTGACCTCTGGACGAAGTTAGCGAAGACGATGCGGTGAGAGTAGCCCTGTCTGCGGATCTTAGCCGTCTCCAGGATGCCGGTGTAGCGCAGCTGAATCAGCACCTTCTCCCTGTCGAACTTATGAGCCTGGCGGTCGTTATTGGGTTTGATACAGCGGACGAATTGCGGCTGTCCGGCCACCATCTTCGAAAGCAGGTCCATCAGTGAATACTGAAAAAAAAAGAAAAAGAAATGAGTCATAGAGCTGTAGCTAATTTGAAAATAATAATAATAATAATAATAATAATAATAATAATAATAATAATAATAATAATAAAACCAGGGACTAATTTGTTTCATGGACAATGCACAAATATCATAAAAGTATAATATGCTGATTTTTTTTAAAATTTAATTGTTGGTAAATTGACGTGGTATAAGAGCAATAAATCAGGTTGTTCAGGTTGTTAAATATTTTCTTATAACTGCACCAAACCAACCGTTTTATTCCTTCCTTAATCAATACATTCCTATTATAAAATGATTCACATTCATTACTGTAATAAAATTCTACCCAATAGGCTTATTAGATATTATTTAAATGACGCTCACTCTGAAATAAGAGGCCATGGTTTGAGTCCTCATGTTGGTGGTTTCTCTGGGATGACGCATGCTTTCCGCACCGTTCTCCCCCTGAGAACACACAGAATGTTCAAGGAAAATGAGAATTTATAGATTCAAGGGCAGGGCGAGCGTCTAACGGGTATCTAATGACGACGATAAATATTATCGGGGTGAAGCGAAGAGACGTCGTTTCTAAAGCAGGCTTCTAAATATGATGGATTTATTGGGTGTCGAGGGCGTGGCTATGAGGAGAGATGGAGGAGAGGTGTAAAAGTGGGGGCCAGGGTGAACACACAGCCACGCTGGGATTACTGTAGGCGCTCTTGTCCTCTGTGGATGAGTGGAATGTGTCCTGAATCGCAAGCTATGAGGTGCTGTTCTGAAGAAAACTGGGACGCTGGCCTTACTGGGGAACGTTTAAAGCATGTCTGGTTTCCTTAGTGTCAGCAAACAGAATGAGAAATATTACTATAAGCTAATATTCAATAAATGAAGCTTATTAATGGATTGTGGGGTGTTAAATATAGCAGAAATAATGCGGACAATAAAAGAAGGACTTATTCACTGTGAATAACGAGATATTAAGTTCATCTAAATAATGACATGCTGCTTGCAAATTAATAACATTGCACCATTCTACCATAGATCAAGGAATAAAAGAGTGATAGAGTGAAATAAAGACATGGTTGATCATAACTGACAGCCGACACTTCCTTCCTGTTGTGTTAAGTATATGAATTCTTTTTATTAAGCTTAAATGAATCAAAAGTCAGGGGAAATTTACACATTTTTAGACGCTTATGTCATGTATCACCAGCAGTGCATGTGCATGTATGCGTCATGTATTTTTGGACCCCCTTACTGAATGATTTCTGTAATTATTATTCTTTTTTAAAAGTAACAGATTCACCACACATAGAGCCAGTTAGCCCATGCTAACCCTGACGCTCAGTAAAGCACATTTTGCAGAACTACAATCAAATGCAAAACGCTCACAGGCGACGGACGGACACTAGCGCAGGTGCCCCTGATCCTCCCTACACAGACAATGGGTACAATCTTTGATGTGAAATTTCTAAAGAGGCGAAAGAGCATGACTCACCATGCAAACGCATGGAAATATATTCACGGCCTCATCAAAGACGCTTCATTTCAATATGTGTAAAGTGTCCATTTGTTTCAGGCACGGAACTTCAGACTTTTAAATGTACATCAAGGTTTCTCTTAGAGGGTGCTAACACCTCACTATAATGCGCACAAACTGAGCTGCCATGGAGCAAGACTTATAAAATAGGAGAAACCTTTACTTATGTCCATAAGGCTACATGACATCTGCACATACAATCATAAAGCTGGTTTGCTTCATGCGGTCACATGACAAAGATAAAGTGTTGTGATTTTTCTTGATGTACGGTTGTGTTATGACAGTTTCTAGGCTGACTAACATTAAGGCATTATGACTGTGTAACTACAAGCACTTATGTCAGCATGACCTAATGGTAATAATGCGAGGTTAATTTTTTTAGGGTGCGACAGCTATCTTGTAAAACAAAAAGTTTAAACAGTGATGATTATTACCCTGTAACAATATGTATGCCGTTATCTGTATATCCTCATCATATTAGTCTTTTTAATTGTTCATATTTAAATTGTCTCTTGCTTTTATGTTACATCACATACATATCACATTTTACAGCAAAGAATATCACAGTATTGGGTTCCCATGTTGTACAACAGAAAAAAGGTTCCCAGTCACTCACAAGGACACTAATCAAACATGGGCATCTGTGAGCTCATGTGTACAGAAGGGGGCGGATAGCGCTGTCCTCTGTGTGTGTTACACGAGAGAACTGTGTTATGGGCGGGAACTGGACACGGCTAAATTGGGGACAATGATCATGGAAAAATTCGGGGGGGAAAAAAAAATCACAGTATTCCATTCTTCTGTTCCCAGATTTGTATTTTTCATAGTAAAAGATGAGCGCTTGTGTTTGGACACTATTGAAAAAGCATTCATCTCATGCCTGTTCAAGAAAAATCTTCAGACGTGAGCTATGCAGAATATGAATGAGGGGTTGAAAAAATCGACTAAGCAAAGTATGTAACCTGATTCTCAATACCAGGAAAGTTCCTTATCTAAATATTTTCAGAGCTTCGTTAAAAACGCTATATTAATACGAGTGAATTGGTCTCATTTAACTGTCTATATACATTCATTCACCTTAAATAAAATGCTCTAGCTCCTTGTAGTACTATTCAAAATGCCAAATTCATCTACTACTATATGTCTATGCAGCTACAATCATTCAGGCACATATACATCACACACACACACATACACACACGGTGGGAGAAATAATGTATGCAGAACATGCTACGTCCATTTCCTGTGGGCGGATACTGAAATCTGTGTAATTACCTCGCTGACTGACAGGAGTTTGTACAACATCAGCACGTCCATCTTTAGAAAAAGAGACGTGTGCATAAAGGGAGGAAATATAAATCAGACGGAAGCAAAAGAGATGAACAGAAGGAGTAAGACAGGAATTTCAGTGCTCGCAGCAAGCATAGGTCGAAAAGAGAGAGAGGTTATTTTACTGAACTCTTGCTTGTACCTTGACATGGTTTACAGAGCGCTGAGGAGAGCGCTGACGTGAGCCGAGTCTCCCCGACCCTGTCCCCTTGCCCTTGGTGTGAGCTAGATTACCTGGTCAGACAGAAAGGATAAAAGGTTAGGACCATCCTAATCCAACACACTTTCTCTTGATATTGTCGTAGAAATAGGAAACAAAGAGCAATACAAAGAAAAACTCAAAACGCATAACACAGGCCAAGTCAACAGTTTTCAGACTGAACATTAAAGCCCTGTTACAACTGTAATGTGATGGTTGAAGCAAATTTTTGGCTTGGTCCTGATGTTGAGCTGGAAACTGGTATGCGCTGGTTTTGATGGTATTTGTGCAGTACTAGTACACAATTCCCTCAAACCTTTCAAGTGGTAATCAGAATTACAATTACAAAACACTTCTACGGAGATGCATACCTTCTCTTGGTTGAACTCAAAAATTAATCTTGAACTGTCAATTCAACATATAGGACACGTGGGTTGTTCCAAAGTCACAAAAATAAAAGTCATCTCACGGGTTTCGATATATGCCAAACGTCGGCTACAAATGATCCAGAAAGTATTATGAAATGCTTATGAATATATCATTAAGGCCTAATATACAGTAGGTACCCTGCGAATACAGAATCTATACCTTTCTCCACTGGCTAGACAGTTGAATGAACTCTAATTACATCCCTTTACATTTATGTCATTTGGCAGACGCCCTTATCCAGAGCGACTTACATATATCTCATTTATACAACTGAGCAGTTGAGGGTGAAGGGCCTTGCTCAAGGGCCCATCAGCGACAGCTTGGCAGTGCTGGGATTTGAACTCACGACCTTCCGATCACTAGTCTAACGTCGCTACCACTGCCCTTTAGAATATTATTGTAATTTTAGACTCTGCATTCATGAAAAATTGACTCATAGATATTAGAAAATCCTGTTATATATCTAATATTCTTAATGAATGGTTTGCATTTCCAGCATGGACCTCCTCAGCCTGTCCTTTCAGACCCGTTAGTTGCTCAAACCCGGTTGAGGTCAAATACTAGTCCAGGAAAGAAACAATTAATTTTAAAGTCATCCATGTTGAGTACCTGAAGGTGAAGACTTGGCAAGAAGATAATTAAAGTGGTACTCTAATCACCATAAGTAATCACCACAGAGATTTTCCCAGAGATCAGAACTTAATTGGATAGCAGAGCAAGACTAATTGAGTACTAGCTACCAACATGTACAGGCTTTTTCCTCACAGATCCCTGATTAATAGTTCTAGGTAAGTGTTTGTTGGATATAATCACTCAATACAGATATGGCAGGAACCATATCAAAATGTAATTGTAGTGTTCCAAAGCGACAAACAAAGTGGAGTCATGATGTCCAACGCTTACAAGCTCTCAAATACAGACTTTCATTTGCCAGTAGTCCGAATCAGGCTCATCTGTTCACTCATTAGTTGGAGAAAATAGTCCAACAGGTGACGTGAATAATGTTTGCAGTGAGGAAAGAGCACAGTCTGAATGCAGGCTGAAATCTATTATCCGGTCCTAATGAACTAGTTGGCGTCTCCCGACATGTTTTCAGGTGCAACTGAGGTTAGACTTGAACATGAACGTGATTATCAGCCTGGAAAAACCCACAAGCTTCCATGCTGTACCAGAATCAACTATTTCAGCTTAGCCACCACATCACCCAAACCAAATTTGGTACATCCTCAAACAGTACAATAGGATTTACTGTTTTGTAGGAGGACTGGCGACGCTATATTGCACTTAGGTGTATAGGAATGTTTGTGATGCCCTGCAATACACTAGAGTCCCATCCAGGGCGTTTCCCCACCTCATGCCCAGCGGTCCTGTGTCCCTGATGAGGATAAAGCTATTATGGAAAGAAAGTTTAATAGGTTATTGATGCCACTGTTGGACAAAAGCTGTCATTTTCACTGCCTGTCTAACCAGTTCCCCCAACTATAAAGTGGCGGGATGGGAGCAGATTCTGGCAAATCCTCATCTGTGAAATATCTGCTACTGATATAAGTTCTTATAGACATTGCTCATCATTTACTCCACTTATTCCTTTTTTTTATTTCTCTTTTTTGTGAATGCAGGAAACCTAAGCTGCATTTCATTTAGCTTAATAGCCTTTGGTTTGCTACACTATCATATACCCAACAATCACTTCACGAGAATGTGTGCAGGTCTGTGTTAAGCCCATACAAATTTTCATTAAGAGTTATTAATGTGTGATTAGATTTGTTAGTTGATTCGTTTGGTCTCCAGCGTCGCCCGTTTGCTGTACTCACTCTGCAGTGGAAAGGTTTTGACCTTAAAGAGGCCACCAACAATATACGGCTGGTATGCTGCAAGAACAGAACAAACATCTGCACTGAAACAGATTAACATAGTGTTAAAGAGCGATATGAATCTGCAGTGTTCACTAAACACTGTGTAAGCTAATGCACCCCAGCTTTCTCTTTGTATTGCTCAGGGAAACTAATCAGTATCATAGATTGAACCTCATCATCGTATTTTGTTTGAAAGTGAATTTACCTGCTCTATAAACCAGAGCCATCTTGGCTAGGCATTATCATATAGCCACAGCTTTACAGATATTTGTGTTTTTCTTCTTCTAAAACATCAAATTCAGCATATGAAGGTGTTAGGAAATAGCTGAATCAGCTAAATACTAAAGTGTGCTCAATGATGTAAAATGCTAAACTCTGCAATGCAGTGGTATAATGTTTAAAGCCTGGAGTGTGACATCACTGCTGTATAGGAAAATTACTGGCCGTGAAGTCACACTGTTGATCCTGAACTCTCAGAAATAAAGGTACAGAACAGTATCTCTGGGGTGGGACATGTTTTGTACTTTTAGTATGTACCTTTAAAATAATTTAAGATTCATAATTGGACATTAAAGGGGCTGGCTCACGCTTCCCACAATCCAATATGTTGTTTTTGTTTTGAAAGCACTGCTAACCTTCAAAACCCAGCTCAAAATGTTCTTCATTCTCAGGTCATACATGGAAGCTTTGAACACAATATGCCTCGTCTTTTCTTTGCAGCCGGCCATGAGACAGCCGGGGCCATTTCAGGTCCATTACACACTGAATAATCATTCGAAAACAGAATAGATCAGTGAAAAATGTTTAAATAAAGATACATTGACAAAATATCTTTAATTTCATGTTCCAATTTAAGATCTATGGCCTACAGATTGTTGCGTATTGTTTTTGGAATATCAATGGCTTTGAAAATGGTGACTCGCTACTTGGCACAGAGGATTCTGGGAGGGGCGAGCCCACCCCTTTAAAAGCTCATTAAAGTTACTTTCCTATGTGAAAGATACATACTAAAGGTACAAAACATGCACGTTTGAGCTTTGGGAATACCTACTGTATGTAAAGCATCTTTCTCAGTGTGCTGGTACCTGTTTTAGTGAGCGGATTAGTGACCAGTTTGCGGATCAGCTCGTTCTCGGAAGACCTCAGCAGCAGGATGATGTCAGCAGGGAGAGCATCTCGGTTCTTAGCCAGGAACCCGGAGGCACTATAGATCACCTGATCGGCACAACCAAGATCTGATCTTATACACAATGTTACTGATCTGACAAATATATAGTTTTTTTTTCAAACGAGATGCATTGTTTGTTGTGTGGCTTTGCACAATACTATACACAATTCCATCATATCACATCAAATATCCATACCTTTCCAGCATAGTGGTTGATTCCAAAGCCAAGATCAACCCTCATTGGTCTCGAGAAGCTTTTAGATTTCAGGTTGTCCTCGAATTTTTCTGAATAAGCAATAAACATGACATTTATTCCTGTATAGATTCATGTATCCCTCAATGCATGGATTCATATAATATACATTCAGAGTGGATGAAAACACAACAGATGTACAGAAAACAGGAGCATTTATGGTAATTCTCTCACAGTCCCAGTTGCCCACATTGTCTATCCCTGAAACTTACTTAAAAGACATTTATTTTTTTACTTTTCACAGACAATGTCATACTAAGCTCATACACACTAAAATTCTCAGAGATCTTCCAGTGTTAACCAAAAGTGTGAAATATAGAGTTGAATTGAGATTGTAAAGATATGATTTAACACTAAAGGAATTAATTGCTGAAGAGCCTTGGCGTCCTTGGAGATCCAACTCCTGCAGAGTTATGAAGCGACGCTCTGGCGTTAAACAGAGTTCATTTTTAAACTACGCATAAAGTTATTAGAAAAATATCATCTCAATTTTCAAAAGCATTTCAACAATATATGATGTAAAACATGATACTGTATATAAGAGTCAAATGTAATCCTTAAAAGTGTGATATAAATTAGGAAGTGAACAGAAATGTATTTTTCTACAGGAATCCACCTACTTGTTAAGGGCATTGAATGAAATGTAAATTATGGTGCGATATGGTACAATTTTGTGACATGTATTTGCGATAAATGATGGAAAAATATTTAAAAAAAAAGATTTGACTCACTCTCATATGCTAGCAAAACAGTAATGCTGCATAAACAACCCTATAAAAATCATTTTATAAATAAAAACATGATAACGCTGTAAAATACCACTGAATAGGAGCAGTCCCTGTGTGTGTGTGTGTATGCCCAGGTGACTCCTGAAGGTCGCATAGAAGAACCTGCTTGAGATCTGATGACTTCTGGGACATTGTGGATGTGATGCGAGTGTGTGTGTAGAAAGAGGTGTAACTTGCCGACGAGGGTCTGATCGGTGGCCTGCGGGAACCTGCTCTCCTCATCCAGCAGTGACAGCAAGCCCATGGGCTTCTGCAGGAAAAGGTCCAGCAGGGGCCGGTTGTCCTCATACTCAATCACTCGCACGTCCACGTCCTCGTTCAGGTACTCGTCCTGTAGTTTATTCAGGGGTGGGAAAATCATAAATCCATTAGCGAGCCCCTGGCAGCACCAGCACCAGCCTTGTCTCATGTTTTGGTCATACAGCAAATTAACTAGGCTGAAACCCCCAAAGAATGACAAACTAGTCCAATAACACTGAGTGTTAGCCATTTCTAGTCTCCAGGTAGCCATGCTGAACACACACACACACACACACACACACACACACACATACACACAATGATGCAAATGCCTAGAGGAGCCACAGACATGCCAAAGAAATCTCATTTCTACAGTAGGGTAGAACATTAGCCTGGGGTAAAGTCATGGAGCAACTGCTGACCTCTTTAGCCAGCAGGACTACCACAAAAACGAGGAGAGGGACAAAATACCAAGGATAATCATGTTATTGTGGGTTTTGCACAGAACCCAGGAGCCAAAGGACAGTGCTGTAGCGTTGCAAAAACATCACGTGTTCTGGAGATTTGAATGAACCCAGAGAGAAAATAAACTCTGGATGTGATGCACATTTTATGTAATTACTGTATGTAGTCAATTACTGAGCAATGGTTACATTGGTGTCGCACCACATACACGTACACGTCACGTTAAATCTTTCAGACAGGCACAATACACATCCAGAACTGAACACACTTCTGATCACCCGTCCTCTGCTCTGCACTTCAGAGCGAGACGTAATGAAATAAATGTCTTGTACTCTCATCATGTAGCAGGAAATAACTTCATTCCTATGAGAAAGAGGAAATAAAAAAATTGCGCGTGCGCTCCCGGGACATTCACAGCGTACCTGCTCCCAAGCGAATATGTGCTGATTGAAGTAGAACTGAATCTGCTCGTTGGCGATGTTGATGCAGAGCTGCTCGAAAGAGTTGCGCTTGAAGTTTTCAAAGCCGAAGATGTCCAGGATGCCGATGTTCTGTTCCTTGTCTTCCTCCCTGAGAGTGGAAGAAGAACGAGACAGGAGGAGGAGATTTCAGGAAAGAGGGGCATTCTTCATAGACGTGCACCTGTTGTGAACTTTAATCACAGATTTATACCACAGTGCTGATAAAGGTCTCAAAGCTGATTGGTTTTCTATAACGGCAGCTCTGGCAATGAAATGCACAGAGTTAGAAATATATTAGACATGCTCTTGAATTAATTAAAAAATGTCAGCATTGATCTGGTATAGGAGAAATAAAACATGACAGGATGTGCTGGTTTTGTGACATAATCAAGTGCCGGGTTTTAACAGTAATCGTGCTTCATCACACCGCCCTGTCGTTGATTATAATTATGGAATCATGTGGTTTAAGATTAGTATTCAAACAAAGAGTTTAAGGGTTAAAACTATGGAGTTATTGTTTAACAATAACAAAACAAATCTAAAATGCTGAATGGAAACAAAAAAATGTAAAGGTTAAATCGAATCAAATGGACCTCCTGCATGCCTTTGGGGCAGTTTGTACGGAATGCACATATTATTGAATACATTACATTTGATATTATATATCAGCAAAAACAAGTGCTAGCTTTCTCTGCACACACAAACATCCCAGTTACTCCTGAACGCAGGAACGTTTCTGCTCATTTGTTCATTTTCCCTGCTCTCGTTCCCCTTCCCTCCCCTCCCTGTGTGTGTCTCTCACCCGTTCTGGTTATCGTGTCTCAGCAGGGAGTTGATGCGGTTGACGATCCAGCTGAAGAGGCGTCCGAACAGAGCTTTGCTCATGGCGTCCCGCACCTCCGTGGCTTTCTCCACCGTGTTGGGTCGGACGATGGTCTCTCCCCGGGCCACCACACAGTGTGACGTGAGAGCCTCTTTCAGCTCATCTGAACGGATGCACAGCAAAGAGGAAGCTGCAAAACAACACACACAAAACAGCCATTTCCTCAGAAGCCTCCACTTTTTTCCTTCTCTCTCTTTGGGTTAACAAGATTAACAAAAATGCAGCTTGTCTGCATTTTACCAACAACCCCCACATTGTAAACTCCACTATCCTGAAGAATTTCCCATTACAGCTTTACTTCTGGCTGTTACAAAGCACTGCCACTGGAGACTCATTCCATAAATGCTCCGTAAACATCAGAGATGTTTTTTTCTTGAGAGGTTGAGATTAAAGATGTTTAGGGTTGCTGTGCGAATGTGATGTTAGCTTTGCAAACATTAAATCTTTTACAGTGTTGGTTAAACCCTCACCTTTGACCAATCAGCAGTGCCCGGTGTGGCAAGCTCCGCCCTAATTATTCCTGGTTTAAAAAATGCCATTTTGGAGGCTGTTAAAACTACAGTGTAGCCCAAGAACAGCAACAATGATCTTAATTCCCTGTTGAAAATGTACCTAAGAGTTCTTGAAAAAAAATTACTCATGTTTGAGCAGTTAGAAATAAACAGTATGACAAGCTCCGCCCCAATGGTTCCTAGTTCCTAGAAATATGCTTACAACTGAGTGGCAAATAAAAGGTTCCTGGAACTACAGTCAACTACAGCCTAACAAAGAACAAAATGGCCCTAGTTTAGCTGATGAAAATGTGATGAAAGAGTTCTCAAAATGGTTACTTGTGTTTGATGCCAAATACGGTGAGCTCCGCCCCAGTTGTGCGCAGTTCACAACGACTGATAACTAAACAGCCAGCTTATTAACTACAGCCTAATAAAAAATTGTGAAAAGAGTTCCCCTGGTAAAAAAAGTGTTCCAGGTCAAGAAAAGGTTCCCGGGTTTTTGGAAAGGTTACTAGGTAACACAGTAGTCCAGTCCACAAAAGAAGCATGTTAAATTATGGGCTAACTCAGCTCTCCATGTCATTTTGCTGCACTAGCATGCTAACCTGCTAGCATTCTGTAACTCACCGCTGTCTAACACAGCCATGTTTTCAATGTTGCTCTTGTCAGTTTGATGCTCTGTAGCCACTGAAGCAAACTCGATGTCTCCGGTGTTTAAGATGGCCGCAATAATGCTGTACACACTTCCTAGTTCCTGTGAAGGAAAATGTGGAAATAAAAGAAGAGATACAAATGTAGCTAGTGAGTTAGAGAGAGAAAAAAATGGATGATGACATGATTTTTTTGATAATGGTAGCATGCAAACTATGTAAAAATTCATTACATAGAGCCAATATAGTAGCAGTTCATGTCTTTTATTATTATTTTTTTTTTAGCAATTGTGAGGATTGTTTGTGTTGCTAATTTGTGTTGTTAGCATGTTAGCTCCAGTTAGAAGCCAAATTCAGACACCAAGCACTGGACAGCTTTAGATGATCTACTGCAAAAAAAAAAAAAAGGTGTAAAATGGAGCCATTCCACTGAAATGAGATTAATAATGATATTTTGGAATGAATTTGATAACGTATTCACTCGGATTTGACAGCTCTGAAGCTCCACAGCAGGCAGTGAGCGCCGGGGTGTTTCTCTGACTGTCGTTTTCATTAGCTTCTCGCTGTACGCCATGCTTCATCATGTCACACCACTCACACTCCCGTCACTCACCTGCTCACTCTGAGCCAATCCCCATCCCGCCGCAGCGAGGCGAAATTAACCTGACATTTCTCTACAGTGACGCTACGACTCCTACAGCTCACAAAGCAAACTTTCTCTTTTCTAGACAGGCTGATTATTTCATGCTGCAGGTATTTTTCATCTCTGCCAGTGTGGATAATAATACTGCGCTGAAAATGATTTAAAAAAAAAAATCTCACATAATATACATCTTTGATGAACTGGATTTATTTATATATAGAGCTGTGTCATGTGCATGATTATTGGCCCCTTTTGAAACAGTGAGCAAAATAGTTGTAGCAAAATAAATAAACATTGTATAAATAAAGAGATCTCCCAAAATCATATTTGGCAAAAGTAATGGCGCCCACTAAATCCAAACAAATTGTATCATTTTTAAAACCGCTTTTCGCTGTAGCTTTTGGCCATCTCACTTTATCCTGGTGTATAAATGCTGTGGAAGGAGGCTACACACATAAAAACACTAAAGTACTTTCTTATATCTTTTTTTTAAATACTTTTTTATCGCATGACTTGTCGACAACCATCTGTCTCTTTTGTACTGAAAAATAACATTACGCATAATCATAATTACGCTATGAATAATATTATAAATAAATAAAAAGATCAAAAGTCAGAAATAGGGGGAAGTTTCCCAAAGATGACCTGAAGTCATAATAATGACTCAAAATGAATGTAGAATGGTTGGATTAACACAAAACAACACTTTGATGGTGATCACAATCTACGGATTTAAATGGCCCAAATGGAAGAATATAAATAGAAATTTTTATAAGCGTTTCCAACTTTGTTAGATGTTACTTAATGGAACTCTGTTATAATAACATAAAGTGCTTAAGAAAGTGTTCTCACATGTTTAAGCTCAAATGATGTCTCATTACATTATTACAAGGGTGCCAATAATTCTGTTGTTGACTGTATCCTGTGTAATTATCATTACACTGGTATTTGCAATACCAGTTACCAGATACGTACCAGATATGTTCTAGCCTCTGTGTGACATTATGTGCTGAGACCGTCCTTATACACACTTGTGTCATTTATTTTAGCTCTCTGTTAATGGTTCACTGATCATGCTAATGCTAATCGCAAGCACACAGAGAACACATCAACACACACACACACACACACTAAACAGACATAAAGTCTCTACATCATTACCTCGAGGGTGAAGCCAATCACTTTGAAACACTGCTCCACCGCTTCAAACTGCTCCTTGTAGGAGGCGTTGCCCACGATGTCCGGCTCGAGCTTGACGTTTTCGTTCTGAAGGTACCTGAAGTGAGCAGTGAGGAAACAGACATGAGCTATAAATACAGCACTCAGGTTAGTTCAGGTGTTCAGTAAAGTATCATATACATGACTGCAAGTGCAATTTTCTTTGCAGCCATCTGTTGGGGTAGCAGCATCAGAGCCAGTGACACTAAGGAGCTGAAGAAGCTGATAAAGAAGGCCGGGTCTGTTCTGGGTACTGCTCTGGAGCCCGAGCTGGCTGTAGAGAGAAGGATCCTGCACAAACTGCTCAACATAATGGACAACACTTCACATCCTCTGCATGACCTGTTGGTCAGACAGCAAAGAGTTTTCACTGGGAGACTCCTTCAACTCCGCTGTGACAAGGACCGCTACAGGATGTCATTCCTGCCCACCGCAATAACAATATATAATGACTCCCCTCTGTGCAAGGAGAGGAGAGGAGATCTAGCCTCTGAGTGGCAGGACGCGCTGCACACTGGACATTCAAACTGCACAGTTACAGACATTTAACTGCACACCGGACGTTTAAATTGCACAGTTAGGATATATCTTAATTTACATGTTTTTACTGTAGATATATAGATATTTACTGTATGTACTAAATATAGTTTGTGTTTCATGTGAACTGCTCCTGTAACACTGCAATTTCCCTCAGGGATTAATAATTAATCTATCTATCTATCTAACTATCTGTCTATCTATCTGTCTGTCTGTCTGTCTGTCTGTGTGTTTATCCATCCATCCATCCATTCATCCATCCATCGATCCATCCATCCATTCATTAATCTATCCTTCCATCCATCCATTCATCCATCCATCCATCCATCCATCTATCCATCCATCGATCCATCCATCCATCCATCCATTCATCCATCTATCCATACATCCACCCATTCATCTATCCATCCATCCATCCATTTATCCAACCATGCATCTATGCATCCATCCATTCATCCATCCATCCATCTATCCATTCATTCCTCTATCCTTCCATCCATCCATCCATCCATTCATCCATCCATCCTTCCATCCATTCATCTATCCATCCATCCATCCATCTATCTATCCATCTAAAGAACTTACTTTGGAGTTTTGCTGTCAGACAGCTTGTAGTGAGCGAGCTTCTTTCTCTCGGCCAGGCCAGCGTAGATGTAGTAGAAAATATGGAAATTGCGCTCTCCGCTGTCGAAGGAGAAAGAACCGGATTGATGGTTTATTATTAAATCAGTGCTTCTCCAATAATAAAGGCCATAAAGGCCAAGGTGATAATAAAGGCTGGAACAGGACATTAGTCACAAATGAGGATGAGAAGGATAAATAAATGTTTTGTCTTTTTTTCAGTTCTGTTGAGAAAGCGGTTCTCGGAGGTATCGCCTAGCTACAGTACATACAGCTAAAGTGGTTGCGCTGTGCATAAATCCCAAGTTTTCCTTGCTTAGTCTCAAAACATTCACAAGCATTAATCTGCCTCTGTTGGCTGGTGAGAGACGGCTAGTAAAATTATACCTGGTTTAACTACAGTGGTGCTTAAAAGTTTGTGAACCCTTTAGGAATGACTATATTTCTGCATAAATATGACCAAAAACATCTTCAGATTTTTTACACCTGTACTAAAAGTAGATAAAGAGAACCCAATTAAACAAATGAGACAAAAATATTATACTTTCTCAAGACCTCAGAAAAAAGAGTTATAATATAATATTATAAAGTATAAGTATTATATATATACTGTATATTCATTTGGAGAAGTAACAAGGCTTTGCATAATCTGTCTGCGTCAGGTTTCTATCTGCAGGTTAGTAATTACTGCATGCTGCCTCTGTAATTATCCTCCATGTTTTTGCTGTGGCATCAGAGTGATTTCGCTGCTGTCGCTGGATGAATGACTCGTCTGATTGTACTATTCATGCAGCTCTTTTAAAAACACTTCACACTCAAGTAGGGCAGCTTCATGTTTCCTTTAAAAGAAAATCAATTTAAACCCCAACATCCCCTCTGCTGAGGTCACGTCTGCCCTGATACACTTTTACAGTGTACGCTTACAAAAAGGAAATGTGAGAATTATGTTCAGTACATGATTGACGAGTAATGTTTCAGGAATGACACTCACGCAGCCTGGTGAATGACGCGGGATTTCTCCAGCAGGTATTCAGAGATCTGAGCTCCCACCACCGTTCCTCCACACGTGAACTTCATCTCCAGATATTTCCCAAAGCGGCTGGAGTTGCTGTTGATGATCGTGCAGGCGTTTCCGAACGCTTCTACAAGGTTATTGACCAGCAGGATCTTCTCTTGGAGAGTCCGGTTGTTTGCCTGTAGATAAAATATAACATTGGTGAGCTTTGTTGAGGAGTTCTTTAACCATCCGCATCAGGAACACTGCTTCTAACGTGTATATGAATGCTGGTAACACCGACACTGCATGTTAGGCCTTTATATTACATTCATAAGCATTGTGTTAATGTTTTATAAAGCAATGCTGGAGAATTTATGAAAGGCGTGTGTTGAACATTTGTGTTGAAGATTGTTGCTGTATTGTAACATGTGTGTTGTTAGATTGTTTTTGCTTAACTGTTTCCCAGAGTACAGAAACTTGCCAGGTGTATCTCTGTGATATGTCAGCAAGGTGTTATTAAAGCAATGAAAGTGAAAGCGTGATGAGACCTTGCCGAGGACGGTGAGCTGCTGGACCAGGAGGTGAGCGCTTTCGGTCTTCCCCGCACCACTTTCTCCACTGATCACAATACACTGCACATGAGGAGGAAGACGAGCCGTCAGTGTTACTCCATTACACTAACAGTCAAGAGATACTCCGACGGGTTTAACCTGATCTACAGCATCTGTAGCAGACAAGAGGCTTACTCCAAACTCGAACATAAAGACAGTCTCTTCTGTGTTAATAAAAAACACATACAGTAGGTATGGCTGAGGAACTATTTTATTCATTCTTCTGTTGCAAGTATTCATAAAAAGTGCTCGCTCTTTCCTTATAGATGTGAGACTAGTTTTTTGTCCTTTGAGACATGGGACTACTTTTTTTTGTCTTTTGTAGAGATAGGACTATTTTTTTTATCCTTTAAGGCATACGGCTATTTCTTTTTGCCCTTTTACTATTTTTTGTCCTTTGAGACATGGGACTATTATTTGTCCTTTTATACATGGAACTATTTTTTGTCCTTTGAGACAGGGGGTTATTTTTTGTCCTTTGAGACATGGGACTATTTTTTGTCCTAATAGACAGAACTATTTTTTGTCTTTTGAGACATGGAACTATTTTTTGTCCTTTGAGACATGGGACTATTTTTTGTCCTAATAGACATGGAACTATTTTTTGTCCTAATAGACATAGAACTATTTTTTGTCCTTTGAGACATGGAACTATTTTTTGTCCTTTGAGACATGGAACTATTTTTTGTCCTTTGAGACATGGAACTATTTTTTGTCCTAATAGACATGGAACTATTTTTTGTCCTTTGAGACATGGAACTATTTTTTGTCCTAATAGACATGGGACTATTTTTTGTCCTTTGAGACATGGATTTCTTTTATTATCTTTGGAATTTTTTTCTTTTTTTTTTTTTTTTAGGCGTGGGAATTTCTTGTCCCTTTTGACATGGGACTATAAAGGTAGATTGGATATCAGGGAAAGCAGATCAGATATCAGATTCTGAAAAAAACAAAAAAAACAAAACAATTGGAACTGGATTTGGAAAAGAAATGTATTTTTAGAACTAGAAATGTTTTCATATAAAGAGACTTGACTGTTTTTACTTTCCTTAGGATTGATTTTATTATATGTACACTTTATTAGTTATATTTAATGTAAGTGTCTTTTGTGTGAAAGAGTTTAACTGTAAACTGTTTCAGTGAAAAACCACTGTAAAGCGTAGCAGTTTAAAGTGAACAGTGAGGGATGGTGAACAATACCGGCTGATGCTGAAGGTTTCTGTATCGGTATCAGAAAAGATAAAGCTTTTTACTGTATTGCTCATTACAGTGCAGGAAAATGTAAGAAAACTGAATAAGAACAGCTTTAATAAGACTTTCCCTCAGGTCTGACTTATTTAACCATCTTTATAGTTCGAGTTTAATGGTTATATTATTACATTTCTGTTCTACTGCCACATATTTTAAATCTTTATTGATGGACTTCAGCCCCGGCCCTTAGACTCTCATTATAAATCAGTTTGTAGTAAAGAATGTGTGTGATGCAGATCACGATCCATTAACATGGAACATCACTGACTCCTGTAAGTATGATCTCATGCTAACAGGCGCTGTGCTTCCACTCACAAGCCTTCTTGCATTCATGTTGTTGTTTTTAGTCATGTTTTATCACTTTAAAGTTGCATTGAGTCACCTGATCAGTGTTGAAGGACACCATGGACTGGTAGGCGATGTCAGCAACCGCGAATATGTGAGGAGGATTGACTGTGCGCTTGGTCCCGATGTACGTCTTTGAGTGCTAAGAGAGGAAAGTATGGGAAGGAATAATAATTTCAAAAATGACAATGCAAATATGGCACATGAATGCAAATAAATAAAATATTGAACTTCATTTGCAAGAAGGAAATGAAATGAGATTAAAGACAGAGAGAGAGAGACAGAGAGAGAGACAGAGAGAGAGAGAGAGAGAGAGAGAGAGAGAGAGAGAGAGGGCCTCAACACATTATAACCCAACACACACACAACTACATCACACACTGGAACACACAAACACAAGCACAAAGCAAAATGCAGTGCTATCTGTCCCT
>JAQMYM010000033.1:26938658-26950546 GCA_030014255.1 Parauchenoglanis ngamensis
CTGGGTGACCCGGGGATCGAACCCAGGACCTTCTTGCTGTGAGGCGACAGTGCTAACCACCGCACCACCGCGCCGCCAATAAATATTCATTTAGCATTTAATTAGCTGTTATTCTTTGCATTACTTGTTACCTTAAAATTACTTTTATATTGTTTAAATTATTGTACCTTTATTCTATTTTCACACAACTTTTCATTTATATTTAATCTTGTTGTCATTTTCTTTCTGTCACTGTGATTATTTTTTCAATATTTATATTTATTGGCCTGTTTCACCATTTTATTTCCTTTTTTACTTCCCACTATGAAGCACTTTACCCTTCTGCATTTTAAATGTATGAAACGTGCTATCTAAATATAGATTCTTCTTCTTCTTCCTCTTATGGGTGCACGCTGTGATATAGTACAGTATGACCTCTGTTAGTCTTTGGAGGAGAGTTGGACCTTGTGCATGGTGAACAGTAATACAAATTCACATCTCTGTTGCTTTCCATATGGCAAAACACAAGCACACACTTCCGACCAAACACTTCCGATATCAGGAGCTCCCATAAAGCCTTGTCCCTCTCATTGAGATAAGCACACACATCCACACTTAACAGCGTCCCGAAGGACCCGACACCACGGCGGAACAATGCAGCTAATTAGACATCATTTACAGCCCTGTGTAAAGAGCCTTTTAGCAGTGGCTTCCCAAACTGCTCCAGGCGAGCGGCTACGGCATCAGCACCCTGTCCAACGTCCCGAGACAGTGATTCATTTCACTAATGGTGTGTGTGTGTGTGTGTGTGTGTGTGTGTGTGGTAAGGGGGAGGACAAACATCTTGGCTTATCACACAACGCAGCCTACGAAAACAGAGACCTAACAGACGCTTTAAAAATGAGTTCTGTCCCACAAATGCTCAGACTATTAAACTGCTTTCTTATCAGCTGGAAAAAATACTGCATTGGGGGGAACAAAACAGGATATCTGCATTTTAATACAGGAATTCTTTTTTTTTTTTTTTTTTTATCATTTCGCTCAATGGCATAAAGGACACTTAGTGTGCGTTCTTAGTGTTTTGTTTTGGCATTTTTCCTACTTTTTCCTCTTCCATTCACGACACTGAAACTGAGGATAAACGTTTAATGACGAGTCACGGCCCGAATTGCAATAATGTTCAACAATGAGATACAGATTGTAAAAGCTTCACCTGAACTAAAGCACAAAGTTAAGAATCCTTAACTAGGTAATAAAATACTTGTGTTGGAAGAATGTGGAGTAACTCCTTGAAAGCTCTATGTAGAACCATTTAGCCATTTTGTTGGATACAAAATTTGTTTTCCAAACAAAGTTTCATGATCTCCAAAAAAATGATTGTGTAAAGCCCCGGATTTAAGAGTAAATTTGTTCATATCCAATTTGATAAATCAGGTCCAATCTCTTTGAGTCTCTCAGATGAGAAAATACTTTAGAGTGTTTAACTCAACCACTTATACATTTGAAGAAACAGTTCAAACTTCCAGTGTGTGATAATGAACAGAATGAGAAAAAAACTAAAGGTATGGTGTAAAGTAAGCCACAATGTTGCCAGATTAAACAATGAGCACGAAGACGATTAAACAATGAGCACGAAGACGATCAGTTCCAACCCTTACACAAAAACCTTTCCCTCTGTAACGTGATCTAATCCTATTCCCCATGAGGAAGCAAAAAAATACAAAACACCACTCCTTCAACCTACGTTCACATCCCCGACTGACGCAAACCACGGACAGCTCTACACATGTTCCTAAAGGTTCTTTGTAGAGCGCTAAACAATGACTTTTCAAAGAACAACAACAAAAAATTTCTTCAGGCAGCTAAGATCCCCAAATTACCCAGGAAACTCTTAGATTTTTTTCTTAGAGTATATAGTAAATGTTTAAGGTAATGGAAAGAGTTTCAAGTAGAACTTCTTTAGGAAGGTAAGTATACTAAATTAGCCAAGGAACCACAGAGGAACTATTTTCTTCTTAGAGAATTTAGTACCAATTGAACACTCTAGAGACAGTTTTAAGTAGAACCCTTTAGACACTCCTTTAGGAAGCTAAGAACTCTTCTTAGAGTATTTAGTAGCAATTGAAGGTTCTTCGAAGAGTTTCAAGAAGAACCCCTTTAGAATGCTAAGAATCCCTTTAGAAAACTTAGAACACCTTTAGAATGCTAAGAACCCCATAAGGAAGCTAAAAATCCCATTAGGGAGCTAAAGACTAGTTTAGGATGCTAAGAACCCCTTTTGGAAGCTAAGAGCCCCTTTAGGATGCTAAGAAGCCCTTTAGGAAGCTGACAACCCCTTCAGGAAGCTTAGAACCCCTTTAGAAAGCTAGGTACCCCTTCAGGAAGCTAAGAACTCCTTTAGGAACCCGAGAACCCCTTCAGGAAGCGAAGAAACCTTTTAGGATGCAAAGAACTCCTTTAGGAAACTGAGAACCCCTTCAGGAAGCTAAGAACCCATTTAGGATGCTAAGGACTCCTTTAGGAACCTGAGAACCCCGTCAGGAAGTGAAGAACCTTTTTAGGAAGCTGAGAACTCCTTTAGGAAGCTAAGAACCTCTTCAGGAAGCTAAGGACCTCAAATTACCTAAGGAACCACAGAGAATGTTTTTTTTTTGTAAGAGTACGTAGCATAGTAACTATGGAAGTACTCAAAGAACCATTCTTGGATTATCTAGTAACCATTGAAGGTTCTAAAGAGAGTTTCAAGTAGAACTCATTTAAGGATGTTAAATTATCCATTATCCATTTTCCTTTAAATATATATCAATGTGATGACATCATATTAGCCTTTTATAATTGTTTCTTGCTTTTATATTACATTTTACTACATTTGACAGTGAAGAAAGAAACACTATGACCTTCTTCAGGCTCAATTTTCTATCCCTGCTTTTTCTGGGCTTAAGCCAAGGCAAAAGCTAAGTGTTTAAAGCTAAGCTTTAAGTGTTTAAAGCTTAAAGTTTAAAGCTTTTAAACCCCAAATACAGTAAACAGCCCATCTTCTATGCTTCTACGCAAGAAAAACCTTACAACCATTGAAGAGTGAACAACATGCAGGTGATTTGGATTGATTAAAGCAGCTGCGTAACCCGACACTGGTAACTGGTACACGAGTAACTTTCCCTGTATAAATATCAGTGTAGCGTTTAGACTCAAGTCAGTGAATAGTGAATCATTGGCATTTAGTGAATCAGAGTCCTGGAATGATTGTTTAGGATTATAGCAGTAGTTCCATCAATAAGACAGGAATAAAGCTACTAATACTAAGAGCTATGTAGGAGACTAATGAAATGAAGTCCTGGCTTTTAGTATTGCACTCAGATTTTTAGACATACTTAAACACCCATTGTTGTGAAATCTGGCTTTGGAACAGCTCTCTTTTAGGGCTGTTTATTTGTGCCTTTGCCTCAGGCTCGTTCCTCTCCTCCTGCCTGTCTGAATCAGTTGTGCTCTGGCTGTGTCTCATTCCCACCGAGTGCCAGGAGGCAGCGCGCAGGCATCTCCTGCCCAAACCAGACAGCTCAATCTGGGCAAGTCCGCAAGGCTGGACTTCTTTCCTGATCTGTCTCTTTTTGAATGATAATTCTCTCACACAGCCCAAGAGCGAGAGAGAGTTAACAGCGCCAAAGAAAACCCTATTACATTACTGATGACGTGGTTTTTTTTCTCTCAGTGAAGCTGGGTAATGTAATGATTTACAGACTCCTATCCAAATCTGTCATTTCAGTAATTTATTATCGACTAGTAGAAATCACAGGTAATATATATCCTATCTGAACTGACATCTTATAGAAAAATAGTCTTCGAGAGGAAGGACTCTCTCTCGCGCTAGTCTCTCGCCGAATCCAAAATGAAGCCAAGTCGAGTTTAAACACAGAGCAATAAAACAGAGACCATGTTTTAGCTTCAGAGAAACCAGAGCTTTGAGTTCGTAGAACATGCACAGCTTACATACAGTACTTATTAGTGTCACGTGACCAACAGATGATCAAGCACAACCTATAAGGCCACGCCCCCTACAACAAGCTCTTTTAATAAACATTAAAACAATTATTTTGTATTAAAATGAAGTGCGTGTAATATGCACAGAATTTCTCGTGTGACCATCGTGAAGACATTCCCATCTCTGTGGTTTATACAGAGACATTTATGATGTATGAAACAATTACTGCCGGTATGTATGTCTGAACCTTTGTACCTGTATCTGTTTCATGCCCTGTGTCTGTCTTTGTGCCTGCATTCAGAATTAAACCGGAAATGGGTGTGGCCTAACCCGGAACAGAAAGGAATCTTACTTTTCTTTTATAAACATAATTATGATGAAATAATAAAATAAAAATGATGATTGGAAGTTGGAAATGACAAGGAAATGACAAACTCTGTTTCATTATTGACTCCTAAACAGTCAGAACAGGAACGCGTATGTGTGTATCCAGCAAAGAGAACTAATAATGTGTCAGAAAGATTTCTACACTGCGTCGTGATGACCAGCCCCTATGTGCCTTTAAGCAAAATGCAACAGAAATGTGCAGCAATTATTTGTGTGTGTGTGTGTGTGTGTCAGGACAGGTCAGGAAACACCATCAAGATGCCACACATATGATAACAGGGTTGTAAGAGTGAAGGCAGAAGACGGTAAACAATCAGGATTCGCCTTCAGTCACATTAAGCACCTAGAACAGCGTTATAATGCCTCAGATCAACAACTTAAGCTCAAAGGTTACCCTATATTAGTTTCTGATATTCAGGGTATGCCTATACTCTACTGAAGGCAAATTTCTGTGCAAATTTTTGATTATGCAAATGACCTATGTGCAGTTTACACAACATTTTTTTTTCTTAAATAAAATCATCTAAAAATCAGGTTTATCGACTGGCGACTGGACCACTGCTTTAAACACACATAAAAAAATAAATAAACAGACTAATATGAAGATGGCAACCATTAAAGTAAATCTGAGAGGAGTCTGTACTGTTCAGTTACACTTCAGGTTTTTCCCACAACTGGGAATTTGAAAGTCGGCCACGCTGACCTAAACTAAAATAAAAAAAAAAATCCTCAAATGATGCTCCGCTCTAATACATTACAGCTGACGTGTACCAGCTAAGCATGACTACGTCATTGTCTTGGTGTGCATCGTTCATTTTAGAACACCATGATCTATAGTACAGTAAAGGACAGTGTGAATAATATAGAGGTTCAAATCCTAAATAAGCATACATGTTAGGTATAAAGCAATACATACAATTTAGTGGTGTGATGTAATCACTAGCCTGGTAATAAACTATTTATAACCAATTAATATGAATAAAGAAGAAATGATTGACTAATGATCAATAAATGAATAATCATCACATGGCATTTACAATTCATTTTATATAACTAATAATTAATAATCCGACTGAAGAAGCAGGTAGAGGTTTTTTTTTTACATTCAGATGTAATCTGATGTAACATAAAAGCAATAGATTATTTCAAAGCTTAAAACATTTAAAAAGACTAATATGAAGATGGCAAGCACTGAAATAAACCTAATAGGAGTCTATTACTAATATATAAGTATAATATAAAAGTATAATGCTAATATATTGCTGCATGAATAGTTCTAGTTTTAATGATCACATTAATCAGTGTAATATTTGGATTAATTTAACAACATGACTCATTTTTCCTAAAATAGCACTTGATCCAGCACATCCTATTATTATGCATTTTATTTATTTATTGATTGATTTATTTTAATATTCTGCTCTGACAGTTACTCAGACACAAGCCTTAATCGCAACTTAATGGAGGTCATGAAACTGTAATGTGTGTGTGTTATTGCGATGGGTGAGTTTATTTCGCTAATTTAAACTGTTAATTTAAGAGTTTGAAGGATAATCTGAGCTCACAGCACGCAATAGCTTTATTCATAAAATATGTTAGCAATGTCTCAGATTAAGACGCTTTCTTCCAAAAAAAACAAAAGAAAACAAAACATTGAATAGCATCAGATTTTTGTATCAATATTCATCCATCTTCCATAGTTTTTCTTATGAACGTATTCACAGGTGAACCATAATGTTCAACATGACGTACATGATGATTTCACATAAGGAAAATCAAGCTCAAGATTGGAATCACATGTAACTGAGACACGCCTACATTTCACTCAAACTCCACCTGTGTGTACGTAACTTTTCACGTACTTGTCTTCTGTATATCGCTTAAGTCCGGAGTTACGTTTGATGTCTAAATATTGATGTGCATAATTTCATAAAGAACTCTTTACAGCAGCGAAATCAAGTGACTGGTCTTGTTGTTTGTTGGTTCTCGGAAACAGAGTTTGTGTTTGTGTACAAGTGGAGCAGACGTGTCTTAAAAGCAGCTATCGATATCATGACACCATTAGCGAGGATACGCTACATCATAACAGCCTCAGGATGCACATGAATCACGGAGTCAGACGTGTTCATATAGGAAATGTAACACAAACTCCCTGAGAGCAACGTCGTAATAATCTCACCATGCGATCTCTATTCAAAATGGCACAAAGCTAATGCTGAGAAGGTGGAGAAAATCAAAGCAGAGCTTCAGTAGCTGGAGAGGTTGTATTGAAGGACGTGTTACGTTAATAAGAGCGTGTCACCTTGGGATTTTGAAGAGAGCCCTCATGGGGTGGAGGTCCGCCAGGGGTGGGTCTCCATCTCCCAGCTCGATGGCAGTAATACCGAGAGACCAGGCGTCACAGCGAGCATCATATGTCGAATCCAACTGCTGCTCACATGCTATGACCTGGAATAACCATTCAACACATTATTACATACATTTAAATAGATATATACAGCAGCAGTGGTAGAAATGGGCTAGCTAGATCAAATGCATCAATGTGACATCGATTTTTCCTGGGAACAAATGATGGTGGAGTATTTTGGAATAGTTTGTTCACACTATTTTGTGAGTTTTGAGGCAGATTGTACAGTCATTTGGTTTCTTTTGAGAGTTTAATGAGGCAGGGCTTAAGAAAGGCTACCGGAGCAAACCGCAACCCATAGTACAGTACTCTGGGGCAATTGGCAACATGAGACCCAAACTGTCTCAGTCTATTAACTGACGCAAGAAATTATGTAATAATAATAAGATGTACACTCAATGTTTAAACCGTGCACTATTTACACACTTAGCGTAAATTAGCATGACATAATTTGTCCTGATGTTAAACACCAATAATGGTAACATGGCATAACATTATGACATCAGGCAGGTTCATGACGTGGTTATGAACATGTCTCTATTCTGAGCATTTCATTTATGATAACATAAAGGTAAGAAAGGTTTAGCTTGTATTATAATTCACTGTACAGTGTTTGGGAAACATGCTGCTAGAATATTATGAGAAAAATGACAGGTATATAAAATTACAGTATCCAGCTACAGCTTTATCAGTACAATAAGGCAAAAGCAATTCACTGAACTGAGCGATATCACTGAAAACAGTGCTTAAAAGTAACCACACTCCTACGAGAGTACAGAACAACGCATTGTTAAATAAATGAAATTGATGCAATGCAGTTTACCTGATGGAACAACGTCACAGCAAGTTGCCAAAATACACGTCCTTTCTCTCGGGGGAAAAAAAATCTTCAGATTCGGCTTTTATCTACTCAAAATGAAATAAAAAATATTCTTCACTTCCAGTGATGTGATTTCTCCTCCCTCAAGCTCCGATCGTATCTGTTTCGCGCAATACACCATGAACGTGGCTTGTGTACTCTACGTGCACTGTCCGCCACGACTCCACATAAACTTTATGCAAAGTATGAGGGCACGGCGGCAACGGTATTTGCAATTCATACGTTTGCGGTTCATTTCAAGTAGACACTCCCATCGGTCAGAGCATATCTAACTTTCACTCTCAGATTGTGATACTTTTTCTTTTTCAATTGATGAAGATTCATCAGTTTCACCAAAACGATTACCTCAGGGGCCATCCAGAACGGCGTTCCGACCGAGGTGTTCCTCTGGAGACGGGTGTTGCTTAGCTGAGCTGATACACCTGAGAGACGGAGACAAGCTTCAATCATTAATCATTAAATTGCAAAAGTTGTGGAAGCACCAGAGCAAGCAAATTGACAGCATTTTAGACACATTACCAAACAAACCATCGTGCTTATTTAAATATGGTTTTAACTGTTAAGAATGTGGCAGCGGTATGACCACATGCAAAATTCAATATCGCAGTTCTTGTGTGGCTGTTACGCTTTGTGTTGAAGCTTTCTCCTGCGTTTACTCATTTGGAAGTTAGCCATGCTGAAAAAAACCCTCAAATGATGCACCACACTTGTACAGTACCAGTCAAAAGATTGGACACACCTAATTCAATGTTTTTTCTTTATTTTTATTAGTTAAAGACGCTTCATTTTCTTAAAGCAATGATGTCGTTTCTCTTTTCTTAGTTCTTGACCTAATCTGGATTACTCCAGTTACTGTACACTAACACTACCTCAGCACAACACAACTGATGAAGTTTAGACAAGGCTCAGGTGTTAACTGAAAAGCGATCTAGGTGAAAAGCTCATGAAGCTGGGGAAGATCATGCCGATAGTGTGCAGAACTTCATCAAGGTTAAACGCTGGATACTTTGAAGTATGAAACATATTTTGTTTTCTAACACTTTTTTATTTACCACATAATTCCGTATGTGTTATTTCATAGTTTTGATGTTTTAAGTACAGTTTTACAGTGTAGAAAATAGTCAAAATAAAGAAAAACCTATGAATGAGGAGTGTCCACACTTTTGACCTGTACTGTATAGTACATCTAACATGTATACCAACTAAGCATGATGTAATTATATCATTATTTAGTGCACATCCTTAGTTTCAGTACACCATGATAGTACAGTATAGTATAGAATAGTACAGCATAGTATAGTACAGTACAGTATAGTATAGTACAGTACAGTACAATACAATACAGTACAATATAGCATGGTATGGTATGGTATAGTACAGTACAGTACAATATAGCACAACATAGTATGGTATAATATAGCACAGTACAGTACAGTATAGTATAGCATGGTATAGTATGGTATGGTATAGTACAGAATGGTATGCCATAGTATAGTATACTATAGTATAGTACAGTACAGTACAATATAGCACAGCATAGCATGGTGTAATATACTACAGTACAGTATAGTACAGTATAGTATGGCACAGTATATAGATTTAAATACTATATAAGCATAAACGTACGTGTGGTGTGACGTCAACACTAGTTTGGTAATAAACTATTTATAACCCAGTAATATATCATCTACTTGTATTATTTGCATCTTAAAGATGAAAAATGATCCAATGATCAATTAATGAATAATTATCAATGATGTTTACAATTCATTTTAAATAACATGAATAATTAATAATCGCATTAGAAGTATTATAATAATCATAACATTTTCAACTTATTTTATATAATGTATTATTATTATTTAGATAAAAATATTATGTTTATTTTTTATTAATACTTCATTAAACGCCATGTTTTTGCATTTAAGAATTTAACTTCAAGCTTTATAATAAAAGTTCACACTTAGTGACGCGTTTCCTTTAATGAAGGCAGGCTAATTTAGTTTACCTTAAAACATCCATCATTTCCCCCCTGATTTAAAGAGTGAAAAAGGGTTAACGCTTAAAGTTTGCTCATAAACTATTTATAAACAAGTAATTAATGCAATATAGCAATGAAAGGTGAATGATTAGTTAATGATGATTAATTATTGCTTAAATATATGAAATAAAATTCATTAAATACTTAGAGTGGTATAAAAAAAATTTGTTTTATAAAACCTGATAAGACTTTATTAAACTTCACCTTTATCATAAAGTCCAGTAATAAAAATGTTATTGTATTTTATTTTTAATTTATTGATCAATTGATAGACCCTAACCTCCGGCCTAGGTACCCACTGTCCTGCACAATTTCAATTTCAGGATTTGTCTGTTTGAAAAACTTCTCAACATGTCAATAATAAACTGAGGAGCTCTTTATGCGCTGGATCAGATCAGTTGTACACGGTGCAGGATGAAAACTTTTTCTTACCTTATTTTGTAATTGTGGGTTCTTTCTGTAATATTTCTAAACCTTAAAATGCTCCTGGCAAACAATGAATTGTTTTAAATGACAAATTAGAAAACCCCCATCAATCAAGAGCACCACTGGCTGAACATTTGAATAGAAAGCAAATGGGAAAGACAAGGAGGTTTGTGTTTCTGCTCACAGCTATAAACGGAAACTGGAGAGATGATTTCTCTGTTGTGTACAAAAACTTTTTTTACTCAGTGTGTTTCAGCTCCAACACATGATTTGGTGACACTGAAATCAACAAGTGTGTGTGTGTGTGTGTGTGTTTGTGTGTGTTTGTGTGTGTGTGTGTGTGTGTGTGTGTGTGTGAGAAATAATCATAAAAGGTCGTGGTAAACTAAAAAATGTCTAAATCTTAAACACACACATTCATGTTCTTCTGTCGTTATGAGGACCTTCAGTGGCAACATAATGGTTAGCTAATTATCACTATGCTCCACCTTAACATGAGCTACCAGAAATATAGATATATTTTGCTTCTTTTAGTTTTTCAACAACCATGTTTGTATTTTGTGAGGACCGGGTGATTATGAGGACATTTGACAATTTCCTATCACAGGGCCTCTTTTATGAATTTTTCAGCCAAATGGAAGTTTCCTGCCAGATTTGTAAAGGTTTCTCTCATTCTCTTTGTACTGATGTATGTATGATGTAAAGCACTGAAAAAGAGAGCTGAAGCAACCACATGACGACTAAACAGTGAGAGAGCAGCTCCTAAGTGCGGCATGTGCTAAATCAGCAAACACAGACACACACTAGGTTAACATACACCACAGCCATTCATGAAGTGTCTTTCAGTTGTCCGTCTGATATTTGTGTTTTGTTGCAGATAGAAATCTGTTGGAATCAATGCAGCAGTTTAGACCGGTAGCGCTTTAAGCATGCATTATGCTTCAGTCCTCATTTTTAGTGCGTAAAAGTGAGACATTTAATAGAAATCCACACAATAAAAACCTGCCTCCTATTCTGTCACATTAAAACATCATGTTCAAGGACTAAAAGAGAATCTAAAAGATTAAAAGACTAAAAGAGAGTTCAATGTTGTGGCAAAGTGAGAAATATAACATAAAAGACATGCTAAACGTTC
The DNA here is from genome assembly GCA_030014255.1 of Parauchenoglanis ngamensis. Classification (NCBI taxonomy): domain Eukaryota; kingdom Metazoa; phylum Chordata; class Actinopteri; order Siluriformes; family Auchenoglanididae; genus Parauchenoglanis; species Parauchenoglanis ngamensis. The sequence goes on from JAQMYM010000033.1 coordinate 26,949,893, forward strand.
AGCTTCTCACTCAATATAGGCTACATAAATATAGGGAGTAATAGATCTAGCAACTTCTAACTAAACACAATGGGCAGGCTATGTTATATTAAAAAATCTCAAATATTGAAAATCGCGCTCCAGAACCGGAAGCAGCGTAAACTGGCGAACGCCTACGTTCACTCACGTTTCGCACACGCCTATATGTCTCGCTTGCTGTGTAAATTCTCTTCCTCCTTTTATAGGGCGCCATTACTTTTCTCCTAATTCTTATTTGTCTGACTATATAGATTTGTCTTGGATCACTTTCTTTCAAGTCTGAGTTTAACAAAATGTTCATTAAATTGGTGTGTAGCTGGAATAAATAAGCGATGTAAACTTGTGTAAGTGATCTGTACATAAAATCTCAGTCACTCATCGCTGATCACTCGAGGTTCACTTTAGAGAGTCTCCTTATATATAACTTTACACAAATCCAGGGGCGAAACATTTTTCTCAAATCAGTGAATTTTCATGAATGCCAAAATCATTCCTGTGAATTTATAAATGAATGGGTTTGATAAATGAGGCCCATTGTTCACGGTGGTGCGGTGGTTATCACTGTCACCTCACAGCAGGAAGGTCCTGGGTTCGATCCCCGGGTCACCCAGGGTGCCTTTCTGTGTGGAGTTTGCA
>JAQMYM010000033.1:26950646-26961430 GCA_030014255.1 Parauchenoglanis ngamensis
TAAAATACGTTGCAAACACACACACACACACACACACACACACACACACACACACACACACACACATTGCACAATTTGCTCTCCAGCTCCTTTCTGACCCCAGTGTAATATCACACACTCTACATACTCATTAACACAAGATAAACATTTAACGCAGTAGTTAGTAGCAACTATTTTACACACTGTCTTTCTCCACACACACACACACACACACACACACACTCAAAGCCCATCTTCAGGTACTTTCCCTCTAAACATTAACTCTTCATGCTTTCGGAAAATTGTCATTTTTCCAAACTCACTTTCTGTGGATGCTCATTAACCTCAGACGCTTGCAGCTTTTTCTTTGTGTTGGAACTCTTTTTTTCCATCTTACAGAAGAGATTGAAGATTGTCCTCACCTTTCTGACCCTTCTGCCCTCTCTAGTCTTCTTGCACCCTCTATTGGCCATATCTGCCACTTCAGCTCCATTTTTTGGCACATCCTTGCTCTATTTCCTCTCGTTATTTTCTCTTAAGGGCCAATGAAGTTTGTTACCTGAGCCCGAGAAGGCCTGAAGCATCACGATACCATGATCAGTCAACAAGAGCTCAGCAGAAACAGCACGAGAATGAAGGGCTCATATCAATTTTGCCAGAGCAGACTGACATTTCAATTGAGGGTGTTATGGGAAGTGATTGTTACACTGGATTGGGAATTTAAGAGACCGAACCATGGAGGATTTGGGAGAGGACAAGTGTTACGACCTGGCAAGCAAGCAAGCAAAAGGGAGATATATTGCAAGAAAAACTGATCTGGCACAGGGTTGACTCTGTTAACAAAAACATTAATACAAGGAACAAAACTACCTTATAGACAAAGCCATACTATCCATAGAGTTATAGTTACCAAGCAGTTACATGACATAGGAGTAATCATAAATGAGAATAAATATGCAAGAAACAAGATCAAACTCTAAAGCTGCTGACTGATGATAACATGGCTTGTCTTTCTATTTCTTAAAATGAGAAGGACAGAGACAAAAGACAGACAAAACAAAAACGAACACCAACAATCTGGGTCTTCACATAATGGTAATGTTGGGTGTGAAAACTTTATCACAGAAGTGAAATGGAGAGAAGGTAATAAATAGAAAGTTGACTATAACTCTAAGATTTCCAAGCTAAATGCAGGCTTTCCTCCAAACTCTATTACTGTGTTTTAATGTGTGTAAGTATTATTGACGTTAATGCTTTGTGGTTTTTATTGGTGTGTGTATGGCTGTATCATTGATGAATTGTGTGTTTGTGTGTATCCAGGTGTGTGGGCACGGCTTCATATCGGGCGAGCTCGGCCCTGGCACGATCGTGGGCAGCGCAGCCTTTAACATGCTTGTGATAATTGCGCTCTGTGTGTTTGTAATCCCGGATGGTGAGGTAAGGAAGATCAAACACCTGCGCGTGTTCTTCATCACCGCGTCTTGGAGCATCTTTGCCTACATTTGGCTCTACCTTATAATCTCCGTCATATCTCCAGGCATTGTTCAGGTGTGTGTGTGTGTTTATATAGATATTTATATTGTCATTAGCTAAATCATTAGCTAAAAGGTAATCAGGGGTCACAGCAACAGCTTTTAAATAGCATTTGTAGATTTTAAAGTTCAGTATCAGATATTGTTTTTGACACCAGTGTTGTATATATAAAATCGATCAAGTGTAATAGCTATTACAAGTTTGTAGCATGGTTTATTGTCATATTAATAGACCTGCAATGCCTCCAACCACTTCAGTGGAAGGCCCAGGAAGGTTTTGGGGTTTAAAAGGAAGTCATTGCTCAAAATAGAAACAGGATGAAATTCAGCAGGCCCACAACCATGGCCAGAACAAGTGTCTTCTTCTGGGCCACTATAGAACTTTCTTAGCCCTGTAATAGATTGGTGACCTGCCCAGAATGTACCATGTAATGGATGGATTTATTTAACGCTGTCTTGCACTTTGGGACTCAGTAGTGATGCAAAGCCCATGAAATTGCAGCTCTCCTGTTGTGTATTAAACATCTAGTGGCGTATATGGTCTTGGAGTTTCCCCTGTCTTTGGAAATGCTTGCAGTTAGGCAAGTTAAGGCACACTGCTCTTGGAGCCATAAAGATATAATTTGTTTAGGGCATGCATCAACAGGTCATCAACATAGACAGCATAGAGAACAGCACTTACGCACTATTGACCAAAAGAAGGGAGCAGGAGTATTTCAAATGGCATAACCATTCATTTCCAAAACCTCTGCTCCAGGATAAATCTGCCTTCCCCCACATCTCAGGTCCACAAAGTCCAGAGAGGGCATCATCATTACAGATCAGTGGGTACGAGTCCAGGTCAGAGATGCCATTTAGATATTGGTAGTCTATACAGCAACACCATACGCCATCATTTTTCTTGTCTAAGACTGCTGCTTCCACTCATGGATTACCGGACAGATCTATTGTGCTGGCTGCTGCCAAATCATCTTCTCTTCTGCATTCCATTTTTGCTAAAGGTGAGGGTATTAGGCAGATCAGAAATGAATCACCAGTGTTAGTCTTGTTCTGCTGTAGCAATCTTGTGCTTCTAGGGAGAACATTTATTCAGTGCACCATCAGCCAGCCTCGGTCATCTGATAGTTGACTTCTCTGGCTCAATTCAACTACTTCTTTTCTGAACTGAGGACAAAAGTTTGTTGAATTTTCCTTTCATTCACCATAGCCACTATCTAGTGGAACTACTAGGGGCTTCAGCTTAACTCCCAATTAACAATAAAATGGGATTAAGAAGAAACCATGAGAGGAACCAAACCCATAGGTGATTCCCATGAGAAGAGCTTGATCCCCACAAAGTATGGGTGTGGCTATCCAGAACTCATACTACTGTCAGGATTCCCCAGTTATGACCGGAAAGCATTGTCATCTCTCAGCATCTTCACAGCCTTTCAGGATTGGGGTAGAATCTAGTGGTCATGGGGCACAGATTCACCTTCACTCACGTGTCTTTGTTTAGTGCCTGCATTAGCTTTGGTAGCCAACAGGGGACGCTCATGTGTTGCGGAATCTTCTCAGGGGTAAGGCTACATAGAATATTTGGAGTGTTAGGTCTTCTTCTTGTGTTAATGGTGGCACAACAGGTACTGGCATAGTTGTAGGGCAGATACCGAGGGCATCTTTATCTATATCTGTCTCATTTTCTACTTAACCTGAAAAATGACCATCAACATCAACAAAGTTTTGCTTTTGATGGAACCTTGCGTCATTTATGTATTTCTATTAGTATGTAAAAACACATCATCACACCTCTGTATATTTTTCTTTGCCTGTCAGGTGTGGGAAGCCCTGCTGACCCTCTTCTTCTTCCCTGTGTGTGTCCTGATGGCATGGATTGCAGACCGGCGACTCCTCTTCTACAAATACCTTCATCGGCGTTACCGGACCGACAAGCGCCACGGCATCATTGTGGAGACAGAGGGAGATCTGGCGCCCAATGGTATTGACATCATCATGGAAGGGAAATTCCATGGCAACGCCAATGGTGGCCCTAGCAGCACCGCCAGCAATGTCAACATCATGGAGTCAAGCAAAGACCCCGAGCAGGAGCGTGAGGAGGTACAGAGGAAGTGGGAGAGAAAAACAGACAGGAAAAGAGAGACAAGGTCTGAGACAGGAAGAAATCTAACAAAATGAAGCTGAATAGGAGAAACTCCTATTCCTATATTCCTACTCCTAAACAGTAGTTAGATCAGCCAAGTCTGAAATCTTGCTGGCATGTTGCTTTAAGGTTTCTGTAATCTGCTATAATGTTATAATAACAAAACTCTTCTCAAGTATTCCTAAATCATTTACTTAACAATTTCTGAAATCATTCTTAACATATTGCTTGCAGAAAACTGATAGGCTAATATGTTTTGTTGTTGACATGCTCAATCATTTCTAAAAGTTATGTGGCCATGACAACGAAAAGTGTTTTGTTTAACGACGTTAAACTTTTGCTTAGTTGCTGCAGAAAGTGTTCAGAATTGTTTATACTAACTGGCTAATCATAGTAATTGCTAAGCTACTGCTGAGATGTTGCTGAAAATTTGAATGATAAAAGGCTTTAAAAAGTTTTTAGGATGTTGTGTAAATGTGGCTGCAATGTTACCGAGATGAAAAGTTGCTTTTGCTACTAAGGTATTGCTAGTAAGCGTGTCCTTTCAGGTGATCCGCTTGCTGCGTGAACTGCGGCAGAAACATCCGGATAAAGACTTGGATCAGCTGATTGAGATGGCCAACTACTCAAACCTGCAGAAGCAACCCAAGAGTCGAGCGTTTTACCGCGTACAGGCGACTCGCATGATTATCGGAGCTGGAAATGTGTTAAAGAAGCATGCTGCAGCGGAACAGGCCAAACGTACAGGCCCAAACCCCGCCACTGATGATGATCTGGCGACCTGCGCGCATGTGGCCTTTGAGCAGGATCGTTATTGCTGCAGCGAAAACTGCAGCCAGTTCAGTGTATGGGTCGTACTGTTGGGAGGCAGTGGCTCCGGAACATTCCAAGTGGATTACCGGACTGAAAACGGCTCGGCCAAAGCTGGAGTGGATTACGATTACTGTGAGGGAATTCTGGAGTTTCAACCTGGAGACACGCGCAAAGAGATAAAGGTAGACATGTTGAATGTTCATGTTATTTGTTGTATGTTGAAGGAGAGCAGATAAAAGTTACAGCTTTATGGTAAATGATGAATTGGTCAAATTTATGTTGAACTCAAATCAGAATTGCATGATCTAGAAGCAAAGTACTTGGACCAAGAACTGCGCCTTGAGGAGGCCCTTGTGTGGGAGCATGTGTAGGTAGTTATGGGTGTGTATCTGTGTTATTAATGTGTTAGTGATGTATGTGTGTGTGTTATAGATTGGTATCATAGACGATGATGTTTTCGAGGAAGACGAGCATTTCTTTATCCGTCTCTCGAACCTGCGCGAGCCAGGGGTCGAAGCCACAGAGGCTGCCCGACTGGTGGAACCACTGGTTGCCACGGTAACAATTCTGGACGATGACCACGCAGGCGTTTTTTCATTCGGGCGGCGTGAGATCCTTGTTGCGGAGTGTGCGGGTGTTGCTGAGGTCACCGTCATCCGGGAGACGGGTGCCCGGGGCACCGTCGTCATCCCGTTCCACACTGAGGATGGAACAGCGCACAGTGGAGTCGACTACCAACAAATACAGGGCGAACTGGAGTTCAGCAACGAGCAGAGCTGGTATACACACACACACACACACACACACACACACACACACACGCACACACACACACGCACACACACGGAGAGAAGGAATTTCCCTTATGTGGGTGTAGTTCCCTTATATTGTGTAGTACACAATTAAAGAAAGAGATCAATTTGGTGTGTGTGTGTGTGTGTGTGTGTGTGTGTGGAACTGTGTTTTATTGATGGTGTAGTGTCTACTGCGCAACAGATCTTCTTCCCATTAAAGATGTAAGTGCTGAACGCGCAAAAGCAGGCATTAAAGCACATCAGTGACCGTGACCTCATCTTTTATTATAATTTACAACTTAGCTTTATACTGTTTATGCTTATTTTTTATAATGTTTTACTTCATGTATAATTCCCTGCACCTCAGTTTAATACCTACTGACCAACGTACAGCTTTATATTAACTCTGCTATATTAAACTTTCATATCACAATAACTGCTTAAACTTTCACACAGTTTAAATAAAACTTTCTTTTTTCAATGGTGTTGACGCTACGAGTTAAACGGCTATAAATAAACTATTATTTCAAATGTTTTTGCTAATTTCAAAGCAGTTATTTGGTAGTTTGTGGGAGTTTGTCATGTAGTAATGTACTAATGATCTGATAGTTGTGTATTTGTAGATGGTAGTTCTGTGGTTGTTGTATGGTAGATTTTTATTATAGTGTTTTTCTGTCATTGCTAATTTTATGGTAATTGTTTGGTAGATTATGGTAATAATATAGATAGATTTTGTGTGGTAGTTTTGTTATTTCATTTACGTTATATGGTGTTTATTGGTAATTAGTCATTTTGTTATTTAATGTATGGCTGTTGTGTAGTAATTTTAGTAAAATGATGTAATTATTCCAGTAGTGTGCCAGTTTTGTAGTATTGTGTCAGTAGTTCAGTAGCTATATGGGAACTTTTTTGTTGTGTAGCTAAATAATAATTGTTGAGTTGTACAATATTTGTCATAGTTGTGTAGTCATAATACATGTAGTGTTGTAGTGAAGTTGTGTGGAAGTTTTATAGTAAAAAGTTGTGAAAGTGTTGTGGTAGATGTGAGGCAGTGGTGGTTTTTGTGGTATTTCTGTGATTGTTCTCTGATTTCTGTTCAACATAAATGCCTGAACCTCTGGAACAGTGTGTGTGTGTGTGTGTGTGTGTGTGTGTGTGTGTGTGTGTGTTTAAATTATTCACAGTCTGCTGTTAAGTATTGATGCAAGTTCAGCTTTGATGTGACTTAAGCGTCAGGGTCTCTGTTAATATTTTAGGGGTTAAGCCCAAAGGAAATAAGCACTTGTCATTCCATTTCTCTCTTTGTGTGTGTGTGCGTGTGTGTGTGTGTGTGTGTGTGTGTGTGTGTGTGTGTGTGTTGGGTTTGTATCCAAAAAGAGCTGTGTGTTTCCCTCTATAAGGAGTGTGTGTGGTTATGGTGTGTGTACATTTATACTGTTCACTCAGGGAATTCTTATCATACGCTGACTTCACAGAGAGAAAAGACATTATGAGGAAAAAAGGAAAGCCTGTAATGCACTGAAACATGAGAGAGTATAAATATGAGTGTCATTCCAGCTCTGGCCTGTGGGATTGTCTGTCACATACGATCAAGTTTGGTCTACATTAATACAGCAACACAAACGGGTAAGTGTGTGTGTGTGTATGTGTGTGTGTGTGTGTGTGTGTGTGTGTGTTTTTACTGTGTTTCTCTGTCTAGTGTTTGTCGTTTGTTGTCGCGTGTAACTATTATCGCCTATATCCTCTTCTTAACTCTACGTTGTTGGTTTTATTTGTGTTTTATTGAATATTAAACTGCCTGCACTTGCATCTGCCTCCACTTTCTGACACCCGGTTGGTAGATGCTGAAGGATATGAGAGAAAGGGATAGAACAAGACATCTTTTTATAGTTTATAAGGCATCACGTTAGCCAAAAAATATAAACTCCTCTGTCATGAAGACTTTCCTGTCCCGGAACACTTACAGCTTCACCACTGACAGTTACAAAGCACTGACACTGGAGACTCCTTCCATAAATATGCAATAAAAATCTCCTTCCAATTCACTTTTATCTGTTTATTATTACTCTTAGATTGTCTGACGGCCCATACATGTCCCTGTGTAACTATAGAAACAATAATATACTAGAACAAGAGTCCTACTCTCAGAGCCGAGCTGATGTTATAGAAAATTTCAGCACCTTCTGAGCGATCAGGGTGAAAACGTCTATAAAGCCTGCTTGTTTTTGCTCAGAAAGCGTGAGAAAGTCCACGAAGGAATGTTGAATGAAAGTGCTATTGGCTTACAATCCGAGGCTTTTGTTTCACTCACTGAAACACACACTCAGGACATGCAAAGTGTGCAAGGGGAGGAAATGAAAATCTCCCAGCTCTGGCTTCAGGGACAGGAGTCACATGGACGTGTAGTTTATTCGTGACACATAAAGAAGTTTTTCTGCTGATGTCACGATGCAGAGTAGCTTAAGGGATGCATTTGAGTGTGACTCATCACTCAGCGTCACACAGGCTCTGCGTTTCTTCCTGTCCTGCTCTGAAGACTTGACTCCCCCATCTCCACCAACACGCTAATTACAGGCTTTATCCGGCTGCGTGTTGGGGCTGATAGGCCTATTAAGGAGGGGGCAAATACGTATCTCCTCAACAACAACAAAAAAGGGGGGGTTAATAGCGGTGCAGTGAATCACAGCAGAGATTACACTCAGGGAGGATTTTTGAATGGGGGTTGAGTAATCGCAGAACTGTGTGGTGCACAGCAAATCCAGAAAGATGAACAAAGAAAGCGGGGAAGGTATTTACTCCTAACGCTTAATGATACAGACACACGCTTCAGATGTGCCCTACTTAACCAAAAAAAAAAAAAAAAAAAGCAGAACATCCTAATGATAAAAGAAAGTGCTCTCTCTTTCTCTCTCTCTTTCAAAGGTGGACGTGTTTCAGAGTTCAGGACAATCTCTTGCCTGGATTCCTTGTTTCCACACACACAAACCGCCGGGCTTAGAGCTTCATTTGTTTATGAAATGCTAAAAGCAAATGAGCAGCGAGCGTGCTCGGGTACCAATTTGTGCTGAGCACAATGAGCAGAGACGGAGGCATAATGGAAGGACCTCCTCCTCCTCCTCCTCCACACTCTCTCTCCATGTGCATTAACAAAAGGAAGTAAAGTAGCATCAAATTAGCATCGGAGTAGCATCCGAGTTAATGGCTCTGACCGCATGCAAAAGCACCCCCCAACACACACACACACACACACACACACACACACAGCTGCTTTTTCCCTTAATGCACCAATTTAAGTACTCACCGAAGTCAACCAGCTTGATCCCCCCCTGAGTGGTCAGGAGGATGTTGTTCCCTTTTATATCTCGATGGATGGTTTTATTCTCGTGTAAATGATGCAGGCCCTGAGCAAAACACATGACACACACACATTTCATCAGCAAAATCAAAAAGCCTAGCAACGTCCATACAACATCTAATGATTCTCAAATAACACAATATCTTCGAGAGGGCCTTTTTTCTGTTGAAAGCATCACTCAGGAAAGAACGAGGCTTTCCACTAAGTACGCACTGGCATTCGGAAAGCTCTACAATCTGCATTTCTCCTGTTATTCATTCATTAAAGGAAAAAATATGTACAGTTGAAGTCAGAAGTTTGAATACACTCATCATGGACATGAATGCCGTGATAATGTTGGGCTTTCAGTGATTACTTTGTACTGTTTATTTCAGGGGAAGAATGATTATACAACATACGTCTTTAATTTGGTGAATTTGGTGCACAAGTTTTCATTTATTTTGGGATTTCTGAAATCAACGCAGGATCAAAATTAGACATACAGGGTCAAAAGTATACACACCATCTTAGATTAATTCAGAGGTACTGAAAGTTACGAAATGTTTTTTAACTTGTCAAGGCCAAGGCCTCTTAACTTGCTGTTGGTGATCATGATTGTCTACAACTGGTGCTTTGTTTGACAAGTACAAGATAATTGGAGGTGGAGCAACTTTTCCAAAAAACGGTCAACCAGATTGGTTCAGATGGTCAGGAACAACCCAGGAACCATCAAGGCACAGGTCTGCCATGAACTAGAAGCTGCTGGAACACTATTTACAGTCAAGAGAGTTTTACATCACCATGGACTGAGAGGCTGCCATCTGAGAAAGAAGCTCCTGCTCTAAAATACACACCTTCAAGATGGATTAAATTTTGCAGCTGAGCAGATGGACAAAGGAAAAGCCTTCTGGAGGAAAGTTTTATGTTCAGATGAGACAAAGATTAAGTTGTTTCGCCACAAAGACCAAAAGAACAGAGGAACACTGTACCAACTGTTCAGCATGGTGGTGGAAGCATCATGATCTGGGGCTGTTTTACTGCCAGTAGAACTGGTACACTGCACAAAGTGGATTGAATAATGAAGAACCTCAAAATTCTTCAGCAGAACCTCAATGTTGAAACTTGGACACAATTTGGTGTTCCAACAGGACAATGACCCCAAACACACACCAGAGCTGGTTGTGGAATGGATAAAGCAGGCTAACATTAAACCTTAATCAAGTCCTGAGCTCGATCCTATCGAAAATATGTGCACTGTGATTAAAAGTCAGGTCTGTGCCAGGAAACACACATTTAATTGAACTCTACCAATTCTGCCAAGAGGAGTGGTGAAATATCCAACCAGAATTCTACAGAAGCGTGTTGGTGGCTACCAAAAGCATCTGGTTGATTTAAGAAAACCCAAAATAAATTAAAACTTTTACACAGATTCTTGATTTTTTTGTTGTGTTTTTTTGTATTAAAGATGTATGTTGTACAATCATTATTCCCCAGAAAAATAACAGTTCAAAGAAATCATTGAAAGCTCAATATTGCTATGACATTTATGTCCATGATGAATGTATGTAAACTTCTGACTGCAACTGTAGCACTTATATAACTGACAGTTTGGGGTGGTGTGACAATATCTGAATCAAAATGGAAGAATGTACTCACAATTACACTTTATTAAAATGAACAATTCATATAAAATGTTCAATGATGTGACAACATCTACAGACACTGTATCCTCCACAGATACTGAAACATCTACAGACACTGTATCCTCTACAGACACTGAAACATCTACAGACAGTGTATCCTCTACAGACACTGTATCCTCTACAGACACTGAAACATCTACAGACACTGTATCCTCTACAGACACTGAAACATCTACAGACACTGTATCCTCTACAGACACTGTATCCTCTACAGACACTGTATCCTCTACAGACACTGAAACATCTACAGACACTGAAACATCTACAGACACTGTATCCTCTACAGACACTGTATCCTCTACAGACACTGAAACATCTACAGACACTGTAACCTCTACAGACAATGAAACATCTACAGACACTGTAACCTCTACAGACACTGTATCCTCTACAGACACTGTAACCTCTACAGACAAGTCAAGTCAAGTGGCTTTTATTGTCATTCCAACCATATACATGTAATACAGTTTACAGTGAAACGAGACAGCG
>JAQMYM010000033.1:26964102-26975851 GCA_030014255.1 Parauchenoglanis ngamensis
TGATGATGATGATGATGATGGTGATGATAATGATGATAGTAATGATGATGATGATGATGGTGATGATGATGATGATAGTAATGATGATGATGATAATGATAATAGTAATGATGATGATGATGATGATGGTGATAATGATGATAGTGATGATGATGATGTTAGTAATGATGATGATGATCATGAAGATGATGGCTATGGTAATGATGATAGTGATGATGATGATGATGATGATGAAGCAGACCTACCATGAGTGCCCCGTGTAAGATGTATGCGATGATGGCTTCGTCCATCCGCTCTCCTCTTTTCAGCATTCCCTTGGCCAGATCCGTCACTGAGCCTCCGTTACACAGCTGAAGAAAACAAATACAGATCAAGGAGAAATCATCAAGAATCCATTACGCTTTTTATAAACACCAGCCTCTCTTCCACCAAAACATTCATTCAGATGTTTTACACATTACTTGTGATTCAAATATCACAAAAAACTGTGGAAGGAGTGAAACTACTGCAATAAATGATAAATGGGGAAACTGATTTGATCACTGAATGATTTGATGTATAAATGATAGATGATGGATGTTGACATTAATATTTAATAAATGGAGCAATTTGGAGCAATAAATAAAGACGTGGTTTAAGTAAACCTGAAGAGATACCTCAATACTTTCCATCATTTATCATTCTGATATAGGGCCTGAACAGCTTTTCTAAATACAGATGTTTTCCAGGATATCATGGATCAACATTTATAGGCCAACATAATAAATTACAGTTTGGAAATAAAGTGAAAAGGTTGAAAAAAACGAGCAGCTAAATTCCTAAAATGGAAGAAAACAGGTGTTCATTCTGAATGTAGTAATGCAGTAACAAAATGCAAATCTTGACCAAATATTGTCGCTATTAACTAATAAGTAAAGTAAAAATAAACAAGCTGTCATGCTGTTATAGTAAAATGACAAATGATTGAGTGAAGCAGAGTTACTGGGACAACACATCCTGAAGTGTTTTATTCCTATTATCTCATTTCATTATTTAGCCATAAATACTGTAGTTATTCCCTCATTTTCCTCTCTTTTTAAAAAAAAATGCAGGTTCGAGATTGTCATGTTACCAAGAAAACCACAAAGCATTGGTACTGGAGACTCCGTCCATACTTGCGGCATGTCACCACAAAATGAGTGCAGTGTCGCCGAAGTTCATTCAGAGATACAGCAATTTGAAATGAGAGTGCGGCAAAAACTGACCCAGATATTGTTTTTCTAATTTTGACGTAAATACAGTCCCTAATCTATAATGTATCCTTTACCAAAATACTGTAAAATAGCCTATAAATATGATTAAATATGGCAACTATCTGGTTGCTATGCATTCATTTCAATTTACACATCAAAGTTTACTGCTGATTTTTTCTGAAGAAACTTGATTGTCTGTTAATGATGATACCTTTAATATTTTCACACATTTCTCTGTATTGGATGCAACAGATTTGATTGACCGCTTAATTTAAAGATAATGAACTGTAGCTTTAGCATATCCAATAAAACAACTTTTCATTTTTTGACCAACCGGATTCCTGTTCATTCACATGCTCACAGTTGAATAAACATTTCTTCATCCATCCATCCATTAGCTATACTGTTGATCCTTGAATGGTCACACGGAAGCTGGACCTCATTTGCGTGTCTTTGGACTGTGGGAGGAAACCGGAGCACTCGGAAGAAACCCACGCAGACACACGGAAACTCCACCCCAGTCAGCCACCAAGTTCGAACCAAGAACCTTCTTATTAATGACTGCACACGACTTTTTGTAGCATCTAGGACTTGATTCCAGTCTTGGACACTAAATAAGGTCTTGGTCTCGGGGGAGAAGTGGTGAACATCATGTTTGAGGTTTATTTTCTTTTGACATACATGAAGTTTGATGAGAAGTTATTGGGTCCTCTAGAAAACAGACTAATCATTGACACACTGCACAAATAACGCCAGCTAACTGAAGCAAAGACTTCAAGAAGGTTTCCGTCTTGATCTTGACTCGTTCTCAGTTTCATTTGGACTTGAGCTTGACTTGGTCTCATCTTGTTTAAGACTCGGTCTTGACGTGATCTTGGCTAGTCCCACTTTACAATGGTGGTCTCGGCTACAGCGCTGTTAGAGACTGCTGTACAAGTCCCTGTATGAAGCTGTGATTCTGACACTACTGTCAGAGCTGCTGTTATAGAAAACTAATCAACACCTCCTGACCAGTCAGATTAGAGAAATCAACAGAGCTCTGGTCTAAAAATGATGAATGCTTCCAGTTCCCACCTCCTGTAGTTAAAGTGTTATTATCCTCTCATGCGCAATTATCGAATGCTTTCAGTTTTCCGTAGAAAGGTATTTCATCCAGACGGAACGGGAAAATCATGCATTTTTTATGCTTCCTTCGTTCCTTCAGTTCATCAGCTCAGTCTGAAGCTCCAATCCAGACACCGATCGAAGGTTTAGGCTAGGTCACGTGATGTGTCTGTGCTCCACAGTTTGACAAGCTGGCCATCAATTTTAACAAGAGAGTGCCATTTCACTCTCAGTCCTGGGGTCACGGTGAGCGCTCTGCTACGTTTGATTGAAAATATGTTTTAAAAACATAATAAGGCTGAAAGTTGGTGAAAAATGTGGACGCGTATAGGAGAAATGTTGACTGACCGTGGAATTCACATGATGAATGTCAAGAACATCATTATTTCTACAATTTCCATTATTTCCGCCAAGGCGGCACACACACACTCCTAAAAACTGTTCTTCCAGACATATTCAAAGCCTCTTATTTACTGATCTTTAAGATGATTAGATGTTTACTAATGATTCCACAAATTAAAAATGTCTTTTAGGTTAATTAAACATCTACTTCTAGCTGATACCATCAGCATGCGGATGGTTGCAGCACTCGAGGCTAAGACCCAGCCTAGCTCCCTGCTCTTCAGCTCTATCGAGAACTCATGTTTTAACCAAACATCTCATGCTGAAAGAACAATGGAGACTGAACACAGCTTTAATTAATCTGTCTGTGCGGTGAATGGAAAGCGAAGGTAAGTACAAGCTCTTTTCTCCACAGAAGGCCCTCTTGAAATTACACAAAATTGTCCTATGTGTTGCCAAGGCAACAACGCCATCCTCTTATTTAGGAGCATCTGAGATCAAGCTCGGGGGAGACGTGACACGGCGTGATACGTGCAAACAGGAAGAGCTGCTGTAAACAAGCCAACGTCTGATTTATCCAAGTTACATTCAGCTCTGTGAAAAGTCTCCAGGTTACAGATTTAACCCTTATCCAGGGGAAGAGGTGCGCAATATAGCAACGTAGCTGATATAAAACTGAATTGTAGAGCCACATACTGGAACATTTTTAGATCTTTTTTTTAAATTCAACATTTGCCTAAAACAAACAAACAAATAAAAATGAGGGAAAAAAAAACAGTAACCAAAAGCCAAACATGTAACAAATACATTTAAACAAAAACATTTAAATGCTAGACAGATCTCCCAGACAGATATATTATACATTTAATACAGAGCTTGTATGCACTTACATTTAAAAATTATAAATATAGGTTTAATTAGTTTGTTTAAGAAATGTATATTTAACAAGGAAATGAAATATTTATAAAAGGAAACTGGCAAATTGTGTAACATGACAGGATTTAAACATATGTTTAAATTGATCATATATCTAACCAGGAAAAGAAAGAAAAATGAAACAAGTAGCAACCTACATAGCCAAAAGTATGTGCACCCTGACCATCATACCCATGTGTGGTTCTTCCCCAAACTGTTACCACAAAGTTGGAAGCACACAATAGTCTTGGATGTCTTTGTTTTCTGTAGCGTTACAGTTTCCCTTCACTGGAACTAAGAGGCCCAAATCTTTTCCAGCATGACGATGCCCCTGTGCACAAAGCAGCTCCATGAAGACATGGTTTCCCAAATTTGGAGTGGACCTTTGGGATGAACTTGACCTGGAGCCTCCTCGACATCCAAACATCAGTACCTGACCTCACTAATGCTCTTATAGCTGAATAAACGCAAATCCCCACAGCCTCGCTCCAACATCTAGTGGAAAGCTTTGCAGAAGAGTGGAGCGCGTTATTGCAGCAGTGATACTGAGTATCAGAACAGTGGAGTGACAATACTCAGAAAAATTAACCATAACTTTAATACACTTTAATATTAATGTAACATCACATTGGGATATTTTGCACACACACACACACACACACACACACACACACACACACACACATTAGGATGTCTGACAGGAGGCAAATAAATCAAAGAAGTCAGATTTGTGCTATAGTTTGTCTTAAAGACATTTAGCCAGTCAACTCTGAAACTTTATAATTTTTCTTCTCATGATAATTGGTGAAAATTTGCCTTGCCCCAAGTCCAACCATAGCTCAGTAAAATACTGTGGTTAAATGTTTAAAAAGCTCTTGATGACTAAAAAACCTTTTCAGACCTACAATCAAGACATGGCGGAGGTTCAGCCTCCTCAAAGTGACTCTTTAAAACCAAGCCGGTGCGCTGGAGCGGCCGCTCAATCCTACATTAATCATCGCAGTGGAAAAGAAAGGTGAACTGCTAACAGTGGAGAAATGTGTGTATGTGTGTGTGTGTGTGTGTGTGTTCCCAGAGACGCAGGGGTCTTTTCTGAGCTCTCGTTTCCAGCATGCCTGCAGGGCTCTGCGCCACTCCTGCCTTCCTGTTTCACCACCGTTTACAAAAAAGTTAATTGAGCTAACAGCTGGGAGGAACAAATTGCCCCGTTATGCTCGCAGCTCAAAGATGTTTCGGGTTCCGAACAGACAAAGTATCGATCAGATGCACGGGGAGGAAAGTCCATATTTGAAATCGCCTGTATTCAAAGGCCTTCTAATAGAGCTGTGCTTGGACAGTGAAGTGGAAACGTCAATAACTGACGTCTTTTCATAGCTGAAGCACTGAACGCTGCACACGAGAGCTGAACCATTGCTTTCTTTACTGTAAACCCCATGATGTGGAGTAGATCAGCGGAGCACTGGTGTGTCTGTTGTAATAAAGCCTATTCGGAGCCAAATAATCTTACATTTGCTTTTAACCAGAGACTGTTTAAGAACATGTGGGTCAAAGAGAAACATCATGCTATGGGTTATTACAGGTAATGACTGAAAAACATGTCATAGTAGGGTTTAAGGAAATAATAAAAAGTACAATGTGTTGTTCTATAATAAAAAAATGCAATCTTGCTGTGGTGTAACAGGAATAAAACACCCCAAGACATCGTATTAGAGGCAAAAAAACAACACCATGGTGGTGTGATGATGCAAAGCAACTTTTACAGCCATGAAGGTGATTATTTTCTAATAACAGCTCCCATCTTAAAGTGCTTTATTCTTCTTACACTACAGCAGTTACATTTTTATTGATTAAAGACTGATTATGTACATCTTATCTACAGTATATAGTTACATTTAATGTTATGGAATGTCCATGAAGCAGGTTGTTTCCTGTTCGCACTTAATATATTATATATAATTCGTTCTGACCAATCAGATTCCTGAATTAAACACGTTCTGACCAATCAGATTCCTGAATTAAACACCTCCTGACCAATCAGATTCCTGAATTTAACATGTTCTTACCAATCAGATTCCTGAATTAAACACATTCTGACCAATCAGATTCCTGAATTAAACACCTCCTGACCAATCAGATTCCTAAATGAAAGATGAAAGATCGCAAATCGAGACGCGAAGTTTCCACATGGACTGATTCTATCTCACAGTAAATTAAAAACCTTTTTGTTTTCCCCACAGAAGCAAAGTAATTCTTGTATATTGTTGTCTCGAGATTGTTGTGAACACTTTCCACACTGATAAAAAAAAATCTTAAAAAACAAATGAACCCTAAATATGTGACCTTCATGGTGAATATTTGATCTGTTTCACCGGAAAGCTTTTTTTAATGGCCTTTCATGAAAACACAATAACTGTGACTAGTCTTGTACTGGAGTATCATATACACTCATATTTATCTACAACCCAATTTCCAGAAAAAGCTGGGAAAGTGCGTAAAATGCAAATAAAAACGGTGTTTTATTTAATTGGCAACTGTTCCAGTCTCTTGTTGTCCTGTACCAACTTTTTTTAAGGTGTTTCTTGTACAAATTCAAAATGAGCATATTTTCCAAAAAACAAAACCATCATCATTTTAAGATACGTCATCAATGACTTCTTGAATTTCCTGAGGCTGTTATTATTATCATCATGTTATCAAA
Source organism: Parauchenoglanis ngamensis (assembly GCA_030014255.1). Lineage (NCBI taxonomy): Eukaryota > Metazoa > Chordata > Actinopteri > Siluriformes > Auchenoglanididae > Parauchenoglanis > Parauchenoglanis ngamensis. The sequence continues at coordinate 26,970,394 of JAQMYM010000033.1, forward strand.
CAACCTTCTTCATTCACGCCCAGTTAGAGACTCGGGGTAAATCTCCCATGATGCTCTGCACCTGCTGCAGGTCTGCTTACAGTGACTACACAAATCCTATTATAATATTATAATTAGTTGCCATCTGTTTAATTAAATGCAGTATTATGAGCAAACAACGCTCACTGTGTGTTTAGTTTAGCCGCATGTTTGTATAATTTAAAAATTTTTTAATCGTTGTTTAGTTGGATGTCTTTAATCCTTAAATATTAATGAACATGATCAACAATAATCGTTCTGATGTTCGGTTTGCGATGAATTTTCAGATAGCTCACTGTGTGCTTTTCTCAAATGCTTATTGTTGCCAGCTTAAAAATCCATCCCATATCGTTCCTTCATATGAACATCCAGTTTCTATTTACTTTAGAAAGGTTAGCTAAAGCTATGGAAGAAATCACGTTGATTTCAAATACTGATCATGGAAACACTTCAATGTTACAGCATAAATAACAGCCAGGATCAGTTTCTCCTCCACCACTGGTGAGGGCGTTGACATTTTTGACAATGTTAGCACTCGTGTTTATTTATAGGTCTGTTTGTCTGGGGAACCCTGTAAAGGTTACACTTGGAAAATAAAAAAGCTAGAAAGACTCAAAGTAGTACAGTTTAGGACTGAATGAGCTTGGAGAAGGACAACGACAACGAAAGGCTTTAATAATGAAAAAGATGGAGTTTAAATTATATTTAATGGTGTAACTATGTTTCAATACATTACGGATGACTCACTGCTCAAAAATATGACAAAACAGCGGCCTCATCTTTTCCTTATGCCAATGAGCCAGTTGACTTACGAACCTGGAATCATTTGCAGTTTCATAGCTTTCTAATATTTACTGATCCCCTGGAAGCCCCGCCCCCTTTCCCCCATCCCACATCAGTAATCTCTCGTCTCGACTCGGGTCCTCCTGCTTGAAAGTTGCACTGATGCAGTGTCCTCTCTATCCAACATAAATAAAGACTGGAGTTCGTTCATGTGAAATAAAATCAGTTTGCCTTACATTAGATGAGTTTACAGTATAGTGTACGTGTGTCATTTTATTTATTAGGGATTCACCAAAATGTCAGCAGAAATACATAGAAACTGCACTTGGCTGGAAAAGCGTTGGCCTAAGAAGGATTAAATAGACCCAGTCTGCAAATAATTGTCAAATCTAACATTTTACGTTAGATATGTTTAAATTGTAAAGATAATTAGGACATGACTAAAAAAAAAACGCAGATTGTTTGAACAGCAGAGCAGTAAACATAAGTGAGCCACTTTGCTAAAAGACACTGAAAACATACGTTTATGTTTTTTAATGGTTTGCTGAATGTTTTTCTGCGGAACCGAGCACTCTTTCTCCTCAGAACCCGCAGGTCCTAATTACATGCCAGAAGAAGGATCAGTGCTCTTATTATTCAGGTTAAAATCAGAAGCATGCTGTTTTATTACTGCACAATTTGCTTGGGAAGAAAAAGACACGACTTACTAATCAGGAAACATCAAACACAACATTCAGACCGACACAATGCCGATTTCCAGTTCAAATCTAATCGAATGAACTGGGAAAGCCATTAGCGTAGAGCAACAAACAAACAGGAAATCTTGCTCGAGTAATGAAGTGCTACACCCATGGGCCTGCTGTAGTCATTACCGACGTAATATAAGGCAAAATGGACGACTTTTACACAACAGAGCCATTTCTTTGAAGTGAGAGTGACGAGTCGGGGGCTTTAAAGGCCGAGGCGCTGCCAAAAGCAGATGAAAGCTCCAGGATTTCTCCGTAATTAGAAGGCAGCGGATAAAAGAAGCAGACAGACAGACAGACAGACAGACAAACAATCACTACTGCAGCTGATCAGGAGCCAACAAAGCCAAGGACGCAATTTAGCACCGGTCTTCTAGGTAATCATGGCCTCCCAGAAACCTTCTCAAATATGAGAAATTATAGTTCATACAGCAGGGCAGGATGATAACCACGGCAATTTAACCCCTTTCATTATGCCCCGCCCCCTCTGTCATTGCCCCGCCCCTCCCCCTGTCTCAGACGCTAAACTGCAGCTGGTTTGAGTGTGGCTTTTGCATTGCAGAAAAGCTCTTCCAGGGAAAAAAGGAACAGCTTACAGATTCCAGGGGAAAAAAGGAAAATGTCAACACTTTATATTAAGGTTATTTACTTTTATTTTCATTCACATCTATAAATGGTAAATGCACCACACACAATTACACAACACATTTGAGCTAACTCTTTGTTTCTTTCTGTCCCTTCTATTCTTAGCTATGTATACTGCATTTTTATATTTACATAGTAAGACTATCCCTTTAAGGCTGCCTCCACCTCATCACCACACCCCAGCACAAACACAAGCACAACAAACACAAGCACAAGCACAAGCACGACAAACACAAGCACAAGCTTAAACACAAACACAAACACAAGCTTAAACACAAACACAAACACAAACAAGCTTAAAAACAAACACAAACACAAACACAAGCTTAAACACAAACACAAACACAAACAAGCTTAAACACAAACACAAACACAAGCTTAAACACAAACACAAACACAAACACAAACACAAGCTTAAACACAAACACAAACACAAGCTTAAACACAAACACAAACAAGCTTAAACACAAACACAAACACAAACACAAGCTTAAACACAAACACAAACACAAGCTTAAACACAAACACAAACACAAGCTTAAACACGAACACAAACACAAACACAAGCTTAAACACAAACACAAGCACAAACACAAGCTTAAACACAAACACAAACACAAGCTTAAACACAAACACAAGCACAAACAAGCTTAAACACAAACACAAACAGAAGCACAAACAGAGTCGTGACCTCAAACACTGACCTCGTGACTGCACTATTCTGATTCATTTTCTCATCATTAAATATTTTATGTAATCATATCCCCTTCATTACACTTCCTGTATTATATAAACTGTAATGTAATGATGCTAATTTCCATTTTTAAGCCTCACTCAAGTCATTAATACAGCAATAAACACACGACTTAATGCTCCATGTAAAACAGGACAACTTCCTCATGCAATCACCGAGTCCTTCTGAGTCTGTCTCTCTGACATGATTTCTCACTTTATTAGTATTTATTATATATTTATTATTATTATTATTTCTCACTGTCAGTAGAAACGGGTAAAAGTAAGAGGTCAAAGGTCAGGGAGACTAAGACACGCAAACGGGCATAAAGGTTACTCTGGCAGAACACGGCGTCGGCCTCGATTGCCCTCGATATCTCAGCTGCCCTGTCTGTGGCATTTCCAAATGCCTCGGGAGGAAGTGGAATATAAAATGCGGTGAACTGATGGGTGATGTTTTCTCAGCACTGAGGAAGAACAACCTGCTCTCCTTTAACCTTCCAAAGGAAATACAAACACTGCAATGTAACTGTGGTGGTATTTCACTAAAGAGAAACTCTGCTTCAACCATCACAGCCAATAATAATAATAATAATAATAATAATAATAATACTGATCCAGGATAGTGTTACCATTTGAAATTTTATTATTTTCCTAAAACACCTCATCCTGGAATGTTTTATTCCTCTTACAGCACAGCAATTTGCCAATGATTACAATTTTTATGACCTTTATTTTATAACAAGAACTGTTTTATCCATTTACTTTTATTTATTTATTTATTTATTTATTTATTTATTACAGCTACATATAATTTTCTGGAACGTCTTCGAAACAAGTTAGCTCCTGTCCTCATTTCTCTTAAAGTAGCTTTAAACAGTCACTTCGTCACCAGCCTCCATTATTTTTTTCTCTCTCCTGTAGTTAATAAAGAAAAAAAGCACACAGCTTGTCATGTTACAGAGAAACCGCAGAGCGCAGAGAAACTGGAGACTGCTTCCATAAATGTTACGTAAATGTCAACTCACAGGAAACTTTACCACGGAAAACTATTAACTTTTGTTTAATATGTTAATGTAGAGCGTCTGATACACAAGACCCTGTGAACAAGCTGTTACCATAGAAACAACGTATTAGAACGAGCGCGTTGATATACAGTAGATGCCACCTCTGCCCGAAGACCAATGAATTAAAAGTTCAAACACACACACGCACACACACACACACACACCTTTCTGTTGCTGTTATGGTTACATTAACAAGTTAACAAAGTTAGTAAGCACATGTTTAACTGATGTTTACTTAAATGCCAAATGAATACACCTACATATCCACATTAATTTGCATAAATTATATCACAGCATGTCATTAACGACTTCGGTTCCATTCAGGATGTTTTCCCACCTCACTCCCGGGATAAAATCAGGATCAAAACCCAAGGAGTCAAAACCCAGATAAAATACTTACTGATCATATCATGAATGAATGTTATTAACTGCTAATAATCAGCTGGAGTTAATATTGCCACATATCACACCTCAGTCTCATCAGTCTCTCGAGCCACGTCTCCAGCACGCTGATCTGGTTATAAACACACACACACACACACACATACACACACACTCACACACACTCACACACACTCACACACACTCACAGACACTCACACACACTCACACACACTCACACACACACTGCAAGCATCCAGCTGTGAGAGTTTTGATCTCTGAGCAGTCTTTTAGCCTGCGAGAGAGTGGACTTTGCGCAGGTCAGATAGTTTTATCCTAAATGTCCTGATAGAGACAGAATGCAACTTTTACGATATTTCCTCCTTAGATTTACTCTAAACACTCCATAACTTTAGACACCCTGAAGGCAAACCTGTGCTCCAGTAGTTTAGGTCAAAAGCACTACAGCTAAAGTGAGAACATGCGTGAGGTTTTACCTCCAACACCAACCACAGCTGGTCTCCGCTTTTAGGAGCCTTCTTGTAGAACATTCCGTAGAACTTCACCACATTGGGATGATCGGAGAGCGCTTTCAGGATGTTGTACTCGGCCTCGATCTCCTCATCGATATCCTGAAACAAGAGCAGGGAGTCGGAGTCACATCTGAAGATCAGATTTACATACATGTAGTATCAGGATAATTACAGAAAAAAAGCTTGGTATAGGTTCATATTTATTTTTTCAATTTTATGGAGGTTTGCTCTGTTAAATGGGTGAAAGAAAGAGTGAACAACAGAATGAATAAATAAATGAAGGAATGATGGATTGATGTGGATAAGTGAATGAATAAATTAGTGAATTAATTAATTAATAAATGAATGATTGAATTGATGGGTGGGTGGATGGGTGGACGAATGGATGGATGGATGAATAGATGGATGCGTGGATGGATGGCTGAGTGGGTGGATGGGTGGATGGATGGATGAGTGGGTGGATGGATGGATGGGTGGATCGGTGGATGAATAGATGGATTGATGGATGGATGGATGGATGGTTGGATGTATCGATGGATGGCTGTATGGATGG
>JAQMYM010000033.1:26985803-27003116 GCA_030014255.1 Parauchenoglanis ngamensis
TACTGCATCACCACAAGATTCACATACACACGCACACACGCACACACGCACACACACACACACACACACACACACACGCAGGCCGCACTAGGGCAGGTGTCCCATCCTAATGGTTTGCTCCTTTAGGGTAATGCGCATGTCATTCCTGCTAACACACAGTGTTAAGAGGTTAAGTCCCTTATTAAAGCACATTAACGTATATACTTTTTATTTCTCTAATGACACAAGCAAAAGGATCGTAGATGGCTCGTGTCTAAAACTGAACCTTCCACAGACATTTTACTTACTGACAGAAAAACATAAGTCAGGGCAGAATTTATAAAAATGACTCGTGCTCATTTGATAGACTAAGTCACATTTATGATAATAGTTTAACGATCACGTTTTTACAGCTTTAACACACAAATGGACTGAGAGTACTGCAGAAGTCTTACAGCAGCGTCGCTGGAGCTCGGCATGAATTACTGGCGTGAGAGTGATTTCAAATAAACTTTAAGGTAATGATCCAACACAGTTAAGCGTCAATCATCAAACTAACAGGAATAATCGAAAAAATTTATAAAATATTCAGACAATCAGTGATAACATCACAGAAAAATATATTGGGAAGAAAACGTATCTAAATATAACTCATAATTCTGTTACAAATATAAGCCTTTTAAGCCTACTTATAAATATTTTTATTCAATTCAAAATTAAAATTGTACTATGATACCTTTGCTCATTACACGTGTTTATTTCTATAAAGAAAATGATTCGGTTCATAGAATAAGACAATGTTAGTTGTCTACAAATAGACTTAAGTGTCTTATATTTGTTATATAAATTATATATTTCTGTAAAGCTGTTTTATAACCATGTCAATTGGTAAAAGTCCTATACCTATAAAAATCGAACTGAATTGAATGATGTTCTCAATTATCTTGGATAATGTTTTCTTTATTAAATCTATTTTACGTTGCGTAGTGCAGAACCTACAATGTGCGACAGGATGTGTTGGCAAGACTTCGCGGTGTAGGTGCGAACCGTGTGCTTTCAGAACCAATAGACACAACGTGAGCAAGTAGTTTGAATTCTGGTGACAGTGCCCTCTGTTGGTGGCGAGGAGTACTATCCTGGGCTCTCATGCATGTTGGGAAAATCAATACAGATACACATGTGGTGAGGATTAGCTTTCACACTCATCATATTACATACATTAGGTATAATTTGGTGTTAAAACTGTGTAGCACCATGATTACCCTTACAAAACAAAAGCCCACTATTTTCACACATGCTCATATGTTTTCGTACATGATCATATGTTTGAGCTCGCAATTATGTGAGTAATACGTGAAAAATGTACGTGTTTTTCACATACAGTGATCAGAAAATTTGAGAAAATGACATCTGAAAAATCAAACTAAGTGCACTACATGTATGCATTATGACATACATATAAAGAAAAAAGAAAATAACAGCAATAAAGAAAGTACAACCGCATGCACTGCGTGTGAAAAATTGACATGAAAATAAATGACATACATCAAAAATAAACAAAGAAAATAAAAATAAGAACACATGAACTACATCTCAAAATCATGATCAAAATATCTTGGTAAAAATTGCATAAAACCTAAAATAAAAAACTAAAATAAAAGCACGTGCACTAGATGTGCAAAACATATTAAACAGAACACGTGAACTGCTCACAGTGTAAATTTCACGTGATTATTCTGTAAGAACACGGTGGAAGTACAGATAGAAGATGTATAGATATGATGTTAATAAACAAACAGTGTGAATTCTGACTATATTATGTGATTATTGGAGATGATGGACTGAGAAAGATAATAATACTAATTCTCGCAGAGATGTAACAGACGGCCTCGGCCGTACCCACCGTCCCGAGGGAGCTCTGCTCCATGAAGAGTACATCAGAGACCAACATTCTTCACTGAATCGCTCCATTGCTTTAATCCCCGAGACATTTCAATGATTTTTCAATTTAAATCATTAACCCCTGAAGGTCAGACAATGTGAAATTCAATGTGAAGGATTTCCACGTGACTCCAGCTCAGACTGGATAAAAACTGGAGAAATTGTTCTCCATGTGTAAGTGAAACAAATGGGAATGGTCAGGGTAGCCTCGCTGTCTTCTGAATTTCCATATTGGGATTTAAAAAGGAATAAAGCTGCAAATGTTCATAAATCTCATGTCGGTCTCTGAAGACGAGTAAAATTCTGATGAGTCGGGAAAAAAAAAAAACTTGGGGAGATGCCAACAGGGAATATTTGTATAACATGGATAACATCTTGGATTTTAATTTCATTTAATTTATGTCACACTATCTGAAGTGTTCAGGTAGAGATGTGGTGAATGTGAAGGCCAGAGCATATCAATTACATACTTTTTATTCTCATCAAACCGTGCCAGGGATGGGGGCGGAGTCACCCTGGAAGAGACCACACCCATCAGGTTAGAAATGTAGAAGTATCCATCTATCAACATCTGAAAGACATTCAAGTTACAGCTTCATAGCTCCATGCAATGATGGAAATGTATTAGTTACTATAAAGAGTTTGATGTGAATTGAGCAATTAGTTCAACATGCTGCATTCTCAGAACTTTATTTATAGGTCAGTTGAAAGGAATTGTGGAAGAAAAACTGACAAAGCTGTCCTTCAGTTTCAGCTGGTGGACACATGCAGCTCGAGATGGAAGTGATTATTTCTTGACGCGTGTGTGTGACCCTTTCTGACCTCTCTTTCTGTGTTCGCCTGCGTTTTAGCTGTAGGCGAGATCCGGTAACACTTTTCACTTCTTACTCAATGTCCCAGAAGTAATGTGATCAAAAGCCGTGAAACTGCGAAAACAAAGAGCAGATATCACACACACACACACACACACACAGGCAGATTGTGTGTGATGTACAGGAGTATGTGTAGTTCTGTATCAGTTCTGAATAACTGCATAAATATGATCCATAGTTTCTGTTTTCAAAAAGGAAAATGCTGTATGTGAATTAAATGTGTTTTTTTTTATGTTTAATGTTATACATGTTTAAGTGTATAGTACATAAAGCAGCAGACTTGTTCAAGCGCATCACATCAGACTTAAATTGTATTTTTTTGTTTGTTTGTTTGTTTGTTTTAATCAAGTGCAATTTAACACTTTAAACTCATCAATGAAAAAACAGTGCAAAAGCTGACGGTCGTGTAATGTAAAAATTTAATACACATTTAAACAAGTTCAAGTAATTTCAATTCAATTGTAAACAAAATCCAACAATGTCTTCCATCCATGCATTTTCTGTACTGCTCATCTGTTAAGCATCACAGGGAAGCTGGAGCCAATCCCAGCTGACTCCAGGTGGGAGGCGGGGTACTAATCAATCTCAGGGCTAACACGGAGACGAACAACCATGCATACTTACATTAATACCTATGGACAATTTAGAGTAGTCATTTGACCTAATCAGCATGTCTCTGGGCTGTGGGAGGAAACCAGAGCACCCAGAGGAAACCCACACAGCCACGGGAAGAAGAACCCAGAACCTTCTTGCTGTGAGGCGACGGTGCAACCACCAACTACATTATATGAAAAAAAGCACAAGCACATAAAGCTAACCTTAATTTTTGTAACTTTCCATACAAATTAAGTCAAACAAATTGTTACAAATTTCCAAGTATGAGAACATCCAGCTTCCATGAGAAATAATATGGGATGGCGGGGAAACTGACACATAAACAATGAATTCCGACAATACTGCAGTACTGTATAGGCTTTATCACCAAAACACATGACAGTGTAGAAGTAAAGTGTACATCTATATATTCAAAATGGATTGGCCTGTGGAAACCCTTCACATGGTCAGATTCGGATATGTATCGGAACTACAGAATTTCCAAGTGATATACTCTTCAAAAATAGAAATATCAAAGAAAATGAATCAAATCAGTCATCTTAGCATAGACTGCTGCTTTCTCCATATTTGGTTGGAACGTTCTGGAGAATTATGTGTGTAAGAGAGAAACAGAGATGCCATTGAATGTGAAGTGGTTAAGAGAGGTTTGGCCTACACACTGGGCTCCTGGGTGATTACAGAGATTACGGCCAAAACAAAAGCACTGGCTTAAAACATAGAAAGTAAAGGATTCATATGATTCACGCAACTGCGGAATGCTTTGGCTTTCAAGCCACAGATTGAGGAATGTTTGACTGAGAATTTGCTTTGGATTTGATTTAATTCCTGCAATCTGGACATTTTTGCCTATAGATATCACCAAACATCAATATGATGTAACTCAATATGAATACTAATATTATTCAGAATAAACAGATAATAAATTTGAGATTTGAATGGGAGGTGCATTATTTTTCTTTTCAGAAAGCTTACCATAAAGGTTAACATGGCATCCAGTTGAGATTAGAGGCGAATAAAAGGTTCTGAGAGCTAGGCATTTTTACTTTCATGTGGGCGTGAGTGAGCGGTGAGTGGTAAGATATGTAGATATGAAGCAAACAAAGACCACATTCATGCGATGCATTTAGTAACTGCCTGGTCAGGGGCAAAGATGGTGGTTTAAATTAGGCTACTTGTGTGTTTATATGTTGGATAATGAAATTCCAGGACAAAAGTGCCCAACACTTCTGCTTTAACTCTGAATACATACACAGATATTTGGAGAATTAAACAAGCATAAATACAGATAGTAGACCTTAATATTCAGGAATACGTGAAAATTATATTGGCAAGTCAATAATAAGGGGTTTTCTTTATTTCAGTCACACATCCAAAGCAGATGCTGAAGTGTTAAAATAATCATTCTAGCCACGACACCCTAAATGGAAGGTGGAAACACTGGATAGATGAGTGTGTCTGTCTGACAAGGACAAATGTGGCAATAAACCCTGACTGATTCACTGAAACACTCGAGGATACGATGCATGGCTGGCGTGTGACCATGTGTGAAGTGTGACGTGAATAGAGGGTGCATACAATGATTAACCCAATGGCTTGACCATCCAAAGTGCTGAACAAGTCATTATACCTGTGTCAATACACTATTAAAAAGCTGATCACTATCCCTGGTGAAGGGACACACAGTCAATGAAGGGACACACAGTCATTGTGTTGCTCTAAGGTGTTGACTATTAAAGATTTGTTTGCAAGGAAATCACCATGCACAGAATGAGCAGTTCCTGGTAAAATGTACCTTATAGTATAGGTAGGGAGCAACACAAGCACACTATATCTGAATAGGTTTAGCACTTCAAATATTCGTATCTCTATCTGGAATTTTTCCTGAAGTGGTCTCAACTAGAAATACATTTTCTTAATTCTTCCATTTCTAGTAGTAATAATAAACTAGTAGCCTGATTTAATCCATAGTGGCCCTGACCAGGCAGTCACTAAGGATGAATGAACGTGTATTATATATGAATCACACTAACATGGACTTTTTGTCCTTTCACTTCAAGAGTGCACAAAAGTAAAAATTTCCCTGAACCTTTTATTGCATCCTGCAGCATCTCAGTCACAAAACACACTTCTGAAGATTTCTGGCAAGCTGTCTCAAAAAACAATAATACTGCGCTTCCGATTTGTATCTGTACATGTATCTTTTTATGATATTATCTGTTAATTCCATGTAAATTATTTGTATTTGGTATCATCCCCATTATACTATATATTTGCATTTACTTGCAGTCATTTATCATCACTGTTTTTCAAAGTACGCAAACAGCTGACAGAAAAAATAACTCAAAGTACTTAAGATTCATATTCTGAAAGATTAGAGATTAATCCAGGCTTGTACAAATGCTAAAGAGTTGTAGTTTGTAACAAAAAAGTTATGGACATTATGGGGTTAAATATAAAGTAAAGTGTGTGTGTGTGTGTGTGTGTGTGTGCATGCACGTCATGGCACTGATGAGGCCATTCTATTGAGGAGGAGGAGGAGGCCACCATTGTGAGGAAGTGATGGAGCGTGACCCCCCCAGCTGGTGCAGCAGACAGAGGAGACGAGGCATCCAGATGAGCTCTCTACACCCACACACATATCGAATCTATACCACGCCACTGCCGCTAGCCCACTTTGTTTGACAAATGTATTTTTGTTCTTGTATTTTATTTTTATCCAACAGTGCTGTTAGTGACACCTCTCTAAAAAAAACTCTGTGATGGAATATATGAAAACCAAATTCATACTATATTTGCACAGGGAATTTATCCCAGAATCATGGTAATAAATTGTAGTAAAGTTTAGAGTCCTGATAGAAATAGAGTAGGTACTATAGGAAACTAGGAAAATAGGTACTATGACTTTGAAATCAAGGAGAATAAGTCACAATCAGAGTCATAAAAGATTATAGCCTTATGGAACAAGATACTATAGGAAACCAGCAAAATGACTATAGGTACTATGACTTGAAGACAAGGAAGTGGGTAACTAAAGAGTATGAACTAGGAGATAAGGAAACAAGAGCCTTAGTCTCATAGGAAACACAAATCTAGATAATATCACAAGGAAATATAGAACCTTGCCAGGTTCCTATAACTAAGAAAAACAAGAACTAGAAGACTAGGTACCATGGCTGGAAAACCAAATAATATGAGACTACGAATTACTGAGAAATCAAGAACTTTGAAGTGGGTACTATAACTGGAAAACCAAAACTGGAACATTAGGTAATAAGCCTGGAAAACCAGAAAGTATGAAGCCAGATACTAGAACTGGGAAACCAAGAGCTAAGAGAAAACCTACTATGACTAGAATTAATGAATCTAGGTACCATGACTGCAAAACCAGGAACAGGGAGACTGGATACTATAACTGGGAAACAAAGAAATAAGGGAATAGGTATTTTGACTGAAAAATGAAGAACAAAGAGACCATGTATGACTGGGATACCAAGAACTAGTAGAGTAGGTACTATAATTGAAAAACCAAGAACCAGGAGACTATATACTGTACAGGGGAAAGCATGAAATAGGAAACAATGTAAAAATAACTGTGCAATCAAGTATTGGAAGACTAATTACTGGGAAGACTGGAGAATCAGGAACTAGATACGAGACTAGGACCCAAGCCTGAACTGGTAAAGTGGGTGCTTCCTCTCAGACACTAACTTTCATAAGTGACTTTTTAGTTTGGTGCATTGGCTGCTGTACATCCGAAGCCTATCCTGGGAACACTGGGCATGGAACAGGATTACCCTGGATGGGACACCAGTCTGCCACAGGGCAGCATGGGTACTGTAACTGGAAAACCAAAAACTATCTAACGAGATAATATCCCTGAGAATCCAGGAACTATGGGACCAAGTATGACTGGAAAATTCAGAACTAGGAGTACGGAGTTCAGAACTAGGAGTATTGGTTAGTATGACTAGGAAACCAGGGAGCAGGGGACTGGGTAGTATGACTAAAAAAGCTGCCATTAGAAGATGTGGTAGAATGACTAGGAAACCTAGGGGTAGAGGACTGGGTAGTATAAATAGGAAACCTGGAATTAGGGGACAGCGAAGTGCGACTAGGAAACCTGGGAGTAGCCGACTGGGTAGTATGACTAGGAATCCTAGGAGTAGTCGACTAGGTAGTGTTAATAGGAAACTTGAAATTAGGGGACGGGTTGTATTACTAGGAAACCAGGGAGTAGGAGACTGAGTAGTATTACTTAGAAACCAGGAATTAAGGGACAGGGTAGTATGACTAGGAAACCTAGGAGTAGGGGATGGGGTAGTATGACTAGGGAATCTGGAATTAGGGGACAGGTTGGTTTGACTGGGAAACAACAGGTAAGGGAATGGGTAGAATGACTAGAAAACCTGGGAGCAGGTAACTGGGTAGTATGACTAGGAAACCTGGAATTAGGTGAAGGGTTGGTTTGACTAGGAAACCTGGAATTAGGTGAAGGGTTGGTATGACTAGGAAACCAGTGAATAACCCTAACCCTAAATCTGGGAGTAGGTACCTGGGTAGTGTGAGTAGAAAACCTGGGAATAGGGGACTGTATTATAAGTAGCAAACCTAGGAATACAAGACTGGGTAATATGAATAAGAAACCTGGAACAAGGTTGTCTAAGTTCTATGGCAGGAAAAACAGGTAAAGGCTTCTTACAACTAGAAAACCAAGAATTTGGAAACTAAGCATCATGACTGCTAAACGACTGACTAGGAGAACAGGAACAAAAGAACAGGAAACCAAGTAGTAAGAGACAAGCTACTTGGTACAAGTTACCAAGGACAATGGAACTAGGTAATAGGACAGGAAAACCAGGAACTAGGTGACCAGGTAATATAATTTGGAATCCAGGAACTATGAAGACACAGTTAGTACTATATACAAAGTACTATCAACTATGTAAATGCAGGTGCAAATAATGACCAGAGAGGAGCTGGAACAGAAACTGCAAAAATCAGGAAATAAAGGATTGTAAGATATAATGGTTTAATTTAGTGGTTTAACAATCTTGTAGTGAGTCTTTAGGATCTGAAAAGCTAAATTAAGCTTAATTCCCAAATGGGAAACCATGAGGCAGTGAGGAATTTCTCATTCTCTCAGAGCTATAAAATGGAGTTGTTTTTTTAAAGCAGTTTTCTGAGATACACATCATGGAGTAATTGTGCTTCATTTGTTTAACATCATACACAATCCCAAGTATGCATCGGTACTGAGGTTTGTAATTAAATCCTAATGAACTTTCAGGTCCTCATACATTAAAAAATGCAGCAAACAAGGTGGGAAAAAAACTGAGTAAATGTTGAATGACAAGGTACCCAGAATGATATCTTGGATTAATAGAACATGAATTAAAAGAGCCAAAACTACATTAAATCTCGACGTGACAGGAAGAGCAAATCCTGCTCTGATTTCTCTTCCTTTTCAGAGCTGATTTTCCGTCTCTCCTGCTGGATTTTACTACATTTGATGTGCGTCGTTTGATGTGATTATTCAGTGCCTCAAGTGAATCTATATTTGAAGGCAGCTTTGATGTTACTAATTAAATTCTCAGTTTAATCTCCATATTAAGCAAACTTCTGTTTTCACTGGAAATGGTTCTGCATTTTCTTTTACAAGCCTTGATCAAACTATTCAGTTCTATGAATGCACGAATATAGTTTGTACATACTAAAGTACATCTTATAAAGATAGACGCTGAACTAACTTCATTATTTCTTAACACAGTGTTCAATGGGAATGAATTTGACGTCAAAGCAATTATCTAAATAAAGAAATGTGGCAATATACTGTAAGCACGTCATTTTAAAGCCTCCAGGCAAAGTACATGCTGCAAAACTAAGAATTTAACGTGAAATATTGAGGCATAATAGATCATTTAGCCCTTACAGTGGGTTTCTCTGCTTGAACAATGTATGTGGATGTGCGTATTTGTCGTGATAGCTAGTGGTGTTTGAGAGACAAATTAAATGACTCATCTCACCCTTTGAATGTGTAATATTTCAGCAGTGTACAATCATACTGCAATGAGCTCATCCATGCTCCCAGGCTGCAGATATATAACCACATGATCCATCATTACGTAGGCGATAATCAGCTAATCCAGAACCTGGAAACTGGGACACCATCTTCACTCAAATTCCACAGTTTAAAGAAGTGCAGGACGGATCTGTCCAGTTTGAGATGGAAGAGAAAGCACATGTGTGTACGGTAGAAGGCTTGTGTGTTTTCCTAAAGTCTTTGGATGGTTTTCAGTCACCTTTCGGTTTCATGGTTATGATTTTAGCACACAACCTACACAACAAGAAATTCTGTTCAGCTATAGTCGGTCCATTCTGGTATTGCAATGGTTTTGTGACATTTGAGCAGGCTCACTGAAACCAGACAAGTGAAGACTGGAAAATGATCAGGCAATGTTTTTCCAATCTTTAACTCTGCAGTTTTGGTGAGTCTGTCCCAAATATAGCCTCAGATCCCTGTTCTTGGCTGACAGATGCGGAATCAAATTTGTCTCCTGCTGTTGTAGCTCATCCACCTCAAAGTTTTCTGTGCTGGATATTCTGAGATACTTTTCTGCTCAACAAATTTGTAAGGAATGGTTATATGAGTTACTGGAGCTTTCCTATCAGCCCAAACCAGTCTGGCTCATCAACAAGGTGTTTCTGCCGACGGAACTGCCACTCACTGGATGTTTTTTTGCACCATTCTGTGGAAATTCTAGTGACTGCTATGTGTGAAAATCCCAACAGATTTTCTGAAGTGCTCAAACGAGCCCTTCAGGTCAGCAAGATCACATTTTTCCCACTCTGATGTTTGACGTAAACAATAACTTAAGCTCTTGATGTGTATCTGCATCATGTTGTGTTGTGCTGCTGCCACATGATTGGCTGATTGAATAATTGCATGAATGAATGGGTTTACATGTGTAAGTGAAAAAAACTGAAATCAGGACACAAATTTGCCAAAAAAACCAGGACGTCTTGGACCTCTGGGGCGTCCTTCATCAGCTGTGCATGCAAAGTATGTCAGAAACATTTAGCATGCACAACAGATGAAGGACATTTTGTCCTGTCCCAGACTTCCTGTTTCTCTGCAAACACTGTCTACAATGCATGTCCAGTAATTACTTACAGTACGTACACAGGTGTTACTCTTTTGTCCCACTATATTAAGGAAATTATCAATAAGCAACGATTTTCTGTCAATCCTGATATGTAGCCAAAACATATCTCGAAGGTCAGTACTCCTTTACATTATAGCACTCTCTTCTGTCTAGATGTATTTGCTGTAAAAGAGGTCATAAACTCATAATCAGAATATAAAGGGGGAGAAATTGGGGCCGAGAGAGCAGCAAAAAGACATCAGCATCGCAGAACATAGAAAGCAAGGTTTGGGCACGAAAAAATAGCAAAAAAGAGCACAGAGGGCAAAGCTTTTCCAAGTAGACAGTTGATCTTGAATCTGGCTAACTGTTTCTAAATCTCTGTATGTGTGTCTCAGGTTTCTCTCTCTCAACTCTCTCTATACCCCAAACCCATTTTAACTGGTTCCAGCTCAGTCATCCAGCTGCTGGACTCTGTCATTATACATTGGCTCTGATTAGACGCTAACAGCTAGCCACGTATATAATTCTCGGCCCTCTGTCTCATTTTCTTTCTCATTAAGCAATCAGAGATTGTCTCGTAGCTGGGGTGATTAGTTTACAGAGCATGACTATGGACTATGCTTCAAATATCTGGACTGTTTCTCAGAATGCTTTTGTGAAGCTCCTGAAATAGAGGGAAAGAACTGTGTTACAGACGTGATGAGACTTTTAAATGTGTGTTATGTATTCACCTTGGGTCAGTTTCAGGACTTTTTTTCCTCTTTGTCGTATTTCTGACGTCTGTTTAGCGCCGAATGGCCGATGCTCAGAGCCGAGTGATTGGATGAGACAGATGAGGTGGAGCCAAAAGACGTGGAGAAGACAGGAGGAGATGTTTCACCCCCTGCTTTAGCGCAGTGTGTTATATTCTCTCCCTCCATTTTTCTCTCTGTCTCACAGAGCAGCCATTTTGTTTCTGCCCCAATTTTTTTGGGAATCTTGCATCTGAGGCAGAAAATCTCCTCTCCCTCCTCCCCATCTGTGCGTGTGATGGAGGAGAGCCGGTAAGAGGCCTTCTCCTGCCGAATACATTATCCTCCTGCTTTTTTTAAGCCAGCAACACGATTACCCATCAGCCCCTGTGAAATTCTTATCAGTGGCAGCCAGATGGGGAGCAGACGAATAATGTCAATAACCCCAGACTTGTTGATCGAATGCTGTGGCTGGAAAAATCAGGCAGGGAAGAAAGAAAAAGAGATGAGAAAGGAGAAGAAAATAAACACAATGAAGAAATACCGCTTTTCAATAATGCACAGGTTTCTAGGTGTAAACCATGGATTTTTTTTTACTATTAGTGCAATAGTTAACCATTTGACTAGGAGACATTTTAGCTAAATTTTGCATTTTCATTGTCAGCACATGCACAACACGCAAATCTTTTCACTTTTCCAGCAATCCGCATTCAACGGTCCATTGGTCTCCATCACACAAAGGCCAATTATAGCCACAACATCTAGGGGTGTGTGTGTGTGTGTGGTAGATAAGGCGCCTTTATTCAGAGACACAGCTTTATCAGGGACACAAGCCTGCCATCTAGTGTTTAATAGAATAATTTGCACTAACAGGCAGACAAAAACTGGGAAAATAGAAGGAGAGATGAAAAATGAGGCATGTTCGATATTATATTGGATGCTGAAAAAGGAAAAGAAGAAAAAACATACAGAGCTAGTCTAATTTCATAGCAGCTTTCATGGCTTCAGTAATCCTCATTCATGCTTTACTGCTGCTTCCCCAATCATTTCACATACCTGCAGGCAAATTACCCATCATGCACCTCACCACACCATGCAGAGTTCCAGTCCTGAGGTCCTGCTCTGACCCACTTTATACACAGTGTTATTTTAGGACAACACCCGAGGCAGAAACACACACACACACACACACACACGCACACACACAGAAGTATCAAAGCACAATCACAATCACAATCACATGCTGTAATAGTGACAAGATTTTATTATGATTTAAATGCGGTTATAGTGAGTGTGTGTGGTGTAAATATACCTATCATGAAAGCAAAATTAGGATTAAATGGGGCAGATGAAAGCACTTCCTGCTGTTATTGTAATATAAACACACAGAGGCCTCAGAACAGAAACGGGGCATTTTCATTATATGCAATTTATATATAATTATATGTAATTTACATTTTGTTTCCAGATGCAGTGTGTTTTGCTTTTTATTCATGATTAAATATTCTCCTTTTCCCACACGATTTAAAAATATTACTACATTTTATGTTATTAGTCTTTTTTACTATTTAAACAATTCGTTATATTCATATGATTATCTTTCACATGATCATTTAAGGAATTATTTACATTTGTGTGAATTATTCTTATTATTATTATTTTTATTCTTCTTATTGTGATTTTCTTTTTACACACATTTTATTGAATCATATGTTTTATTTCCTTATGTGTTTTTCCACCCTCACAATTTATTTATTTCCAAATGTCACATATGCAGGGTGTAACATATTAAAATGCCTTTCAACATGCTGTTCACACAATCAAATTATGATCAAGTGGAAAACAAATGCTTACATGTCAAATGTTGGGTTTGTCCATAAGGGTTTTGCAGGTGGACAGAAAGGAATTAAATGATGACAGAAATATCTCCTGGTATGCAATCACATTTTTTTTAATGATTTGCAATCATACTTTCATCCCTGCTGTCAGCCCTGATTCATCAGCAGTCGTGTCACGCTGTGTCAGTGTAGGCTAGATGCTCAGCCTGCACAGACACTCAGATACACCACACACACATGAAAAGTCAGACAATGCATTGAGGGAAATGATTTACCTTTTTTTCTTGCTTTTTTGATATATCTACTCACAGAGAGGACAATCACAGGAGAATAAGCATGAACAAACAAAAAAACTACACCAAGGAAACGAGGACCAGGTGAATCTTACAAGCAAACAGATGAGTTAATGAGAACAGGAACTTTCGACCAAATAAGGACATTTCGGAACGTAAAAGGGTCAGACAGGTACAGAATATGGAAAGCAACAAGGGTAATAATCTGAGTGGATGCGATAATATTTGAAACTCAAGGAGGTGACTGTCATTTTGTAACAAGTGGTGCAAAATATAAATCCTGAAATATCTAAAATCCAATAAATATGCACACAATGCATATCTGTTATTGGTTGGCAAGAATTAATCTGCATGCTATTTGCCTAGTAATACAGTATCAGTCTTCACCTAAGTGTAGATTCCTGAGTAATCCTGCAGTGTACAAAAAAAAAGTACTGGAAGGGACATGGGTGGGGAAAAAAAGATGTACTTTTGCAAGATCTCACAATGTTTTCATTCAGGTCAATGTACCGCCGGGTCAGTTCAGGAAACCACAACAAGCACACACACCTGTGGAGAGGTTCATGGGAATTTGAAACTGGCCTCATATAAAGACATTAAATCAGTGCTTGGCAGCAGGCATGGTTTTCATACAAGTGAGAGGAATCTGAATTGGACACACTCATCGCAAGTTTGCAGAACTGACCCGGAAGTGCATTGACCTACATTAAAAACTTTGAGAGATCTCGCAAAAGTACTGTTTGTTCCCTCCATGTCCCTTCCAGGGCTCTGTACAAAAGTACTCAATATTGCTGATGTATTAATAATTCCATCCATCTTTGAAGCCAATGCTGAAATCTGTTGTACTCGGGTCTCGGAAAAACCTGACCTCTGATGCGGAAAAGTGCAATGGAACGATCCACATTGCATTGAAACATTCACGTTTCCTGAGTTCTTTGACAGGAACACACCTGGCATCACAACAAAATGGCGGTGCATGGTAAATAAATAGATTTCCCTTTGCATTTTCTACATGATACAATTTTTCTGTTGTGCATAGATGTTTTTACTGCTTTGTATGTTTAGATCCATAACACAATTCTTCTAATTTCAAACATGATAAGACTGTTGTGACTGATACGTTTTCTGAGCTGATATGAACAAGACAGTTGTGTTACATTAAACATTATTTCTCTTGGTTAATCGAGAACAAATCATTCATGTAGATTTTAATAATATGAACTTCAGAGACTAGGCATACACATATGACCTTGCATCTGAACTATGGAAATTTTACCTGAAGTTTTCTGAGTTTGCGTAAAATGGATTGCAACATTATGCAATATTTCAAAGGGAAAAAATAGCATAACTACAAGGACCAATTAATAATATGCCAATAATTCTGTACTGTATATCTCCATAACAGCATGGATATCTAATGTTCCTGCATGTGAAGACCTGTATATCTCTACACATGCTTTTCCACAGTGGAGCCCAACAAAAAGCCTTAAATTAATTAATATCTCGAGTTAATTTCATCAGAACTTTAGCATGTGTGATAAATGGAATCTGTTAGCTTCTGTCAAGCTTCCATGCCAGCTTGGGATTAATTTAAGTGTAATTATGAGATATGCTGTTGATTGAAACACGTCTCTTCCTGCAGTCCAGCCTACTGTTTATTAAAGAGGGCAGATTTGGGGTGATAATCAGCCTGCAGGTGTTTTCTCAATCCAGACTTGAGTTTTATTGCTGCTGGAACACACACACACACACACACACACACACACACACACACACACACAGGCTCAGTGCCACTGAATCACACCTGTCACACAATTCAGCCTTTCTCCTGCATCTGGCCCTGGCGATGGATCGTGTTGGCATTGAAGATTCTGGCACCATTAGTCCCTGAGTTCAGGATCCTTCAGCAGAGCGTCCGCTGCCTATGGCCATTACATTACTGCCAAATCTCCAGCTGCTTGCTTTGAAAGGAGAGCGAGCAGGTGGACGCTCCCATCATGACATCTCCGGATGGTTGAGCACATGATTACCGGAAGTCATACTGCAAAGGAAAATGTCATGGGAGGACACAGTGGATAGACTCCTATCTATTAGTGTAGATCATTGCAGTGGTTTATGGATGTGATGATGAGAGGATTCAGAGATAATAAAGCAGCTGTCTACTTCCCTCACCTATCTGAGCATACACTCACTCTCTCTCTCTCTCTCTCTCTCTCTCTCTCTCTCTCTCTCTGACAAACAGATTGGATGGTCTCTCTCTAACAATAGATTGAGCTTGATGAAGAAGAAAGAAATAAGATAGATAAGTAGGAGGGTGGAGGAATCAGACAGATAAAGACAGAAAAAAGTGTGTGAAGGACAAACACTGAGAAAAGCAGGCGCAAAAAGAGCACATAAACAGCTTGGCACTAGTAATTTGTCACTCTATTTGACTAACAAACAGCTTCACACTGCCACTTAACATCACCCAAGAGTGATACACCCTGTATTTCTTTCTGCACATGCACAGCTACAAATATTATCAGATAGTAAGAAGTGATAGATTGAATTCCTTAATTTAAAGAGCAGAGAACAATGTCTTGATAAATTAACTGTGAACAACCAAGTCTTCAAGTCAAATACATTTATAAAGCACATTTTAAACAATAGAAGGTAACCCAAAGTGCATAAACAATAAACAGTTAATCATAATCACAATCACACATACGGAGAGTAAGATCTACAAGAGTGAGATAATTACCTAACTTTAAAAGTAGAAGATCATACTTCTGTTATAGCAAGGGTGCTAATAATTCTGAAATTGACTGTAAGAGATTTAATTCCCAGGTTGTGTACTGCAGAATCAATCATGGATGTGTTTTAGCATTGCAGTGAAATTCAGTAGCAAAACATGTAATATATATAGTCCAGCTCCCTGAGACTCTATGAACAACGGACAGAAGGGGGACGAGGATTAGTGAGTGTCAGAGCCACTATCCAGAATGAAACAAGGAAAATCCGTGAATGCATCAAGAAGATGGCTCCCCAGGACAAACTGATGAAAGAGTGTCTCAGGCAGCAGAAGACAGAAGATGATGAGAAGGATGAGAAAGTATCGTGGAAGACCAAGCCCCTCCATGGAATGTACCACCAGCAGAAAATCATCAGGAAAGCCTACCAGTGGCTAGAAAAAGCAGGCCTGAAGGACAGCACATGATCATGGCAGCACAAGAAAAGGCCCTAAGCACCAGATTGGTAGAGGTCGGGGTCTACCACAGTAGGCAGGACCCAAGGAACTGGCTGTGCAAAGACACCCTTGAGACTGTCCAGCACATAATAGCTGGGTGCAAGGTGCAGGCTGGGACAGCATAAGCAGCTGCTGGCCAACAAACCAGACATAGTGGTGGATGATAAGGAGCAGAAAACAGCAGTAGTGATAGATGTGGCAATCCCAGCAGTTATCGACAGTAACATCAGGAAGAAGGAGCATGAGAAGATCGAGAGGTACCAAGGCCTGAAGGAACAACTGGAACAGATGTGGTTCCTGTAGTAATAGGAGCATTAGGGGCTGTGAACTTGGAGTGTGGCTCCAACAGATATATATACAGAGTCAGCCAACTACACACTTCTATACACACTTCAGGAACACTTGTACACATAAATGTCTGGAAGCTAACGGCCACCACTTTGAGCACCTCTTGTAACTGTAGAGGTCAAAGGCAACTTGTATTAATCTCGTGATGTCTGAATAAATTTAGTATTAAAATATTTATACAAACTTTTATTTTCCTGAAGTGTGTATACATTTCTTTGGCTGTCTCTCTCTCTCTCTCTCTCTCTCTCTCTCTCTATATATATATAAAAATATATATATATATATATATATATCAAACACACACACATACATACACACATATACT
>JAQMYM010000033.1:27011990-27027795 GCA_030014255.1 Parauchenoglanis ngamensis
CCGTTGTGGTGTGATCCCTGCTGGTGTACCCCGTTGTGGTGTGATCCCTGCTGGTGTACCCCGTTGTGGTGTGATCCCTGCTGGTGTACCCCGTTGTGGTGTGATCCCTGCTGGTGTACCCCGTTGTGGTGTGATCCCTGCTGGTGTACCCCGTTGTGGTGTGATCCAATATAGTTCTAAAATTTCTATCCGTGTACTTTGCAGAAGTGAATTCCCCACCTATGTATCATTTTCTCATGAATCCTATGCTATGATTATTTAAGTGCAATTTAAAAAAAATATATGCAACAGTGTGTTTAGCAAAAATATAACAACAAACAATATAAGAACAAAAAGTTATAATTCTATTAATATTTTATTGGGATAATTAAACAGTGTGTTTATTTTATTCGGCAATTTTTGGTCTGTCACTTCACATCTTTCCATAACTGTTTGGTCCCATGGAGTGTTGTCATTCTTGTGTTAAATATCTACAACACATTAGCTCACCGACAGCATGCTTTGCCACATTAAGTCACAAGAAGTAGAGGAAAAGTCAGTTGAAATCTAGTTGTTAAAAACCCAGCTGCCATTTTTTTTATCAAGAATGTTACAAGCATTTTAAAAGACAGCAGCAGATCACCTAATGTCATTACTCATTCCAACAATGCCTTTAAACCATTTTTGCCATTAAAGCTATAGGTTGTGACAAAATCTAAATATAATTCATGATGTAAAAGATACTTCTGATACACTAAAATATATTATATACGTGTTAGTATACAATGAGGGAAACAAGGCTGACCGTGATAAGTGAGAAAAGCGAAAGATACATGACTTTCTTACTTCAAAAGCTACATGTTTTAAAGTGTCTGATTGTAAATTAGATGAAATGCTCTTTTTTTTACTATACTTTTGTCCTTCATAATCCTTTATCATTCACAACTGTCAGGCAAATTAAAACTGCATAGCGAATTTGTTTCTAACAGTTGCTTAAGCATGTTCAAGTTTTATGTGAAGAGGCATGGTCATCCTGAACAGGGAACAAGACGGAGGTGCTTCACAATCTTTTCCGAAATATATCAGGCACGCAATTAAGGTAAAAGAACATAAAATAAAATTCTGGTATTTATTATAGCATTACATGACATATTTTAGCATTACATTGGGTTTATAGTTAACTTTCCACATGGTTGTGCTGGTTAACCTTTGACACTGCGTTGTTTGTTTCATTTTCACCTTAGAAATAATTTTTTTTTTAATAAAGAGCATATGCACCTTCAAAACAGCATTTTCTTCACAGCCTCTCTGATTGCCAGAGAATGACCAGATTTGCACTAAATACCACATCAGAACTACAGGTAGTGTTGAACTGGACATGTTGTGTGCACTAGGACCCATGGTCAGTTGTGTTAGTTTCTCCTTATTAATGTAAGCATCTGGTTCTTTTCTTTCCCTGCCTTAGTGACAGATAGCCACCAGGAGGCGCTTGAAGTCTCCACCGCACTCCGAGCTGATGGCTTCCTTCAGAGGCACATCGTATTTCTCCAGGTACATGTCCTTAATCGTCTCCAGGTCGATCTGGGAAACACAGAGCCGGCATGTGAGGACTACGATTCGGTATACGTGCAATTCAAAAGTGTGACTGAGAAGCTTGACTAGTTATTAAAGGTTAATATTAAAATCATTCTTCAGAGGATCAGAAGCAGGGGGGCGCTCTTTCAATATACAGCCAATATTAAGCCATTATTATGTGCTTTTAAATTGTTACTTGTGTATATACAAATAATGAGGATTGAAATGCATGAATAGACCTAAACGGATTATGAATTTGAAGAGGTTTTAGAAGAGAGGTTTTATTTTCTGATTTAGGAGATTAGAGAGTGAAACGGACAAGGCCCAGGCAGGGGTCCTACCTCGGAGCGGCTGACGATGATGCGAATGAGGGTGTCCTCATCAGTGCCTGCTCCCTTCATGGCTGCGTTCAGACGCCGAGCAAAGTACAGCTGAGGATTCTTAGCACATCTCACTGTAGGAACAGAAGCAGATCAGAATGCCTTCATACTATACTGAATACCAGATCATTCAGAGCTCCAATCAACACTTCAGCATGGTGTGTGTGTGTGGGGGGGGGGGGGGGGGTCTATGATGGTGGGTGAGAACCTGGTGCTGCTTTTACTGGGGTGCATACTAGCTTACAAGGTGAGAAGCAATTTTAAAAAACAAACAAACAAATAGATAATGAGAAATGAGCAAAGAAGGAAAGAGTAAATATTTCATTTTCTTTTTTTAAACCTTTTTTTACAATTAGAAAGGATGTCACAATATACATGCTAAAAAATTTGAAGACTTTTTAAGTTGTATGTAAAACCCTCCACCTAAGAGAAAGGGTTCCAAATGGAAGTCTAAGAACCCTTAATTATACAATTAACCCTGTAACTGTTTGTCCATCAGAAAGGATTCCATATAGGACCAAACTTTGGAGGCTAAGAACCTTTAATTCAATGAATCATTTTCTCTAAAACATATAGAACCCATAATGGTTTTTGTTTAGAACCCTATGCCAAAGTGTTGTACTTATTGGAAATGGTTCCGTGTGGAACCAGTGTATGAAGCTAAGAATGCTTAGTTATGAAATGAAACCTTTAAAACAAAGAATGTATACTTTTAAAACATTTTGAAACCTTGACAGTCCTTCAGTTGCCTGTCTGGAGGAACCCATAAATGTTCCATGTAGAACCCTATAACAGTATTTTCCTATTAGAAAGGGTTCCTTACAGAACTCTTTTTTGGAAACTAGGAATCCTTAAAGCACCTTTTTAGAACCTGTTTCTAAATTTTAAGTGTGTGGTACAACCTGCAAATTAGTTTCATTATTTTTTACTTGACACCTAGAACCTGGCAGGCAAATGATTTTTCAAAGGTTATTAAGGGTTCTGGAAAATTAAAGGTTCTAATCTTCACGAATTATATTTTGTTACAACAGAGGAAGCGCTCTAAGGTCACTGGCAAGCATCCGATTCTTCTCCAGCACAGACAGACTTTCATTCATGTTTAATCCTCACCCAATGCAATGTAACACTTCTTCAGCGTTCCTGAAGTTTCATTCTCGATGGCATCCAGAATCTCCATTCCAGAAATCTAAGACAGTTTAGGGATGAAACAGGATCTGTGAGTGACGGCTCTTTCAGACATGAGACAGCAGACACTTTTGTTATTCAGGTTGTGTCACAACACACTCACGGCTTCGTAGGCTTTGAAGGTGACCTGGAGCTGCAGGTAGTTCCTGGTGGCCAGGATGTAGCTGAACGTCGACTCATCCGTGCCGAAGCGGCCCTCTCCGGCCTGCCGACGTGACAGAAATCATTTTTATTTACACTCAGTAACTGGGTTTACTTACTGTTA
The DNA here is from genome assembly GCA_030014255.1 of Parauchenoglanis ngamensis. NCBI lineage: Eukaryota > Metazoa > Chordata > Actinopteri > Siluriformes > Auchenoglanididae > Parauchenoglanis > Parauchenoglanis ngamensis. The sequence goes on from JAQMYM010000033.1 coordinate 27,015,375, forward strand.
TATTTTATGAACGAAGTCAATTTTAAGATAAAAATTCCAAAAATCGTAACATTGCCTGATATAATTTAATACTGCCAAAAACATTAACCAGACATTAATATTGAAGTTAAACAGGGCTAGGAAAATAAACATTCCGGGTCATGCTGTTAGAGGAAAATAATTACTAAAAATGTGGTGTAATGGAGCGGAGTTCCTGTTATGACTCTGACATTGATTATTTCCTATAATTCATCCTTCTTATAATGTAGTACTGCAGCCACAAAAAGCCTCCCTAACAATGTCATAGCCTTCCGTTGACTTCAGCTTACACAGGATATGATCTGTATTCACATAACAGCACCCACTAGTGGCACTAGTGTTTAAAACAGCATTGTCGGAGAAAATATAAAGAGAAATTATCAGCGCTATATCAGTCAATTTATTGCCTAAACAATATATTTATCAATATCTAGGCTATTGTACATATAAATATGATCTGTGTGTGGGCAATATGAAAAAGCAGCATGACACTCGAAGCCATTTCTATAATACGCATTATATACTGTATATGTTACTGATCTATAGATTTACTAATGAATGTATAATACTGGAATACTGAAAAAAATAATGTCAGACTGAAAGGAGGGAAATTGTTCAAAAATAAATAAATACTATAAATATTCAGTTGGACGTTTTTGAAGTGAGTATGATCAAAACATTTTCAGAAGTGTCCAGTGCCATAACTAATCCCAATATCGATATTACATCATGACAATGCCCAGCCCTGATTTGTACACAGGAAGTCATCATTTTATTAGGTACACTGATCAGCTGACCAACTAGCAAAATTCTACAAAAAAAATTCGCTACAAAGTAAAAAATGGTGAAAAGCAGGTCCTACCTCAAACAGTGACACGGCATCTTGTTCAGCCAGAAACTCGTCCACTTCGTAGCTCTCATCTCGATTTCCCTAAAGGAAAGATTGCAGTAGTAATAAGAAAACACTCCAAAAATATTTCACCCCATGATCGATGGAAAGAAGTGCACAAGCATAGATGAACTCACAATGCAGTTTATGTACTATTTATAAATTGTAATGGAAATTGTTGATAAATTGCAGTAATCTAAGAGGAATAAAACACTTCAGGGAGTGCAGTTACACGAGAGTATTTAGACTGTTTACAGTAACTACGCTTTATAAAAGCATGTCTCCATTTGTTTTATTCCTTACATGTTGGTGAGTTAGCAAAGTTGGTGGTAGCTCGGTGCTTATGGTTGCACACAGACAGTTGTAATTTAAATTCCAGAGCCCCAGGTGGAGCTGGGTGTGTTTTTGTATCCCGCCACATGTACATGATGCTTTGTATAAATGCTAGCTTCTGTGGTTAGAAGGCTCCCACAGTTGAAATCACAGAACTCCGACTGTTCTTAAATGTCCAATCTCCGACTGTTCCAAAAGCCGTCCTGTCTGTGACATCATTGAGAATTCAACGTCTGGTCACACCTTTGCAGATAACCAACCCACCACCAGGGCCACTGCTAATAGAAAAAAGGTTCAATGCCCTTTTGTCCCCTAACAGCCCTCCCCTTCCTCCCCCAGCTAGGTGAAGTATACAACACACACGGTCTTTCCTGTAGCGCAAACTCTCCTGGTAGTCTCAATGTCCGTCTTAATATCTCCCAGAAATCCAGCTCCTACACAGGCAGCGCTTCCCTCCCATTGGTCCCCCATCCCACCATGAACCAACAGTAGGACACACCCCGGACACATCCCATAAAGGTGTGCCATTACTCCATACACACCCCGAAAGGTGCGTCACTGCTCCCATGTCCAACACCCCTGACTCGCCTCTCTGGTCCTACTTCAAGTTTTTTTTTTTTTTTTTTGGTGTTTGCAACAGATTCTATCATTATGTCTTATAATTTCATAAATAACAAGTATGAAATTCTATCCAAATCAGAAGTGGATACATAATTCATTTGTAAGATAAGTAGTTAAAGTTTCAGTGTGCTCCATAGAACCATGTTCCGAGATGCCGCAGAACCAATAGTCCAGAGGGGTGGAGCTAGATCTGATCCAGCTCCTCCTATAACCCCTAAACCAAACAAAGATATGGTTTAACATGAAACACATTCAACACACTGACTTGTCTCCTCACCCTAGGCACCCTGGACCTTTTGATCTCGACTCTGCCTAAAACTCCCTAATTCTTCTGAATCAGGTCCAACTCCACCCCCTAAACTTTTTGCCCACATAGGAGGGGCTAAATGATGTCCAAAACCACACCTGGACTTTTTTATTTTGACTCCGCCCACATAGGAGGGGCTAAATCAGGTCCGAGTCCACTCCACGGAAACTAAAAATGGTTTCTCTGGTTGTTATTAGCCCAGAAACGTGATTATCCTGAGCACCTGGGCTACTGATTTGTTCACTCCTGTGAACAGTAACCAGCGTATGACCTCTGCACGCTATTGGACACTGCAGGAAAGTGAAGAATTACAGGCATTCATTAACAGGAAAGTGAAACACAGGCCTTCTGTGCCTGCTGTGTGATACTGAAGCCCGGTCTGTAATCAGATCTGGCAGGTCTGGAGGAAGGGATTTCAGGAAAGCGACAGAGAGAGCTCAGTTTCACTCCACAGAGCTAACTCAAATGGCTCTTATGAGAGAACCAGAAGGTTACGATGGTGGTTTAGAGCCAACGTTTGAACATAAAAATTTGGGGGAATAAGTTGTAGTATCTGATATTATGAGGAAAAAGTTAACATATCCATATTATGATTAAAAAAAAAAATTCATAATATAAAAAGAAAGTCATAATGTGATAAAAGTCACAATGTTTAGAAAATAAAGTCATAACATTTCGAGACGTCAGAATATAATAAGAAAAGTTAAAAATACACTTTAGTGTTGGTTTAACAAATAAAGAAATACTTAAACTTCTTGCACATCAGCAGATTAGAAGTTTGGAATGACTGAAAAAAAAAGACATTGTGTTTATTTACAAGAAAGAAGTGCATGCTGATAGCTACATCTGTGTGCTATTCTGGGGCTCGGCGCGGAGCGCGCTGGACTTCCACTCCTTTAATAGCACTAATTCTGATTAGCATTTTCCTTCCACACGCTCTCTCACCGAGATGCACACAGACAACCATCGACAGCCTGGAGCGTGACCACGGACACTTTATTCTCTAGTCACTGCAATTTTTTGATCCTAATATTAGATATTCTGATTTTTCCTCAATATATACAGTATTTTATTCTCTTAATATTATAACTTAGTTGACAAAATGTCAGATATTATGACCTTTTTTTCTAAAAAACAAATCTTGTTGTTCTTGAAGTATTGCCACTTTTCTCCTCATAATATATTACAACTTTTTCTGAAAATATTATGATATTATTATTTGATTTATTTTCTCTTGATGTGAGATATTACAATATTTTTCTCAAAATACACTGCGACTTTATTCTCAAAATACTGCTGATGTTTTCTTTGGAATATCAGACATTCGCTGACTTTATTCTCTATATTATGAGTATATTTGTACTTTTTAATTGAATAAAAAGAACCTCAAGCAGCACTGTAGAAGGTGTGTGTACCTCGAGGAGCAGAGTTAGCAGCCTCCTGACATCACCGCTGGTGTCTCCGGCGATATCCGCCTCCAGATCCCGCTCATGCACTGCAGAGAAGATGATTAGCGTTAGATCATCAAACTGGCAGTACCTGTTACGTTGTAAACTGAAACCCAATACCATGAGCGCTTAGAGCCAGAGGCACGTTCTTATCTTTTCATAGACAGAACGTTGATCTTTTTCAGCCCGTGAGTCTAATAACGAGGGTAAATAGAGCTCCTTTGAGCTCAGTATTTATATAGATCTATGGATAGCTGTATATTTAGCCTTATAATGGATGTGTGGTGCTGTGTGTAATGTCTTATTCAGCATTTATGTACAGTCTTTTAAACATAATCAAAATGCAGATCCGTCACATGGAATGCAAAATTTCACAACAAAAAAGGTTCTGTCTCTACCTTGGAAGTAGGTTTCCCTGTAAGTAGCAATATCCTGCAGGACGTGAGAAAGGAGGGGGAAAAAGTTGTCAAATACACATACAATACAACGATTTTTGAGTATGTTAGAATTATGAGGTTTTAAAGAAATGAGCCAAACAAATAATATATAAATATACAGTACATTATATACATGAAGCTTTATATCAGAATATTGCTATATGCAAATGCATACATGAAGTTGAAAAGCCTGCTGTGACCTCACTGATGGTCAAACTTTAGCTCACAGAATTTTACACGAAACAGAAATCTTGCAATTTCAGGCTTCTGGTACATGACAAAGTTCTGAATGGTTTTAAGAAAAGGATTAAACATTGCACTGCAGTTTTATTTAAGAAACAGAAGAACATTTCTGTAAAACACAGGCAGCATGTTAGCACTATCATCATCAATACTCTCAGCTCGTAAAAAAACAACAGCTACAACACGATAAGACACCTACCCAACAAAACTGAGAAAAATCGATTTCATAATCGATCCGTTGCAGTTGAGTTATGAAGCACACTGCACACGTGCTATTTCACTTCATAAAAACACATTTGATCGCAATGATGGAACAGAGGCATCAGTAGGACTTTCTCTACGGTATGGAAACTCCTTATGGTACACTACCCTGCTGGCCTCATGACAACTTTAATGTGAGGTTTCTTGTGAGTAATATTGACATTTGTGACTGGGAATGTGAGGAACAGTGGAAGCGTGACGTTCCTGCTGGATCTGTCCATAAAAACTAAAGAGTCAACCGCAAAACTTTGGAGTCGATTCCACACACTCGCACAGCAAGCAAAGTGAAGTTTATTATCGGAGCATTTCAGTGAGCAAAACAGGCCGCGGATATTTATTTATAAGTGATAAGCAATATAAGACGTACATAATCCTGCCACCTTGAGTTAAGAAAAAGTTCTGTAATAGTGCTAATTAAAATGCTGCAAATAAATATTTAAAAATGTCTTCTATATTAATATATATAAAATTACTCCACAGATTAATAGTTGCAGCCCTAGAGTAAAGTAAGACAGTTCTCATGAGACGTACGTCATTGGTGGCAGAGCAGAGGATCTCCACCAGCACGTCCTCGTCGGTGCCCGCTCCTTTCATCGCCTTGCGCAGCTCCTTCACGGCGAAAACGTGCGGCGGGTCCAGCATGGCGAGGATAGCGTTCTCGAAATTCCCCGACAGCTCACTCTTCAGCACATCCACCAGCTCCTGAACACATCACAAAGCTCAGAGACACACCTCTTTACGCTCCTCAGATTCTATCTGTCCTTCCTGCAGCTCTCCTTTACCTGGTCCTGGTCCGATCATCCCGCCGTCATAAATAATCTAATATCTATCTGCAGATACTAAAAGCCTCATATGTTAAGTTGTGTTTTAACCAACAGAATGAAATGCTCACGGGGCGCTGCAATCAGGGACACTGGAGGCTCGTTCTGTTAATGTTATATAAACAGATCATTTCACCATATCAGCGACTGTTAAATAACAATCCATTATCTGAAGTGTCCACGATACAAGTACGTGTGTATGTCGTTACTATAGAAACGTTAATGTAAAGCTGTGATTTGCACTTTCACTTTTTTCAATAGTGCTGATACAGGCAATTAATCAACTCCTCCAGAACATCCTTCTGCCCGTACATACACAATCACAGATAACGTTCAGACTTACATCATCGTATTTCTCAAAGTAAGCCTGCTTTATCTCCAAGCGCTGAGCCACGGAGCGATTAGCCAGGATTTCAATGATAGCTTTCTCATCAGTGCCTGAAAGAATGAGGAAGAAAATCAATGCCTAAATGACTGCATTGAGCTAGCATGTGACTCCACGTCCTGTGGAAGACTTCACCACATAGTTTCCATACTAAGTGCCAGGGGTTGTATAGTAGCACAAAAATGAATAAGCTCAGGTTTAAGGAAGCTGAGGGAAAAAAATAAATTAGAGCTACTATTTTTGGTTATATGTTTAAAAAATGTAAATGTCAAAAATATCTTTCAATTTTATGCAAAGTAAAATAACCTTTACCGTGGTGCACTTCTTCTATCAACATGTCACACGTACAAATTTGCAGTAATGTTAAACATTTTGTTGGTCATTTAATGATTGGCGTGCCGTTTGTGTCACACATGGGACATTTCAGGAGATCATCCAAATTCCCTGAAGATCATGGGAAGAAGGGCTTTTTCCCCCCAGTCAAATTGTGATAATATCTGAGGAGGTCACTTTGAAAGTACAAACCTGTTACACAAATTATAGACTAAAAGTAAATCATTAAAAAACAATTCTAGTAACTCATTAGAAGGTCATTAATGTCCTCATGTCATCAACATGGATGCTAGTTAACCACATAGTGTATTTGCTATCCTACAATTTTGTCCTACACACACACACACACACACATATATATATATATATTTTTTACACTTTTGACTAAGTAAATTTTCTTAATGAAAATATGGTAATTTTTTGAATTACAGTAGCTAAATGGCACTTCAATCAGGGAATCACATTTATAAAACAATCTTTAAAGAAATAATAATGATGATAAGGAGACAGCCCACCTAAACCTTTGCAGGCTTTGCGGATGGCCTTGATGTCAGCCACGACGTCAAACTCCTCGTAAGGAAAAATAGTTGGCTGTAAAATCAAGACACATGACTTTACTTTAATTCTTTATTATCATTATTTAATCATTGAAGTAAGTCAGATGAAAAATAGCACATGCACAACATGTAAATAATGATTTCCTACATCAATATAACTGATAATGAACTCCGTGAAAGTGAAGCAGTATGTCATGAAACACTCTCGTGAGCCTGGTGCAGCTGCTATTAGACTATACAGACTATACAAACAGAGCAAGGATAAGAAAAACAAAGGCGTCTCTGGTGGAGCCCCCCCCCATCCCCCCCCATCCCCCCCTCCCATCCTGACTACACAATTCCACACTGATCCATTTACCACAAAGCTCAAGCCACCCAAATTGTGGAAGGCCAAAGGGTCCATAAACAGCTGAAGAGACAGTTACAATACAAAAAAGAAACATTTTATTCAATTTTATTTGTACGGTGCTTTTAATAACAGACATTGTCACAAAGCAGCTTCACGGAAGTATAGAGATTCTGAATATAAATTTATAATAGATTTTTAATAGATAATTTAAAATAGATCCATAAATGTATCTAAATATATCCCTCATGAGTAAGCCTGTGGCGACGGTGGCAAGAAAAACTCCCTGAGACGACAATGAAGACTATAGCTTAATGTTACAATGCAAAAAAATACACCATGTAAAAAAGACACAGTTAAATCTGCCCTACAAAACAGACAAGCCTTTAAACAATCTTTTAGTATCGATTAAGCTGGTTTTTCACTTTGCGATTCCTTTATGATTATTACGTGTCACACTGACGGTACGAAATGATCCCGATATGAATTCAAGAGCGTGTTCTTCGTGTCAGATTATACGATGAAATTAGCTACTACATTCTGCATACTCGGTGCGCAGAGACGTAGCATAGGTTTGTAGCATTTAAACGCATAAAAATAGCTTCGCATTTTCATATCATAAATAATCTCTACAAACACAGCGTCTGAGGGATAATTAGCTAGCTACACACCTGGAAGCTGTAATTAGTTCTCTATTTCCTGTCCATGCCTTGTCACGATATATCTGTGATGAGTCGTTGCAGAGACATTCCGTCTACGTTTCAACACCACCACTACGGTGTTCGCAAGTAAGGTTTGTGTAATCATATACTGTCCTCCTATTGGTGGATTTTGGAGGATTGTCGTAGCAGCACTGCCAGAACTTCAGGTGTTTTTGGTCATGGATGCAATAAATGAATATAACATTATACGTTATAAGACCAATGATCTCAACTTATAGGCAAAGATTATCCTTTGTGAGGTGTGATGGTGCCTGCAACAGCCAAATCAGGCCAGTTTAAAGCCAGGTTCACACACCAGACATGTACAAAACAATTTACAGGACGTATCCTCAAACTGTCATCAAGGGTTGAGATTTTTATATGCAATATAGTGATGTCCAAAAGTCTTCATTTCTTAAACCAATCTTCCTCCAAACAAACATCAGTTTTGAGATAATTCATTAGACACGTGTAGCAAGGTCCTGATTTACGAAGTCTTAATTTTCTTTCGCTATCGAGTGAATTGTGTCTGAGGGTGATTTACAGGTGAAAATAAAAAATGTTTTAATTGATACCTACAGTCAGTTTGGATTTAACACAGACTCCAAGAGTCAAAATGAAACCGAAATTCAGGAATAACAGCAATTAAAGAACTTCAGGCACTTAAAAAAAAAACTAGGATATGGTATAAAACTAAAGCATGTGCAATTTGTTAAAAAGGTAAATAAATGTAAATATGAAACTTCTCAAAGGCTCTGTTTAAATATCTCTCAGGACCAAATAAAGTAAAGTCCATACATAGCTAACCAATGAGCACATGCACAGAAGTAAATGAGAAATGCTAAGTGGGTGCGTTTGCCTACAGAAGATTCTGGATGAACTTCCAGAGGATATGTTTCTGAAAAACATTCATGCTTAATTATAGCTGGATGTTATGTAACTTTTTTACGATGACATGCATGTATGTGATGTCACTGGATTTCCGCGTGCAGTCTGTCAGTAACACTGATTAACCAATGGGTACAAACAGGAAATGCCTTATATGGAATCTGAGAAGCTTTCACGCTGGAGTCATCCCAGAATTCAACAAATAATCTTTATTTTTTTTTTTTGCTTGTGTCTAAAAAAAGTACATGTCTTCAGTGTCAGACTTAATTAAAGCCTTGATAACGCTGTTCTTCCTCAAAGAAACTCGATAACATACCTGTGTTTTAGAATAGTAATAAAAAATAGTGAACAAAAACTGAAATACAATAAAACCATGGTCATATGTGTATCAGCTTTGAACAATGCTATATATTAAGACCGACAAATCAGTTGCCTTTGTGGTTTTTACAATTCTTTGCTCATTTATAGACAGTAAACAGCAAACCTCGCTCTATTTCCTGACTAAACAGTTATGAAACCTACCAAACAAACCATTTGTTGTTTATTAGCCTAGTTAGCTAGCTGTCACTTCCTTATTCCGCTAACAGCTTAAGACTCATTTATGCACCCTTACATACAAAAATAAATACGTCCGTTTCAAAGGAACCACCAGCGTAACCATCACTGCCCGCATACGCCCATGCATCCTTTACGTTCACAATTAAAGCTGGGTTTTCTCATCTCGCAATAGTTTCCCTTCTCACGATAGCTACAGAGCGCTCTTTTTTCAAAAACACAGCGCTTTCATTTGCTTTTTATGTCATGTCATGTGACTTAAATTCACATATGACTAAAAAATTAGTTTCAATTTAAATATTGCTTTAGCAAATCATTTGAAAAACCACCTCATGCGAGTGTAAAAACCTTGTGATACATGAGAGATTTGTGAAATTCACGGGTTTCCGTTACGCATTTTTTAGTGTGCAATTTCCCCCTAATCCTAACCCTGAGCCTTAACACTAAGACTTAAAGCTTAAAGTCTAAATTCTTAGCCTTAAACCCAATACACAACTACTAAGTAGCGTATCTCGTCAGGTAGCACAAATCAACAGAACACCGGGATAACTCTGACTACGTCTTTAGATGTGAGAGGGTGTCAGACTGTAGTCTTTTCAGACTCTTCTAGTGTTCGGTTGGCATTATGAGGCGAGACTGAACGTTAAACCAGAGCGCAGACCAACAGCCAAGATTTTAATTCAAAAGTCAGGGCGCAGAAACAGGTCCTTTCAGAAGTCCTAGCACAGGAAAATTAACTGGCTGTGTTAATTATTCTTCTTTTCTCATTTTTCTGATTTTCTCCTGCCTGAGGTTTGGACCATTTGGCTTTCCACACTCCTCCTCCTGAGTCACAGCTCTGAGCTAACGGGAATTCCGCAGAGGAAACACCGCCTTCCCATTTTTCCTTTTACAATGTCATTCATAGAAACGGCTAAAAGTCACGTTTTCATAATATTTTTTGAAAATGCTCCACATATATTTCACCATTAAAATATCTAACACGCATGCGCAGACTCATAAATCCTGTTCATGTCTAGGTTAATGTTTAGGCGAGAAAGTCATGGCCTCTTCAGCTGCGCACTTTTCCAAAATCAGCAATTCGCTCCGACTTCCAGTCTGCAGTGTTTAATTCCCTTTATAAATAATCCGAGCGCCCATACCCCCCCCCGAACACGTCATCTCCTGATATTAACTTAAAGTATTTCTGTTTCAGTAACACTGCACCCCATCTGAGCAGCACACTCACTTCTGCGCCGTAAAACTCATTTCAGAAGAAGAGACAAACTGATTCCCACCTGACAGTTTCCCATTTTGGAAAATTTCCTCCGTCGCCTGAAGTCCGGGCAGGAATCTGTAACAGAGCTGCGCGTGAGAGAAAAAACGGTCAAGAGGTTCAACAGATGACGTCATCGGGAGTGAGCTGTAACCCTTTAATGACACACGCTCAATTGCCCAGCCCTCAGGAGGACAGAATATAGCCTACAGGCTGATTTTAGGTTGAAGTTTCATGGTGAAGTTGCATATCTGGATGGTGAATGGTTCTCGCTTTCTAAAATGGTCCTCCTTGGAATTTTTACAGAAAATGAAACCCAGATATAAGACGTCATGGTGGAGTGTTCAGTCCTGAGCTCAGGTTACTGTCTTTGTGGTGTGCACATGGAGTTCCTCGGGGTTCTCTGGTTTCCTCCCATCTCCCTGCGCCACTTTAAATCCTCACTGCACAATGTTGCACCCCACATTCCAAATATCTCACTGCATCATTTTGCACTGTTAATACTTGTAAATATTAAACTAGCTTACAAATACAGAACAATTTTTAGTGAAGTTATTTTCTTATTATTGTACCTACTTTTTACTTTTTTTAAAATTTATCTGTATACTATTCTAGTATACGAGTGTAAGAATTTCTTTACGGGTCATGACGCTACATTGTTATGTAACTTGAAATTAAGGCCAGTGTTACTTTCCACATCCAGGGTCTGTGCGACGCAAATGTGGCCATCAGAGGGTGTATACTCGAGGCTTTGTGCAGACGTCCACGTACCCTACGATTTTTTTGTCTGCGTGGCCATTACACTATAAGGCTACGTTCACACCGCAAGCCTTATCTCTCAACTCCAATGTTTTGCTCAGATCGGATTTGCCTGTCGTGACAGTTCATATTCATAATAACAGTGAGCTGTATCTGACTTTAACGAGAACGCTCCTGTCCTCCGAAACAGCACACATGCGCACAGTGATACGAGTCATCTGCATCACCACAACAGAAACATATTTGTGAGACGACTCATGGTATTAAAACCGGTGACGCATAGCGCTAGTAGCTAATGTACGCATCGCATTTTGCTCTGGAGGACAAACAGTTCATCAGCTGTAGCTCTGCTGCAGGGTTGTTTGCTGCGCTGCCAGTGTTCTGATGATTTGTACGCGAATACCGTAACGATACTGCAGCACGAATAAATGCTGCCAATAGCAGAGAATAAACTCAATTTTAGTCTTAGCCCTTAATCAAACCCTAACCTCAACCCTAACACTTAAAGCTTAAAGTTAACCCTAAAACCTTTACTTTAAACCTAACACACAACTGCTAAGTAGCACATCTCAATAGGTAGCACATATCAACAGAACACCGTGCTGCCTTGAATTCCCATACGAGCTTCTCATCCAGGCCACATGGCTGCAAATTAGATACATATGGAATTTAGGACCACATATGAAAATTACTCAAATCTGATTTGAAAAGATCAGATTTGCATGTCCACACAGTCCTGAAAACATCAGATCTGTGTTACATTAAGGCAAAATATCAGATTTGAGTCACTTCAGCATGGGCACCAGTTTGTCACTTCCTGCACCGCTACAATTCCTCTTTATACAATACAAAGACTATCAAATTTACATTTACATTTCTGTCATTTGGCAGACACCCTTATCCAGAGCGACTTACATATATCTCATTTATACAATTGAGCAACTGAGGGTTAAGGGCCTTGCTCAAGGGCCCAGCAGAGATAGCTAGTCCCACATCTTAACCACTGAGCTACCACTGCTCAAATGTGCGATAATTCATGAAGGAGAATCTGGGGAAATCAATTTGTGAAAGGAAATGTACGGAATGCATCCTCCAAACAAATGCTGAGAGAAATAGAAAGTGTAATAAGAACATCTAGATATCCATGGTGTCCACAGCTGTCTGTGTGCGCATCTGCAAGGGAGTATAACTGAGGATTAAAACATGCTGCTAGATAAAATGGTGACTTCTGTGTGTTTGTGTGTGTTTGTTGGTTGGGGGGGGG
>JAQMYM010000033.1:27027895-27047071 GCA_030014255.1 Parauchenoglanis ngamensis
ACACACACACACACACACACCCACACACACACACACACACACACACACACACACACACACACACACACACACACACCATGTCATCTGTGTTCATCCTCCTCTGTAGGCAGTGACTCACCATCCCATGGTCTTCTCTTTCACCTTGGCTGTCTGAGTGCTGATCTTGTTCGCTGTTTACAAAAAAGAGAACAAATTCTTGAAAAAAAAAACATAATTATACGTACACGAGAAAGGTCGATCTTCAAACAACCTCTCTGAGTCAACAGGGATGATGACACTGATGCGCAGTGACGGCTGGCAGTGGTGTTAGGTGCGAGAATGAAATATAATAGATAATATATATAATAGATTTTATATATAAAATATAAAAGATACTACATGTCAAAAGCTAGATGGTGAAACTATTCATCAGCTATCACAAGGTCTCACTGACAGAATAATAAGAGTGATGTTGGAAAAACCATCACACACACACTTTATTGCAACTGTTACAAGTCTGTAATGCTCTACTGACTTCATGCTGTGTTTTCTCTAAATAGCAAACATGAGAAACAGAAAAGTTGTAACCATTTCATTCACTAAACTTACTGTTCTATTGTCTGTAAAATCATCTGTTGCTATTACAGAGTATAAGGAGACAAACAAATGAGCTACATTCAGTAAATATATGACTATAAATGGTATAGTCTGTCTGTCTGTGGCTAAAAAGGTAATCAGAGAGTGTAACAACAAGATAGGTGTATCTAATAAAGTGGCAATTCAGTATTTAACACTGGTCGAGTGTAATTTATTGTTAGTGTCAGCAGGGGGCACTGCAGCTCCCTCAGAGATATTAAACTCTCCTCTGACCTTCCATCTCATTCCAGTCACTTCCCATACAGTCCTATTTGAGCTCTAAGACATCTCGTAATGGTCACGTGTGTCTCATGTTGTTTTTAAGTCTTTTTTCATTTCAGTAATTCAGTGATTGGTTGTCGGTTGGTCCGTCGATTGAAGAGCTGCTCTTTGACATCTTCTCCATTCATTTCTGGTTGGAGACAGTGTTTGGATTCACATGAGGGAACATTCCTTTGCAGATAGTAAGAGCACCACATGACATGCTTGTATTGATTCACTGTCCAATGCTGTCTTGTTTTTCTCTGAGTTTTTGTACCAGAAGTTCTTGAAGAAGAAGGCTTTGTGGAATCATGGCCTGAGCTACCTTGACTAGTCCGTGCAGTTATTGCATTTCACCTTCATCTAGCAACCATGATTACAAACTCAAAAGAGTGTAAAACAGTGGTCTGGGGTGCAGTCTGGGGTGTAGTCGGTGTTCTACTTCATCCCAAAGGTGTTCAGTGGGGTTGAGGTCAGGGCTCTGTGCAGGACACTCGAGTTCTTCCACACCTTCATTAACACAGCATGTCTTCATGAAGCTGCTTTGTGCACAGGGGCATTGTCATGCTGGAACAGGTTTGAGCCTCTTAGTTCCAGTGAAGGCATACAAATTCTATACAATTGTGTGCTACAAACTTTGTGGCAACAGTTTGGGGAAGATCTACATATGGGTGTGATGGCCAACTTTTGGCCATATAGTGTCAGTCCAAGTTGACATTATTTATAGGCTGACATGTTTGTGAATTTTTGAGATTTGGATTAAACCCATTCAATTGAAGTGACCAGTCAAACTCAATAATATACCTTATGGTACCTTTAGTAATGATGGATAATGATTTTGATTTAGAATACTGTAATAAAATAAAATTAAAAAAACACAGACCTGGCTATGCTTCACAGCCCTTGGATGGCAATTTGAGAGACTGGTTTACACAACTCACATGAATGGCAAGAAATTGCATTTAGCAATTGAATTACATGTCTTATATGAAGAATAAAGCAAGAAGTGAACAGAAAACAGCAAATGAGCAAATGAATAGAATTCTGGAGACATCTGCTGGCTGGTAACAATCTGTGTACAAGGTGTCCTTTGATGGACTGGTGCCCCATCCAAGGTGCATTCCCACCTCACACCTAGTGTTCTTGGAATAGGCTCTGGATCCACCGCTAGCATGATTAGGATAAAGCAGCTACTGAAGATGTATGCCCTGGCTATTCAGTAAAATTTTTCTTACCATCTTTAATTTTATTTTGATATTGATTAAAGTTTGAAGTGCCCACAGCCTAGTATAATGGTATTAAAGAGTACTTTTAAAACAATCTTTTCCTAATATCAAATCACATTACTACCCAGGTTTGTCTCTGTCTCTTACTGGGAGGCTAAAAGTAAAATCTACTTACATATGATAAAGCAAAGTGGACATTGTAGTGTGGGGCTCAGTGATATTCACCCACAAGGCCTGTGTACAACCAATACATTTATAATAGTGTTCAGAAGTCTGAGACTATTATAAAATACTGCTTTCACTCTGATTATAATCATAGACTAAACAAAACAACTACATTTCTAGAACTTATATTACTTTAAATAAACAGGTCAAGTTGTTAGCTTTTTATTGTCTAAATCAGGTCTGTGCTTCTATGTATGTCACTCTCTTCTTTTCTCCATCACTGTATCCTTTCTCTCCCTCTTCTTTTATCTCTTCCCATTTTCTCTCCTTGTCTTTTGTAAAAAGATGGAGAGGTGAGCTTGTTTTCAGACAGAGATGATCTGTAGTGCAGATGGAAGGAAGGAGAACTGGATTAATTACTTCACCATGCCATCAGGGAGAGTGTAAAAAGGCTGTGATGGCTTGGGAGATAGTTTTAAGTCAGTAAAGAATGTGGTTTGTTGCTGGCATGACTTTCAGATGCTTTCAAGTGGGAGCTAATTGCTGTGTGAATGCTGTGTAAAGATAATTGGTTCCTCAACAGTGATATGAGAGCACCACAGCCTTTTTGATATAACATTTCACAACTTATAGAGATAGCAAAGCTATGACGTTGAAGATATTATCTACCGATACGTTTATATGCATATAATCTAGTATATGGAATCTGTAGGAAAACAAAATTAAAACAATCGGATTTGCCAGAACTGTTGGTGCCAAGTCAGCCCATGTACAGTGATAGTATTAAAAGAACAATCAAAATGATGTTTTAGGTTTTTATTTATAAGTCTTTAACAAGCATATGTAATGGAAGATGCAGTATTTTGCAGTAAATACCGCTGTAGTAAAGCCTTCTTTCCGTGGAAACTGATGGCAACTTTGTAGAACCTGGAAAAACTGCTTGGTGATGCCCAGGTAACAGCAGCACGGACTTGCTGTAGGCCATGGTGATGACAACCTTCACCTAGGCGGCCATTGTCTGCTTGGACATGAGAGTCCTTGATGACATCCTTTGTGACAGATTAACAGTTTGAAGATCAGATGACTGTCTTCTGGTCTAAAGAGTACCACATGGCCTGCACCTAGCACAGCAAGGATTGCTCTGCAGGGTGGCATTCATGAAATTCTGCAAGATCATTTGATAATCCCAGGTTCAAGCAGACAGCTATCCCAAAATCATCTGGAAACCTATGCATGTGAGTTCCCGCCTTTCTTTTTCCTGAAATGATCACTAGGAATGTGCTTTAAGGGACCTTTTCAGTCTTAGCTCATAAATCATAAACATAAGATGAGTCATGTCTGCTGCCAAGTTGTTAATTGACCTTGAAAATGAGCCAGATTGCTTTCTGGGCTTCTTCTTACGTTTATTAGCTGTTGTCAGACATTGGCATTAGGCTGCAGAGTTTGGTGCAGATTCTACTCAAAATCAGAACCTAGGCATTGCAATGTCATCAGTGGCATCACCACAACATCAGTTGAACATTACTGTTTCCTATAACCCTCTGTGCACCCAAATCCATACTTAATCATTTAGATTATGTCTGAGTCCCAAACAATAATTAGAAGGGGAGTTGTCCCAGTGTGGAGTTGAGTGGTTGGGGATAAGATTTGTAGGTAAAAGCTGTATCCCTTGAGTATTCTTTATTATTCTAGGTACTAATAAAGAGCCTGCACCTTTTAAGTCTTATCATGGCTTGATGTATCATGAGACTATCACAGCTAAAAATTCAGCTTGCTTAGCAGATTTAGAAGCCACAGGCCAACTAGTTGGTCAGATAGCAAAGTAAGTTTCATAGATTCAGCTATCTAGATAGCTTAACTCTTTTATATTAAAGTAATAGAAGGTTCTCCCAAAAATAATAACTGACAGCTTGCACGGTAACTTCACCAAGTGTGAAGGTACAGAATGCTACCACTTCTGGTGTGTGACTCATTATTTCTATAAGAATGATGACCTCACTGTTGATGTGTGGTACTCTCTTCATTGCTTGATCAAAACGGAAAGATGAATCACCTGTTTCGCAGCAGATCATTGTATCTTCCCACCTCCACCACCTCCTGCCTTCAAAAAGACTCATGATTCATCAATCTGCCCAACACAACAGCTTTCGGAAGCAGCCATAGCCATGTCCTGGTTCATGCGTCATGCTCTTTTCAAACAAACAAATCAAGTCAGGGCTGATTTGAGTCATATTTCTCTTACACAATGTCTTTCTGATGCTTGAGTCCTCATCTGACCTTGACTGATAAATACATAATGACAGGAGCTACTGTGATAGTTCCTAGATAATAATGATAATAATAATAATAATAATAATAATCATAAGAAGAAGAAGAAGAAGAAGAATACATTTTATTTTTATTTAATTTCATACATTCTGTCAGACAAGGTCATCCTTAGCAACACTGAGATTACACTAGACAAGAAAATCCTGTGAAGCAGGAAATAAAAAAGTAGTAAATCAAATGAAAACTCCCTTTCTGATCTGATGTTTCTAACCCTCTAGCTATTCTCTGCTCTGATAATCTGACATTACCTAAATAATTTATATAAATGCATGGCATTGAACACAACAAAGATTTGTTACATAAGCCAAGCTAGTTCATGTAAAAAAAAGAGAGCTGTTGATCTATGGCCAATTTTTATAAATTTATTGTCACTGCTACAGTAATTTTTTCAAGTGCTCAGTTCAATCCACTGAAATACTTAGCTGTAGGTCAGTAGGACTCAATTCTGGTCTGGAATTTCTACTTGGATCTGTCTTGATCTTGGTCATTGGTCTCAATAAAAATGGACTTGACCTCAATCAAGAGTAAAAAAAATAATGTTTGTGTTGTCTTTTGTTTATGCATGTACGTTTGACAAGAGCTAATTTATACTTTTAGAAAACAGTTTAATCATTGGCAAATACACAATTACTTGAACTTGAAAAGGAATATATGGCTTTCAGGTTTCTGTCTTGACTCAATCTCATTTGTTTTTAATCTTGACCTTGTGTCAACCCCTTAAATTTTGTCATAGTCTCAGCTATTCCAAGGTCTTGGACATACATTGGACTTGACTTTGCTGGGTCTGCATCCTGACTGCATTCAACCAGTTGATGACCTTTGACATAGATATATTCATTCATTCATTCATTCATTCATTCACTCATTCATTAATTAGTAAGCACCTAGTCAGAGTTGTAGTGCATCTGGAGTCTATCCCAGGTTCACTGGGAGAGAGGCAGGAGTACACCCTGGTGTTTGTCAGATATAATTAAATTGATCTGGAAATTCAACAAAAAAAACAAATTTCACAGAGAGAAAAAAGAAGGCTAGCTTTTAGCATAGCTAGCATTTAGCTATGATGGATGGTGGCATTCCCTTGTGTCAATGCAAACTTTGGGCCATGCTACAATCATTATGCGAGTTTCCAATAACCCGCTTAATGTGCAATTTGAGATTGCAAACTAAAAAACAAGTAATGGAAATAGCTCTCAAATATTGCAAAAAATTTTATATGCTTGCATAACATGGTTTTTCAGATCATTCAACAAGGCACTATTTCACAAAATTGAAACTGAAACACATTTTTCACATTTGTCACATGACATGACATAGAGGCAATGGATGCAATCGAAATCACTGTGCTAACACTTTATCAGGTCTGGAGACCCTTTGCCATGTTTAATTGGAATGACTATCGCAAGAAAAGGAAATTAGTTTCAATTGGATAACACCACTCCATGGCTACGCATACCATTCGTAATCATGTTTTGCCGACTTTTTTAATAAACACTTTTATTTTGCGCAAAACTACATTGGAAACACAGCTAGTGTTACCTGATCATGTTCTCGTGAAGCTGATGCTAAAGTCAGCCTGACACTAGCATGAATTTTGGTCATGAACAGGTCAAAATGCGCCAAAAGGAGCACAAAACTTTTCACAACAAAGTTAAGTATAGTTTGTGCCATGTCATGCCATCTGCCACATGTAAGTTACGATATAGGTGCGCATCTGCCTCGAACATGTGACATGTCTAAGACACACAATGGCAGGCCATGGCAATCATTATTACACCACAGTTGCATCAAGGGCACACACTATTTGCACATAAGTTGTGATGATTTCATCCCAGTGCACTCACTGACATGCATTAGTTACATATGTGTGAAGTCATCGTGCAGGAATTTGGGGTGCAATAGCTTTGGAATGCTGTGGCGGTCATGTTTCAGGATAGTTTATATAAAGGTATGGTTCAAAAAGCTTAATGCAGGGAGTGGTCAGTGATAGAAGAGACATTAAATTTTAAAGATTTAGAACAGATGCAAAAGTGTTTATATGTGCCAACTGTGGGCATTATGATTGTTGACCATCTGTGGAAATTAGAGGTAAAGGAGAGAAGAAAGAGCCAGAGGCAGAAGAAGGAAAGCAAGGAGTGTGAGGCTCAAAGATTGGTTTACCAGAAGACAGTATTATCAGGTGTTGACCAAAATGACCACTACTTTTAGCGAGCCACTGCTTGTTACTGCGCGCAACATATTCGTGCCAATACATGTTCTTACATTCCACAGGGGTTTAAATTGTCCAAAATTCCCGTGCAATGGTAAGCAGTGACATTCAGTGACACGCAGTTCTTGCAATTAATTTGCACATTAGTTGTGCATTAGCCAGACTACTGGCAAGAATAGTTTGTGTGCCAAATTTCTGAAAATTTCTAAATTCCTGCATGCATGTACTTGACGCAAAGCCCCAAAAAACTCAAATCACACTTTCACTAGCAGTTCCCTCATTGGCATGCTACAATGCGGGTCTCTTCATGCCACCTCTGTCGTGCAAGTGTCAGGGTGACTTAAAAAAATGGTTTAAATTCACAGCACTGCCTTTGAAACTGATTAACAAGTTAAAATCAATGCATTTGTTAGCATCTAGCCTCTACTCGTCATAATGCACCACGATCCATAATAAAGTTCCGAAGGACCGTACCAAATGAGCCACTGCACAATTATGCAGCACAGAATAACATCTGTAACGACCCATTAGATATTGATTTGAGCCCATAGTAGGGCTGTATTGATTGACTGTTCAACACACAGAGTGCTCTCAAAATGAGAGATCAATGCTAAAATGATTTGTGTAAATTCTTTCACTGTCTTTACTTTACAGCACATTATAATTCAAGTGTCCATGCAGCTGCATAAAAAAAAACTGTTTAGTCCATGAAATGATTTGAGCAGTATCATGAAAACAGCCCAAATCTGAGCTGATGATCCAATACAGATGACATATTTACTTACTCAAAAAAAGCAACAAAAAAACCCCAAACAAACAAAAAAACAGCACTCTGAGTTTAAATGTTGAATGAATGAAGGTTTTGATTTGAATGAAGGTAGGAGCTGAAAAGCCTTAAATGCACAATAAATAAAAATTACAGCTCTGTTGGTGAAATGACTCTTTTCTGCTGTTTGGTGCTGAACTTCTTTTGATGTTAATTTACTTAACACTTAATGTGACTACAGCAGTAGAAATCAGAGGTGAAAAATTCTCACTGGTTTGTCATTTATAGCCTGGCAGTTTATCCTGGTCAGGGTCGTGATCCTATGGGTGGGACAGGAGTTCATTGTGGGTCACCACAGATGCACACACACACACACACACACACACACACACACACACCACACACATTGGGGTAATTTAGAGATGCCAATAGATTTCCTCCATGTTTTGGGGAGCTGGAAGGAAACCAGAGAACTCAGAAGAAACCCCATAGACACATGGAGAACATGAAAAGCCACATCATCTCAGGATCGAACAGGAACCTCTAAGCAGTGAGGCAGCAATGCTACCCACTGTGTCACAGAACAAAATCTTTCTGTCTTTTCTTTTTTTTTAGTACGTTTCACAGTATGTGGCTCATTACAGAATCAGGAATGCTCACCAATTACACCAAGAAAATACCATACTGTTTTCCTGAACAGTTACCACTGCAACTGTGATATTGATGGCTTGGGGAGACAGAGTCTGATTTCATCTTATCCACTTTCACCGAGCTGAACAGAGCTTTTATTGATCTCCGTCAGAGAGACTACAGCATCTCCATAAAAGCATTTCAGGAGCCGAGCCAAAGCATGAATATGAATATCCTGAAGTAGCTCCCATGCCGCAGGCTTTTAAAGCACTGCATTTTTCTTCCTTCCCTTTCCAAGTAAACAAACTCCTGGAGAGGAAGAGACAGAAATGCATCATGGGAGAATGGCGGTGCCAAGGAGAAAGTGTTAATAAAGGTGTAGAAGCTGGGGGGTCGTTCTATTGTCTGGGCGACTGTTTCCACCAAATATAACATAACCGCTGTAATATCTAGGTCTCCACATTTTGTATAAATAATTAGCAGGAGGAAATCAAAGCACCTTGAAGCTTGTTATTATCTAGAACTTAATTCACCACTCATTTGGGAGAATGATGGCTGGTTACAATGAGAGCTGCTTACTCTTCATTACAGTTCACACATATAGACCCCAACATTTAGAACAGCTTTCATAACATCATAAACTGAATTCATGTACAGAACATCAAGTGGAGCAGAGAAATGATCCAAACTCATCAACAATGATACGCAAGACACTGGATTAAAACAGATTTTATGCAAATTCTGTTCATTAATAAACTGAAATGAAACGCTGGTGTAAAATCCAGAGGCACAGAATGTTCCAGGCGAAAATACTTCATCAGCTGTGCAAGCAAAGAGGCTTCTGAGGCTGCAGGAGGAGAATGGGGTTGATAATCGAAATAGTAAATGATCCCAAGACTGCTTTTCTTTTTAAAGGAACCTTCTGCCATCTTCTGCAGACGAGACAAAAATGATAAAGAGAATTAACCAACTAGTAAAGTAAAAGCCAGGGTCCTTCTACATGCAACCACTCAAGCTGTTTCACCTGCAGATTCGTCGTGCATCACTGCAGGAGCTCTTTACTGTCTTTTTTTGAGCACTTTTGTACCATCAGAATGAATGACTTCTATATAGTTACAAGACTTCAACTGCAATAATATTAATGTCATCTCTGTGTTTTAACGGTCCATTATGTGGTATTTAGAGGAGTCTATTAGCTGAAATGGAGTATAGTATTTATAAGTATGTTTTACATTACTGTGTAATTGCCTGTATCTATGAATCATTATATTTTTGTAAGCTTATGAGCCCTTTATATCTGCGCAGGGAGCGGGTCCACCTCTACAGAGCCACCATGTTGCGCCGCTACAGCAGCCCAGAACGGACAAACCTCTAGAGAGGGACTTCTGAGTTTCATGTTTTTACAAGTGACAGTGTGACTCTGGAAGGAAGCACTGGAAGGAATATAAAGGAGAAGAAATAAAGAACCCAAATTTTGAAAAATGGAGGCTCATATTTATTATTTAGCACGCTTAAAAGAGGTCCATTCTCTATTATATTAAATTCATCCGATTAAATTAAAAGAATGAAGATGTCACATCAGTGTCGGTTTCAGCTTCCCAGAGTTCATCACGTCATCTCAACATAGCCGACCTGGACTCCGCTGCCACGGTCAAGGTCACATGACGTCTGATTTTTACACACAATGCAAAGTGAACTCGTGATATTTCTGAGTGTTTGTTACAGTGCATGCTTTCTCAATCGCAAAGATTATCCTATTATTAAGAATTTATTTTAATAATGATGAACAGATATTAAATTTACTAAATTAAAATAATAATTAATTGATTTGATAGATTAATTAATAATTAATTGGTTGATTAATTGAATGAATTATTGATTTATATACTGCTGCTACTATAATAATAATAATAATAATAATAATAATACTAATAATAATAAATTATATTTGTTTATATTGCACTTGTATAGGAGTATGTATTTGTATTGTGAGTACTTGTATGTATTTATAAAAGATTATAAATAAAAATAATGACTATGAAAAAACATAAAACAGATGTCACTACAAAAATGAATACATATTAATAAACATTGATAAAATAACCCAATTTACAACTACAATTTCAATCTATCCTTATTTATAAATTACCTCAGAAGTAATCATTTTAAACCAGCATCATGATCATGAGCACATTTCTCAAAAACAAAACACCACAAAATTATTTGTATATAAATATTTATTGCAGAGGAGGTATTTTATGTACATGCTATCACAATATAACACCATATAAATCTACCAAATCTCCATTACGTGTATGCTATTAGCTTTCATAGAGCATTTATTATAACAACCACAAATTACAGTGGGTTAGTTACGGTTTACTCACTATGCAACTTGTTAACAGTCCATAAAAGACCAAAAGTAAAATTTATTATTATTATTTTTTTAGTTCTATCGAGGGCAGTGTAACATCAGTCCTACTAATTTCATCAGATCATGCAGAAGCCACGAGAGCGATAGGTAAGACATAACAGTATTAAGTGGTAGTAGTTAGTAGTGTTTCCCCGGTGAGTCACACACATACACACACACTCACACGCACACACACACACACACACACACACACACACACACAAACACACACAGACATTTAAAGGGTGAGGGGAAAAGTAAACAGACACAAATATCCCAAAATGAAACAACAGAAACGAAACTAGAGTTCTTAGTAAGACGTTGTAGGTGAGCAGGTCACGAGGAGTTGGAGCGCTCACGGCGTACGACACACTGGAGACTTGATTTACGGACTCGGGCACGCTAGATAGATGCACTACGAAACAACGAACATTCCCGGGAACATTCTCTATGTGACAAAGATGGCAAGAGTTCACGCGTCCATCTAGCATTATACTACGAACATCGAAACCACACTGTTGTTTTTATAGAATGGGACGCCACACTCGAGTAGTGGACAACAAAAAATTTTAAACCCTTTATTAAAGTCTTAAGTGACCTATTTGGATTATGCATAACATCCTATAGCTTCAAAAATATATGTAGCAGTCTTTTTTGTTATCAACAAGTGAAGCTTTGTCACGACGGCTCGTACGACGGCTAAGACGTTTAAAATGCCGGAGATTACTCTTTTTTGGAGAGTCTGTAGGGTTTCAACCTCTTTGGTACTTACACAACAGGTACACTCTTAGAAAATAAAGGGTTCTTCAAGGGTCATAAGGTTCCTAGCTTTCTGAAAAGGTTATCATTGTTGTAGCCATAACATCTAACATCTGCCGTAGCTATCATTTAAATTTGAGTTTGCATTTAGAAACATGACGACATTTGATATAAATGTATTTATCCAGTCCGCCTGCACACCTGTTTGCTATTTCTCAGTCATTGCTCATTACAAGCAGTTCCTATTTTCACAATTAAGCTGTTTCTTGTTTTCGTTTTCGAATCAGGTTTCTTACGTTTTTCTGATAGTTTTGCCTGCTGATTTGGATTTATCAATAATGATTTTACTGGTATATACAGTACTGTGCAGAAGTCATAGGCATCCTATTGTAGTACAAAGTTTATTACAAATATTTATTTGATGAGTTCTGCAGTAGAAAAAAACAGCTTAGATTTTCAAAGCTTTCCAAAAAAAAATCTGTATTTGAAAATTAAAGAAAGCAATATAATATATGAGAGACCACTTTTCAGACAAAAAATAATAATGAAGGCTCGTGGGTTTTGCTGCGAAAGGGTGACAGTTAAAGTCTCCAGAACAACTGCAGCAGATTCTCCAAGATGCTCGGTAAAACTTACAGCTCATTTCCTTATAAAACGGTACAAAGTTTACTTAAGAAAAAAAAGCAAAGGGTCATCACACCAAATATTGACTTTGTTTAGTTTATTACTGTTTACTGCATATTTGCGGTATTTTGTTTTTAAGTAGAAAGATTTAATTTCATTATTTTTGAACCCATCTTCCCTTCACAGCATCTCTCTGCATGTGCCTAAGACTTTTGTACAGTTCTGTATATCTACTATCTTCATAGTTCGTGACAGTAATTGACAGTTTGAAACACGAAAACCTAAATTTAAAAATCGCCAAATCGACTCACTATAAATAAACACCTAATATTAGTTTATTTTTAATTTGTTCATATGAAATTGTAAGGTTACAAGATTAATAACATTCTACAAACATGATTTTATTGACGGCGGAGTATAAAGTAACATAATTCAGAAATGGTCTAACTTATATATAGCAAGGAACGGCATCACCATTATAATATCTATGACACATTTCTGCATTGTGGACTCAAATTTTTAATTCTGGTCACGTCTCTGGTTCTACAATACGTAAAGGAATTTCTAAGAGTGTACAAACTGGAGCTTTTTCTTATTAATCAACATCAGTAACATGATGCCTGCTGATTGACACGACACTGACGTGACTGAGACGTTTATAATAAGCACTCTGAGTGTTGGTAATACTGGGCATAGCGGTTCATGCCGAAAATATAACATTAGCTGTTAACGAAATGCCCATGTAACGACGTTCTAGCAGTAAATGGGACATCGTTTTATATTCACATTAAAGGTCACAGGAAATAATCAAGTCACTGCTACTAAAATAGCAAAGTCTTACGCTGGAATCGCAAAGAACATTAAAATCATGAGATGATAACTAGACATTAGCCTGTTAAAACTGTTTATATAATTAAACGAATGACTAAGCCCCCCTTTTAGAGGTTGAAACATTTTAGAGGAGAAAAGTCAGTAATCAGTCACCTCCAGAATTATTGGCACCCATCAAGAAATGGGGAAAATGTATTGTAAAAATGAAATATTATATACAATTTTTAAAAATGCAAAAAAGCAAATATATTATATTCTGTTATGCATTATAATGCCATTAAGCTCAATTAGTGGAACTGTGGAACAGTTAAACATTTGTCAGGAGGTGTTGAATCATTAATGCTTTGGGGCTGCTGGCGGTCCTGAGGCTTTTAGGAAGAGTGATTGATTGATTGATTGATTGATTGATTGGTTGATTAATTACTTCATTCATTCGCGTGTTCGTTCGTTCGTTCAGTCATTCATTCGTCCATTTGTTCATTCATTCATTCATTTTGTTCGTTCGTTCGTTCGTTCATTCATTGATTCATCTTCAATATCCAGTTTATCCTGTTTAGGGCCATGGTGTGGATACCATCATGAAGTAATCACATATTTTAGCAAGTTTTAAAAAAATACAAATCTGGCTGCCTCTGCCAAGAGGTTAAGACTTCACCATAGATTAACTCTAAGGCTTCGTTCACACTGCAAGCCTCATCACTCAATTCCAATGTTTTGCTCAGACCGGATTTGCCTGTCGTGATGGTTCATATTCATAATAACAGTGAGCTGTAGCTGACTTTAACGAGAACGCTCCTGTCCTCTGAAATGGTACACATGCGCACAGGATTCATGGTATTAAAACCAACTAAATGGATGTGTTAGTAGCTAATGTATGCATTGCATTTTGCTCTGGAGGACAAACAGTTGTCCTCCAGTATTGTTTTACTCTGCTGCCAGTGTTCTAACTATTTGTGCTAGCTTGGCAAAAATGCTACCGTAACCCGAACAAATGCTGCCGATTGCGGAGAATGAACTCGACTTTAGCCACAGCCCTTAAGCAAACCCTAACCTCAACCGTAACAGTTAAAGCTTAAAGCTAACCCTATAACCTTAACCTTTAAACCTTATATGCAACCGCTAAGAAGTATATCTCGATAGGTAGCACAAATCATCAGAACACACTGCTGGCTGATGACGACACTATAAGCGCTCAGCACATGCATACAGGAAAAAAACACATGAATTCCCACCTGAGCTTCTCGTTCAGGTCGCATAGCCGCAAATCGGATACGCATCGGATTTAGGACCACATATGAAAGTGACTTGAATAGAAATTTGAAAAGATTGGATTTGCGTGTCCACACAGCCCTGAAGAGATCAGATCTGTGTCACATTAAGGAGAAATATCAGATTTGAGTCACTTAAGCACAGCAGTGTGAACGCAGCCCATGTTCACATCAGGAAGAGACAGGTCACTCATGTCACCTGTACTTTGTCTCCTGTGGCCGTAGTGACCATTAAAGTTGTTGCATGCACTTTCCAGCATTCTGATGAGAAAGCTATAGAAAGCTTCTAAAGCTAATTAATCACATGCTTGGTTTCATGTTAGCTTCACTGGTAAAATTGGTAGCTGTACTAGCTATGTATGTATATGCAAAAGAAGCACCAACAATCTTTGCTACTTCCTTCCAAGTTTTATTTATCTTCATACTATCTCTACATTTAATGAGAGCTTATATGAGAGTTTAATGAAAGCCAGGGTTATAAGCTTTTCTTACATTTTTGTGCATCAAAAAGAAAAGGGGAACTAATTACAGGTAGAAACTAAGTTTGAGTAGGGATTGGTCCTAGGAATCATTCATTTGGATTTGTCACTTAGCTCATCATACCTAATTTGCATATAGTTGAGAAGATCTCATATGTCACTTGTTGATTTGTCTCTGTTGCACACGTACATAAAATTTAAACAATCACCTATTTTCTTGTCACATGCTTATGTGAACCAGGGGATAAGACTTTAAGTTACATGTTTATGTTTTAAATATCTCTTATGGCATACATTATTCATTTTATATATTCCTTTTCCTGAAGGATGCCAATAATTCCAGTTAAACTGGCTGAATTTCCAGTTATGAACTGGTTTGACTCTTATTTGACTCTCAGCACACAAGAGGGTAAACACAGGGCAGGATAGGAGCTGTGCTTTCCCTTAATACAATGTAGGACTGATACAAGACTCTTCAGATAGGCACATTCATACCAGCACATTCGGAAGCATTGAAAGGGTGTTTCGACTTTAAGGAATATTAAAACTATAGTGAACAGCATGTGTCAGAAAGTCTCATACACTTTCTGTCTGAGAATGACTAGATAAATAAACACAAATAATTTGATTAATATGAATGCAGTGACAGTATGTGCATATACACACCTCTTTTTGTCCGAGAATATACTAGAGAACAGAGTATACTAGAGTATACTAAAGTGCTACAGGCTAATTTCCCCACAAGCAACCACGTGAATTGATTCACAACAGAAATGTAAAGAGATTTGCATTTGATATGCATTTGAGTACTCTTGTGTATTACTCACACGATACCATCGTACATCACATCTGTCTTTGGCAATTTTTAAACGGCATTTCCAACCCAACTTCGACATAAAACACCAAAGATCATGCTTATCCTAAGACAATTCATGCATGCTCCTTCTGAGTATTGTTAAAATACATAGATTATTTCCAGGTGCTCCAATTTTGCAGGAACATGTAATTAATTGTACAATCCCATACGAGTGACATAGTCAAAACGACCATGCTACAGATGCAGCTATTATGGAATTAAGAAAATTCAGATTAATAAATAAGGATATATGTGATGAGGAAAGGCAGGTTGTTCTACATTGCACATAAAGAGTTGCATAATTCTCATACTACTGTTTGTGATTAAAGAGTACTTTGTAAGAATCTGGAATGCTCGATGATTTTGTTGCATTTTTTTGTTCTAGTTTCTTCTTTTTTTTTTCAAAAAGCACAAAGGAAAAAAATATTGTAAAGAAAGGCAGCTTGTGCGACTTAATTTTATTCCCAGAAGTCACCATAAATGATATCTAGAGTTCGTATTCCAGGGTTTTATAAGATGACACAATGCGCGTACGATGAGAACTACGTGTTAATCGTCCGTATTGATCAAATGTCATGCTTTTTTCGTTGACGTTTGCTCATCAAAGTCCCATGGGCATACCTCTGCCATTTTGGCACCGCCAGGAACTCCTTTTGAATTTGGACTTTTTTGTTTCGCTATAGAGGAACCAGTGTTCCTGGTCACTTCTTTAGTTGTTGCTGGATCTTCAAAATCCCATGGACATGTATCAGCTTGCTTGGTGTTTGGACTTTTCTGTTTTTCCATCACACCCACGTCATGAGTACTGTCCACATCCCAAGGACAAATCTCAGCCTGTTTGGCTTGGCTGAGCGGTCTCTCTGTTGGTTTACCTGAAGGAGGCTTTTCTTTTGACTTTGTTTTGGCTTTCTCATCTTCTGTACCCCTCGTCTTCTCTTTTTCTTTCTGGAATGTTCTCATAGGGGCCATTCCCTTCTTTGTTAAAGTGGTCTCTTTCATTTTAGAAACCTGAGAGGGACTGGGAATCTTTTCCAAGGTGGGGCTTGTTGAATCGTAATCCCATGGACAGACGTCTGCCTTGGAAGATGTCTGCAGAGAGGTTCCTGAAGATTTTAAGGCCTCAGGAAGAATAGCTTTTGCTTTTCCCTCAGTTAGGGTAGTGCCCTTGCCTTTGACATCCATCGCAACTGTGCTTGATTTGGTTGAGTCTATAGATTTTTTTGGCAATTCATCAAAGTCCCATGGACATACATCTGCTTTTTGAGATTTGGCTCTGTCTGTAGATGTTTGCATTTGAGACTGGGCAGGTTGACTGGAGAAATTTGGTTTTGACCAATCTGTTTGACCTTGTCTTTCTTTACTACCGTCCTCCCAAGAACAGATATCTGCCCTGTCGATGGGCTTCTGGTTGGGTCGTCGGGTCGATGAAGGTGACTGATCTGTGCCTTTCTGTTTCTGCTGTTTGGCTGCCTTGGAGCTGTTGGAGTGGATCGTGGTAGACTCTTCGGCAGCAATGGACACATGCTTTTGTACCCTGTTCTCTGAATGAGTGGGCAAATCCTCTAACTCCCAAGGACACACTTCAGAAATATTGTAAATGTCTGTGCCTTTCGCTGATTCTGCGCAGATGGATGGTTGGCTTTCACTAACCTGATGTTTCATTATTCCAGCTTTGCCAGCTGTCTGCTTGTATTCTACTGACTGGCTGATGATCATCTTCATATAGCCCTCATCATTTTCAGCAGGGCTTTTAGCTTCTCTGTTCTTTTGTTGTACATTTTTGTTGGGGTCTTCTACAGACTGGGTCTTTCCTGTTAGACCCAGGGTCCTCTCTTTAGCGCTAGCAATGACGCTGAGTGACTTCTGTAACATGGATGTCCTTGGATGAAGGGGTTTCTTGTCAGCTGTCAGATTGTGAGCACTGGCTGATTTACACACCAAAGGAACGGACTCAGTTGACTCACTGGCAACGTCAATCTTCTCAGATGATTTTTTCTTCACCAGCTTCTTACCCATCAATGTTTCAAGAAGAGATCCCTCTGTTGTGGATACTTCCATCTTATCAGTTGCTGAGCTGCTAGAGTCCTCACTCTGGTCTCGCACATGATCGTAACTGCTGTGTGACTTCTTCAGGGAAAAGACCTTGTTCTTAAGGGATTCCTCCTTGGCAGGTTTTGCTGAATGTGATGGCTCAAATGGATTCTTCTTCAGGACACAGATGCTGTTGCGGTTACTACCATGCTCGCCCAGCTCCTTGTCCTCACGGCTATGCTGGCGACCCATAGTTTCTGGTATCTCTGTGATGCGTCTCATAAGGGACCGTCCCAGGCCTTTTTTGGAGCTGCGCTTCTTTTGCAGGTGAGGGTTGTTGGCCAACATCTTCTTCCGTTTGTAGATCTCTAACTGGGAATATAGCTTTTTTAGCTCCTCCTGTGATAAAAAAAAATATAGAAAAGGAGACAGAAAGATACTTTACACAGTGAAATGTGTTATATATAAGGTAAAAATTTAAAAAAAACACTGATAAGCAGACACTCTATTGCACAGAAAACATGCAGTATGAGTTATTGTATGCATCTACATACAGTGCCACACAGATGTTTGAATATTATAACATGCTTTTTGACAGTGACTAAGAACAGGACAGTCTGGGACAGTATTGGATATGGACATTTTGCATGTTCTATTGTTAGGTCTGAAACAGTCTCATGTATTTTTTTGATTCATTTAATTTAAACCCATTATAGACTATTCACCAAAGCAGAACCCCTTTTTATACCCTTTAACAAATTACCCATGCAAGTGACAATGTGGTGAGAGACTTCTTCAGCTCTAACAAAGAAACAAAAACCTCTGCTCACATTGGTATATTTTTCCCAAAGACTGTCGCAAGACCTTACGCCACAGCCATTAATAGAACTGAGCTGGCCCATTTCGTCTGGTGTCTGCAATAAAAAACTGCCATGGCTCAGTTATTTTATCAATGATAAGACAAGGAGATTATGAAAATGCGTATTTACTGGTATATGGAAAAGCAGAGAGACAGCGCAGAATGGACAAAGCATATACTAACCCGTATGTCTTCTGGGTCTAGACTGTGTTCACTCCATGCAGATGTGATGCTGCTGTTCAGGTATGACCCTGACCGTCCCATGTCCAGCTCATCCTCATAGGCCTCGGTCGCTATGTCATCCCTCAGGTGTGTCCCCTCAAACAGAAACTGTAAGATGTATGTGAGAATCCATAAAGCTACAACTCACAAAGCTTTTAACACTATGCTCTCATTAGCAGGTGACAAGTCACTTGTATCGCTTGTTGTTTGTCAGTTGTCCAATGGTTTTGTGTTTTCAAGAGAAATGGTAATAAAGCTAATAGATAAACACTGTACTCTACTGTGTGAAAATTGGTAGTTTGATTTACATGTTGCATAATCGACTTTAGCTATGCTGGCAGATTAGCGAAGAAACCCAACTGTACTAGCTACGTACTTCCCCACTTCACATCTCTGATCATCACTTCTTTTACCATCTTTTACCATCTTTTTGGCATCTTTTACCATCACCCTACCTGCCCTTCCAAAAACCATCTGTCAACACTTCGCTCCCACTCGGCAAAACCTCCACTCTGTCTCCCCTTCGTCCATCACTTCCTGCGCTCTATCATACCTTTCAGACCCTGACTCCTTTTCCTCCCTTCCACTGGAGCTAGCCACGGACACTCTCCTCTCCTCACTTTCCTCAACTATGGAT
>JAQMYM010000033.1:27055180-27084679 GCA_030014255.1 Parauchenoglanis ngamensis
GTGACCCGGGGATCGAACCCAGGACCTTCTTGCTGTGAGGCGACAGTGCTAACCACCGCACCACCGTGCCGCCCCAAGTCCCTGTTTACGAGCTGTTATTATAGAAACGCTAATGTATTCAAACGAGCGCATCAATATAAACCTTTCCTTCATGTTGCACCCAGAAATACAGTCCGAGCAATGATTTTCGATTTAGTCTCAGGAAGAGAATCATGCTTATCAAGCAGGCTATATTTAAATAAATAAATACATTTCTTATAAATCCTAAAACTGATAGAATAAATAAAAGCAACATAGAGCATAAATTACACCCTTGAGGTATGCCGTTTTGTGTCTTGTGTATTGACAATTCTCCAGAATTTCTCTGTTTATAGTTTACCATTAAATGTAGAAAATTCCTCCCTTTAAACCTGAACCTTATCAGACCACACTCTGAGTCACTTAGTGTGCTTCGAGGCGTCCCTATTAGCGCCCTCACTCTCAGTCATGTTGATGAATTGTCCTCCACGCCGGCTTAATCAGGCTCTATCAGAAAACGATCTTGGCGACGTGTTAGCTCTCACCTTGGTCTGGCCACCATGCTTTTGTCGTGATTAGAGCCGTGTAGCCATTCGTCTCAGCTACCTTAATTATGAATCCCATTAGCCTTATATGACACCTCCACCTGATGCCGTCTTCTTCAGAGCCGTATGTTCATCTCTCATCTTTACATACAGAGGGCAAAGACCTCATTATCTCTCAGCCATTATTCCCAGACTTCCTCTCTCTCCCTCTATCCCATCTGTTTTTATCATCTCTGTCTTTCTCACTCATTTCTCTCTCCCTCCCTCTCTAATCTAGCTATCTATCTGTCTTTCATTTCTCATCCCTCTCTCCTCAAGGGCTTTTCTCGTTCTCGAGGTCTGGCTCCAGCCTTCAGACTTCATGTCCCGCTGGACGAGTCTCTCCACATTTGTCTTCTGCCTCTGCTGTCTCGACCATTCGATAAAATGTAATAAATTGTGCCCATTTCGACCTAAGTGCCTGGTGTTATTTGTTTTTCTGCCCCACAGTTGCAGCAGAGCCGTCCTCTACACGGCTTAACAAGGCCGTGAATCTTCTCTAAAGTACACTCCGGTCCTAACGAACTAAGCGTGGAATATTCAGCGCCGATTACTTTATATAACCCGCTAACATTAAAAAGGAATCAAGGGATAATATAAACTTGAACTGCGAGTAAAAGGAGACTCCTGTTCATCAGGAGTCAGAATTTTTTTTTTTTACTTGTTACGGTTTTCCTTACTGCAGGAGTACAGAAGCGATTCTATGAATGAATGTGTTTTTTTGTCATTATTTTAAAATATATACAGCGATAAACAGTGAAATGACTGAGACCTATACTTATATTAGAGAATACATGCACTGTAATTATTCTTTAAAAAATTAAATAAATTAAATAACTTAATTTTTGTAGCCTGTAAAGCGACACTGAGTTTAGCACACCTGCTCCAGATGTTAGGGCTGCAGAAGAACATACCGGCATAGAAATAATTAAAAATAAAGCAGACTTCTTTATCATTGGTGTAAAACTCAGTTTAGGTAGCAGGGCATGTTAGACTTTTACACACTGTATGTTCATTTATACGCATTTATCTGAAATGCAAAAACTTCACCTACAAAACACATTTTATACTGCTATAACCTGGAACTGACGTGGGATTTAAGTGGGAATATACAGTGGTGCTGGAAAGTTTGTAAATCCTTTAGAATTTTCTTTATTTCTGCAAAACATGACCTTAAACATCATCAGGTTTTCAGAAACCCACCAACATCGCAGAATTGAAGCTGTTCTGTACAGACGAAAGGGCTAAAATTCACAAACTTTTACCACTCGCAGATTTGTAATTTTGGATCATTTTTCTCAATAAATAAATGACCAAGTATAATAGTGTTGTCTCATTTGATTAACTGGATTCTCTTTATCTACTGTTAGGACCTGTGTGAAAATCTGATGATGTTTTAGGTCATATTTATGCAGAAATATAGACACTTCTAAAAGGGTCACAAACTTTCAAGCACCATCCTGTGTTGATTTCCGAAACTCCACAATAAATTAAAATGTCTTGTCTTTTTTTTCTATTAAAGATGATTCTATTAAAGAAATCACTGAAAGCCAAATATTGCCATGAGATTCATGCATGATGAGGGTATGTAAACTTCTGACTCCTCTAGCCCATACTACTGAAGTGTAGAGGAAAATCTATATAACTTGCTAAATTATTTACAAATCACACACAAAACACATAAAAGTTGTGATTGCATAAGCATTCCTTTCCGTAGCTGTTTGTGCGCTGCAAAAAAAATGACATCTTAACAAGTGAAAATATCTTGAATATGGTCACATTTGTTTAGTATATCCTACATAAGGTTACAATAAACCTAATATAAGCTTGTTAAACACATTTCACTTGCTAAGATATCTGTTTGAAACATTTATTAAAAATCACTGGACTATTCAAGGAAAACCAAAAAGACATTTCAGTGTTAATGAAAACACCCCATTATCAGCTGAACAAAGTGTGACACGAAGTAACTCTGGCAAAAATGCGCACAATGGGTGTTTCTCAATGTCAAGGGAGGATCCTTTAAAGGCGGCATTTCAAGGATGCCACGTCATCGAATCCCTGCGAAGGTCTGTCTAGGATCCTTCCAATTCTACCAAAGACCGAGGATGCATTATGCATTATTTCAAGCATGCATGTGTGGATCTTCAGTGTTCTTAAATCAACCACAGTCCTATGCACACGTACAAGGCGGGACCTTTTCAGTGACGCACACCTGCACACTCTCTAGACTGAGCCATTATGTTTTCTCTGAACGCTACGAAGGAGTCTTGCCAAGACTTTGAAGGCCCTGGCTTGGAAAAACCCATCCTTCCAAGGAAGCATCCTTGATATCGGCTGCCTTCAAAACAGAAGGTTGCTGCCTTGTTGCCGCACTGTCATAATAGACAGCTGCCTCATTAAGCAGTACTTTCAAAGGCATCTTCTAAGGATGCTCATATCACACAACCTTTTAACCTTTTAAGATAGCATTTACAATAGCATGTGGCATCCACACCTCATGAAATTAAACCATAGTGTTAGCTAGCTGGCTAACAGATGTCCCACAAATCATATCAAACAAATTTTTTTTGGTTAGAGTCCCAGGGTTGTAGGATAGTACGATGTTTAAAACTCCTAAAAACCTAAGCCCCCCCAAAAAACATGTGTTTGTATACAAATTCACTTTTCTGCAAAACTCAGTCTGCCATTTTTTTTTTTTTTTTGATGCTTGAGGGAGCTGCTGGACAGATTTATGGGTAATAGGCAGCATCAAGGAAACATAAGTGATGCATTCAACTGGGGGCAGAATGAAGGCATGTTAGGAGACAGGAAATGAGAGTTCAATCAGTCTCAAAGAGTCCTTGATGCCTCGCTGTCTTGTTAGACAGCATTTTCCCCATTTGGAATGCACCCAATGAATATTAAGTAGTCATTAACATCTCATGCCATGGTAATCATGTGACCTCATTGTGAATATTTTGAGAACCGTCTATCTGCGGTATTGCAGTCAACAACATGATACACCCGCTTCAGTATACAAAGCACCCCCTGAGATGACGCGTCTTAACAGACAGAAGTTCCTAACCCTAACCCCAACCCTAACCCTAAACCTAACCCTAACCTGAGGTCCAATAAGGCTGTGGTGAACAAAACGGTGGCGCTGTGAAGTGGGCGTGTCATGTAGAAGGCGTGTCGCGTGAGTACCGTGTGTCTGCAGTTAGACCTACTTGTGCATTTTTACACGAGTTACTTCCTGTCACACTAATGATGGAGTTTGGATGAAAACAGAAAAGTCTTGAAAAGTCCAGTGAATTAAAAAAAATATTTCAACCTGGAGGCCTTAGAAAGGAAATTGCACAGACATATTGTTGTATAATTGTATAATTTTTTGAAATGTGTCAAATTTTTTATAAAATTTTAATGTGTCCTTTTTTTCATACATTTCCTTCGTCTGGTCTTTCGATTCAGTTACAGTTCGTAAGACAATTTTGATTCAGGTTCTGATTTCGGCGTTTATCAGGCCAGAGACAAATGCTTGGCTTCACTGATCTACTTTATTCTGTCTGTAGATTCGCTACACGCTGCTTTCTGCACATATCACAAAACTTGCACATTGTATGCATTCTACTCTTCGTCATTTCTGATCATATTACATCTACGCTGATATGATTGATTCGTATCACACTGTGTGTTTCTTTGGTCTTTGATGGTTCTTTGGCTCCGTCCTGCTCTCGCCAATCTGTCTGATGACATTTGTTTCTCCTCCCCAGCTATCGTCCTGTGACAGATCGCTCTGAAATGGCAGAGCCCATGGCAGACTTCTGACATTTACTAACACGGCTGACCGTGAAATGCTGGTGACTCACCCGTTGCTCGTGGGGGTGTGAAAGCGTGTGTTGGTGCATGCGTACATGTGAGCATGTGTGTCCTTGTGTAGGTGTGTAGGAGCTTACCTTCCACGTCGTCTCCTACAGGCAGAGATCAAAAACCTATAGCTCATGTGATGTCATTTCAAAGCCTAAGCCTGGTTATAGTTTATCTGCATGGTAAGCTCTTACTATTAAACACTGGGGAATGAGATGGTCAGGTCGAGGTGAGTCAAAACAAGCAATTAATCAAGACGAGATGACGGGTGTGTGCTTTCTTTCTTTCTTATATGAGAGATAAATGCATCGGATGTCACTGCGGCTGAATTCTGGGACAGAAGTGCAGCTACAATCACAGGGTTATACGTTTTAATACCTTATCATTTCTATATTTGTATTGTCAGCGTTCCACATAAACAAAAACAAACAGTATAAACATTGATATGGTGAAGTTTTCTGTTACAACATGGTTCTGTTACAGCATGTTTCCTGGACGTTCCACAAGATTACATGTAGCAATAAATGGATATGAATATTACTTCCTGTTTAATAAACTGCAAAAAACATTGTAATGGTTGCCAAATTGCTGTGGTGTAAAAGGAAGACAACACTTCAAGACACGCTGTTATTGGAAATTAATCAACTTCAGGGCGATAAATGTAACTCCATTTCATCTTACCATTATTTTCCTATAGCAGCATGACGCTTTATGTTTTATTGCTTAGTTGTTATTTTTCTAATTGAGTCACTCTAATTAGGCACTTCAGGCACTCCTTGTTTGTTATACAGGTAACACTAGCACTGTCTATGCACATTAATGTCTTTAAAAAACTAATTCACAGTCGCAGTAGAATCTGCGAGCAAGCAGTTAATAACTTACACACAGATTTATCTCCTTTATTTGATTTCTCTTAAAGATCTGTTTCATTGTGCTTGGTCTGTGGCAATAACAGTGATTCAACTGGATTCAAAAACTTTTGAGTGGAAGTGTATGCACACAAAAAATATCCGTCTATCCATCCGTCTATCCGATCTAAAAGTGAAATATGTATGCACGCACCTGTATAGTTTGAGTGTGATGGTTCCGTACACGGTGGCGAAGCCGAGCATGCGCACCCATCTGAGCAGGATGCAGCGAAACACACTGGGCTGGAAGTACAGCACCACCCCCTGTGGACAACGAATACACAAAAACATTTACAGAGACACGCATTTCCGTAATCACAAAGCTGTGTCGTGTGAAAATAATCAGCGCTCAACAGCCACTCACTGTCTTGTCTTTAGTCTGTGTGAAAACAAACAAATCTAAATATCTTCAGTATTTTGTTCTTTTGTCTGTTGCCGTTATTGTCCAAATGATCAAGT
Source organism: Parauchenoglanis ngamensis (assembly GCA_030014255.1). Lineage (NCBI taxonomy): Eukaryota > Metazoa > Chordata > Actinopteri > Siluriformes > Auchenoglanididae > Parauchenoglanis > Parauchenoglanis ngamensis. The sequence goes on from JAQMYM010000033.1 coordinate 27,060,996, forward strand.
TCAGTATTTCAGTAAACATTCTCAGCGCTGAGAGCTGGTGGTGATAGCACGGGTGCCAACCTGGATTAGATATTGTACTTATCCAGTAATTACATTTGTGTCCAATCTGGCCTTATTCAACAACATACACAATATAGTTTGTGCTCCGAGATCAGATGCTGCTGCAGGGATGTATCGTACAGCAGGATCACTATAAAAACAAGCCTGTTCAACTCTGTTAAATACCACATTATTATTGATGAGCTGCATGAACAAACACTTTATAACCATTACAGTCCAGTATAAGAGCAAAGATGTTATTTCACACCCGGGGACTGCAGGAGCTCCTGAATACCACATTTATCATAAATGTAAGAACACATGCTCATAAGCTCCAGTAAGTTGGAGACTGTATGCTTCATCATATATAAATAACTATGAAGGAACGAAAATACCTATTAATAGATACAATAGAAACCAACGCCTAAGCTAACATTAACGCAACGCTATCACTTTACTGTAAGACTGAAACAAACAAACATTAGATGTTTAGGTTAGATTAGATTAGATTAGAAGTCAGTGGGAACTTCCATCTTATCTCCACCCTGGTAGAGTGCAACATGATAAATGTCAGTATCTGTCATTAATACTGAAATAATATAGCTATCAAGATGGTTTCAGCAGTGCTCTTCCAGCCAAGGCTGTCAATCACTTCATTCCCAAGTGTAGCCACGCCTTCTTACTTTATAAGTAGAATAACATTTTAAAAGCTAAATATCTGCTAAAAACGTGCAAATATCAGCATAAGGAAACCTAACCGTTCAAATTAGTCACTGTAGATGGAAAGAAAGTTTGATGAGAAAAGTGACATGAAAAATTGACTGTTTTGTCATTGAAACACACGGGGATGGGCGGGGCTAAAAACTGTACTCTGGCCAGCCAGCAGGGGCGCTAGACCTATGGGAGCTTCACTTTTCCATGTTATCTCCAGTCAATGCTCAGCCCTAATGGAGATCTAATCTACAGAGTGTGTCTGTGTAATCACCTAACACGACTGTCACTGAAAGGCTACGTGAATCTAGAGTCTGGAAAAGAAAGAAATCAGCGCCGGCGTCACTTCTCACTCCTTAACACTATTCTGTGTGTTGTTCGTACAACCGTGGGTGGCACTCGGCTCCACAGAAGTACAAAATAATCTGCTTTAAGATTTAATCTTTGGTGTTGATCCTGAAAATAAAACCTTACACTCATGTCTCTCTGAATAAAGCCTTGCTAGCCCATTTATATCCCTGAGTATCTCTACGCGTACAGTACCTCAACACTGTACTAATAAAATAAGTCCATTTATTCATCCATAAACGATCATAAGAGCCATCCATCCATCCAGCATGACTAACAGGTTAAACCTTGGCTAATATGATGCAGCACAAAGCTCTATTGCATAGCCTGTGAGGAATTAGTGAGCAGCGAAGCATTCCATCACATCACGCCTCAGATGCTGCGTTCTCTCTGAATCGGCCAGCACATCTGTGTGACTCGCTCTGAACTCTGATTGAAACACAAATTTGCAGCTGTGGCTCCCAGTCTTCATCTCTCCTGCTCGATTTGGTTTCGAGTTTGTACTGCTTCCCTGCTCACGCTCCCTGTACACGAGCAGGAGGCTCATCTCCAGCTGAAATCTAATGACTGTATTGTGGTTAAACCTCCGGAAGAGATCATATTGGATCGTACGTGCCTTATACATGCCTGAGTTGCTGACATGAACTCATGAACATGAACACTCTCCCTGCCACCTGGGTCATGAGGATTAGTCGTGTCATGTCTCATTAGCATGTGTGTGTGTGAGTGACTGTGTGTGTGTGTGTGTGTGTGTGTGTGTGTGCGTGTGTGTTTTACAACATGTTCCTTACAAACTTATCTTTAAAGGTTTGATCACCTTTATTTAATGAAGCATTTCTATCCGATGGGCGTGGTCTCCTCCAGGATGACTCCGCCCACATCCACAGGGCCTGAGTGCTCCCTGAATGCTCTTTATTTCACTTTTATTACTGGTGAAGTCGAAATGTTGCTTATATCCCATCCTCTCTCTTATTAACAGTATTATTCTGCATCTGTATTATGTTTTAACATTTTGAATTATGCTTTGACTTTGGACCTTTTCACACATATTTACCTCATGATTTGGTCATTATTACATTTTAGAGGTTGCAATGTTTTCCTCATCCTCAAACCTCAAGGTTTTAGTTTCTGATTTCTTGGTTTGAGGCAGTTTCATCATGCCCAGTCCAGTATCCTCATGTAATCACCCATTTACTCCTCTTTTCTTAGATTAAAGTGATTACTGACCAAGACGTAGATCCCTTTTTTTTTCTCGAACCAATCGTATGCTAGAATTGTGCAGTATATGAAGTGATGTTTCTATAATTTTAAGTAAGTCTGCTACTTGAATTACAATTGTAAGAGAATCATGTAAGAGTACTCTTTCTCTCTCTCTCTCTCTCTCTCTCTCTCTCTCTCTCTTGCTCTCTCTCTCCTCGGGACTCGGGTTCTTCAGGATTGGATTTTCCACCAATTTCTAATAACACATTGGACATTCCAACCTGCACCTTTATTATTAAATGACCTGGTTCTTCACACATCAATGAGAAATCCACACTGTTTTTTTTTCTACTGGTGCATAAGTCCGAAGTTTGCAGATTCACATATCAGAGGTTGCAGCTTTCACTTCCCATGCCCTTTCCCAGATAATTCAGTGAACTGTCTTCTCTGCCAGGGGAATGTTATTTGTGTTTGGTCTGACTGCTTCTTCAGGGGTCAAGAACTATTTAAACATACTATATAAATGCTGAATCATAGACGTTGCCATCTAAGCACTGCCTTGTGCTGTGATGATGGATTTGCGGCTGTCGTAACGACGCCGTCGGCCGTGAACCTTGTAATTAATTCGTATTCAAAACATACCTCTCGCTCCATCTCTATTGTTCTGTCATAAATAAGACGCTGTAAAGCGCTCATACATCTGAGAGAGAAAGAAAATGCTGACTTTGTGTTTCTACCAAAACTGGTGTCATAAAAGAAAAAAATATGGGCAGAAATTCAAATGAGCACACTCTGAATTTCATCAGATTTCACCTGAACGGTGTGAACGATCCAAATGTTAACTCCTGACCCTAATCTTCATAACTTTAGAAAGCGTAAGACTAGGTTTTGTTATGAAAAACACTTTAAATGCCAAAAAACGGAAGAGATCTTTATCTAGCAGGATGCTCTTTCCTTGTGAAAGGCTGTTGGCTCTTTGCTTTTATTAACCTTATCATGTTTCCAAGTAAAGTTGTTTAATAAATGCATAACGAGAACTTTAATCCTGAATATACTTGCGTGTGTGTGTGTGAGAGAGAGAGAGAGAGAGCGAGAGAGAGAGAGAGAGAGAGAGAGAGACAGAGAGAGAATGATGAGGAAAACTGGCTCCTAATGAGACGCTGGAGCACTCGACGCCTACATTACAACTTCCTACTCTCTCCACACACACACACACACACACACACACACACACACACACACACACACACATTCTTCAGACGCTCAGCCGTTCTGAATCAGATCGTAATGAGCGCAGCACGAGTTCAGCACTGGGGGATTTAATTACACAGAAATGATTTTACAGCAACACCGCCTTAAAGAAATTCACAATGGTCTTCTGAAATAATGTGACATTTAGTGAAACTCTGTTGTAGAAACAGCAGCTCTCGCTGGCCTGTGATTCATAAAATGGGGGAAAAAGTTGTTCAGATCTGCAAATAATCAAGAGAACAGCATGCAACACAAAGACTAAAACTTAATTAGCCAAAGTTAACGTCATATTCCACACACAAAAATGCTGATCATGAATGTATATGTTCCTTCAGCTCAATAATCCCTCAATAAGTAATAAAGAAAACTCTGCACCGTGCTGTTAGAAACCACGAAGCGTCAAACTCCTCTGTCCTGAAGGTGTCAGGAAACGTACAGCTTTACCAACTTTAAGAAAAATAAAAATTAAATAAACTGGGATGAAACAGAAATGTTTCAAATAATGTACATTTTTAAAAAGTCAAGAAATAGGGTTGTTAATAAAAATTTTTTTGAAACAGCGTCGTTTCAGAAGGTAAAAATGAAACCAGATCAAAACAACAACAAAAAAAAAAATGTGATGAAACAAAGGTTTGTTTAAGAAAAGAAAGAACATTTGGATGATAAAGACAGTGCTGTTTGGAAAAAAAGAGTGATAAAACATAGAGTGCTTTTAAAAAAAAACAACTAAAAGTTAAAAAGAGATGATAGATTTTCTTGGAACATGATCACAAATGACAAATGATGACAAGTGGATTCCTAGGAACAGCGCACGCTGGGAATATCCACAGTGAGAGAAGGAACAGCCAGGCTGAAATGAGGAACATCAGGGATGAAGAAGTGTAGCACTGAACCCAATAAACATGAATTAATGACATCTCAATGGCACTAACTTGTGTGGCTCCTCATGGTTTTCGGTTATAATCAGGAATGTTGTATTTCTCTGTGAAGCGCTTAAATCTGTGCAGGAAAAACACACAGAGTAGATGAAAGCGTTTCCTCTGACGCTCCGTGAAAAGTAATTAGGCCTTTTAATTGATGCATGAGACAACAAAAGATGAATTAAGCGTGGAGTAACCTTACTTGAGACTCCTGACCCTGTGTGTGTGTGTGTGTGTGTGTGTGTGTGTGTGTGTGTGTGTGTGTGTGTGTTGGATGAGAGCACAGCTGCCCAAAGGTGAGCCAAAACATGTGATGCGTTGCGATGACAGAACAAAACATGAAAGACAAAAAAAAGACCAAACACCTGAGGCCATATAATTATCAGTGCGCAGCAGATGTGGCACGAGTTCCCCTACGGGATTGTTAATGTTAATCCGATTAGTGCAGACATTAATAGTTTCCCAATGGCAGCAGGAGAGACGCAGGAGCGTGGGTATTGTGGCTGGTCGGCTCTGAGTCGGTGGACGTGAAGGGCCTGAGAGAAAATTCCACAGCAGCGTAAGCATAGAAGGCATGCTGGGGAATAAAACACACACACACACACACACACACACACACATGCGCACTGCTCATTGAACTGCTCTAGCACTACATATGTCTGTTCCTGGAAGACACGTGTAGTAATTATGATCAAGTCACACGACGTGTCACTGAAGTGGGCGTGTCCTCCTCGTTATGTCCCCATGGCTGTCAAACTTAAAAACTGAATGTGTACTGCACTCATTTTAACATCAATTTATTTATCTTTGTCTTTTCTAATAAGCACTTGTTGCGCAAGTTTGATCATTAGCAGGTCACATGACCTCAACATGTATGCTCAGTAGGCTAAACCTAGGAACTCGGTGTAATGTGTGGAACACTGGGGAAGGACTCAAGTGTGTGAAATCATGCGAGTGTTGTGTATTTTGGGTCAGAACAAAGGCCGACGGTGTTGGATGAGCGTAATCCATGTTCAGGAAACAGGAAAACGGGCAAATTAGGAACTACAAAACAAGGAACTCGGAGAAACAGGGAAGAAACAAAAACCAAGCCTCAGTTAACAATGGTAAAGCTTTGCAAATTATCTGAGAAATGTTCTGTGCATTGAAGGGATTCATGACACACAATAACTTAAAGGCAGAGTAGGTCATTTTTTTTCAGGAGCATTTTTCGTTATATTTCTTGAAATTCTCTTTACATCCCAATAGCAATGAATGGCAGTAACGGCAGTAATGCTGTAAAAAGGCTAGACAATCATTTCATTCTGTCCAAATGAAATGACTGCATGGCCTACCTGCATGTCAACCTATTCAAATATTACATATTACAGACGGCTAAAGCTAAAGATAGCAAACTAGTTGATAGCTTTGAGGACTATCAATAGCCTTGCTCATTCTTTACATCCATTATGACAATGTTAGGTGTTTTCTTACATGTTAGACATGAGATATGACAACAACACGCTACATTCTTCTCCCCAATGCTCTCTCTCGTGGTCCTCCAGCAGTAGTCAGGCAGTGCGCATCCGTGTGTTTTTAAGGAATGGCTTTACACGGAGGGCTGAAGGGAGGGGGTGGGATTTTGGGGGGGATACTTTCTAAACCTTAACCTAAATCTTACTCTTGTTGGTTTCTCCAAAATGACCTACCCTGCCTTTACAACTCCTAGAACTGTCACTTCTCTCATACATCTTTTTTAATGATTTTGTCAGTTTTACTCTTGCTCGACTAATACTTGGTTTGTGTTGGATTTGACAGGAGATAGAAAAAAGTGAGGTCTTATCATAGTGTTTGAATTATTGTGCATTTTTTATCCAACTATTATAAATTACTAATAATCTCATACTATTTTAGGACTGGTATAAAGAGACGTAGTATTGCAGTATCGACAAAAAGATTAGAATTCACTTCTATAAGATTTGCATCAGATTGCTGAGGACCCTGTACAATATCAAGCATGTGAAAACATTTGAAGAGAAGCTATTAAAGAAAGCATGACTTATTTAAATAGGGATGCAAACATCTCCCAAAACTTTGCTCTCATAAAAGATCAAGCATTTAAGTAAATCAAGGCAGCAGAAAGCGAGACGCGGTTTAAGGAGACGAGCCTCAGACTGACATTTCCTTCATTTGCCTGGAGCCATTTTCTTTACTGAAACATTAGGCCATTAGTTACATCCTAATGATCCTAGCTGACTCCCTCTGATGTAGTACAGTCTGTATTTAGGTCCTTCAGGTGCTTGTGTGTATTGACGCATTTAAAAAAAGGAAAGGGGGAATGGATGACTGACAGCAGTCCTGATGTACAGATTGATCCTAGTGGCGGTTCTCGATCCAGAGACGTGAAAAGATCTGTATAAACTCAGGTAATAACTGGAAAGAGGTGCATGCCATTATAAAATTTATGTTAGTGCTTCACTGTGAATTTATAGCCACCACATCTAGACCTTATGAACATCTGTTCTGGTGTATATTACTTAAATATTTGTACTTCTCCCATGTTGCATGACCAACACTGTTTATAACTGTGTGACGGTGTTGGGAGCTGAGACACAGTCCTTTCACCAATCAGCTGGAAAAGTGTTTTTTTACCATTTTTGGAAGAATTGTTTCAGTGGCGTCTCTGACAAATATGTTAATTATATAATTGTCTAATGTTAGCCAAGTCAAACATGCAAGGATAGATTTTACTTCACATTAATGAACTCAAAATATTCTCCATTTAGGACAGAAAGTGAGAGTATCATGTAATTCGTGTGAGATGGAGGAAGGGGGTGGGGCTTCAGTTGATATCAGCGAGTTCAAAACACTTGCCCACTTGTCAGTCACTCCAGATCCATATGTCGATTGGCTCATGTGCTGTTTCCATTGGCTGAAAAAAGGAGTCAAATGCTCGCTGCGTTTACAAAATATGTAAAGGTTGGAAGGTCTATAAGTGTGTTCAAAGCACAACTGAGTTATGCTTAGCCACTCCCACAAAACTCCATAAAAGTCAAAGCTCACAGAGAGTTGAAAATGGCAAAATGACAAATGAACTGTGAAAGAGTGCCTCCCACAAAATCTTCCACTAACGCAGCTTAGCTACTGCAGCACATCAGCTTCCACAGAGAAACATGCCTGCTTTACAGGGTGCCATTACTTTTATAATTGATTACCTTACCTTATGTGTCTTGATTTATGAAGTTGTTTTGGATTGCTTTCAGTGTCATGAAATTGATGTGTAACTGAAATAAATCAGTGATTTACACTTGAATATCACTGTAAAATCGCAGTAACCCGTCGACAATGATATGATTCAAAGCTGCAATCAAATCTGCGATGTGCATCCAAAACCTTAGCCATTGTGTGTTAACGGTATGTTACAAGGCTCCCAAAATCTTTTAAGCATGCTCATGATAAAGTATTTTTCAAATAAGGTGTCGAGTCATTATGCGTCTGCAATAAGATACCTTGCAACTAGCCCTCACTTTACTATCAATAAGCACACACACACACACACACACACACACACACATACACACACGCACTCAAGTCTACACGTCTCTGGTTTCAGAGAAAGCTATTAGAGTAGCAGTGCAGGCTTGGCTGCTCTCTCTACACCGTCATTACTGGGAAGAGGAAGGGTACAGAGTAAAGGCAGCAGTGGCAGTAAAGGTTGCTTTGCATAGATCCGTCTCTCCATGTCGTTTTTTAAGCACTCTACTAATAATCAATGCTAAGTGCTGCAATATAAGCATGGGTCCTAAGAGAACACACAGAAAGCTGGCGATGGTGGGGGACTGCCACTGTATCTACTTCTCAAAAGGACGTCAATAGCAAGGAGCTTATACGGAACAAGCCTACAAATCCCAGGGTATTGCTCCCATTTCAGCTAGGTACTTAATAGGGGCTTGAGTTAGCATGTAGTACATCTACGTGTATTTACATGCGTACATCTCCTAATTTTATTTGGTAATATGATGTTTGCATGGACAGAAAACGTGATCTAGGCCTGTTTTGATGGTAGCAATGAGTCCACATCACTTTGTGCTATTGCCGTGTGTATGCTAAATAAGCTGCGATTAGCGTTTCATAGCTACATTTTCAGGGATAAAATCTCAGGAAGATGAACTTTGGTGCCCCTATTTTTTTTTTCTTCTTCTATGCAACCATGCACAAAAAGATTATTCATTATCAAAAGTAGGGATGCATGGAATACTGATACTGGTCTCACCCAGCAAACGCAGAATGTTCAGCTAATGTTAGCTTATGATTCTCCTATGGTTAGTTTTACTAGAACCTTCTGCCAGCCTTTAGAGAACATTCTCTCCAGGTTAGTGTTAGGGGAACATTAATATAACCAAACAGGAACATTCTCCAAAGGTTCTTGCATTAGGAAGAATGTTAGGAGAACATTATATTTACGTAAAACAAACTTTCCGGGCAAACCATAGGACAATCAAACAAACCTTCTCGGAAGGTTCCTGTAGCCAAAAGTAATGTTTCTGGAATGTTCAGGGAACCAAAAATTATTAGCTGGGTGGGTAACTGTTTAACACAGTGCTCATTTACTCACATTCGTATAAATGCTCTGTTACCAGGTGAGACTTTATTGATTTCACTGACTTCTGCATCACGGAGTTCATACAAAAATGAGCTATATTTCCAAACATTATTTTTCCAGCAAAAAATGTAATGTTACAGAAGAAGGTATTTCAGTAAAAAAAAAAAAAAAAAAAAAAAAAAAAAAAAAATCAGCATATTACATAGCAGAGCATGTTTTCGGATAAAAAAACATCATGGGTTTTTTGGAGCCTCCTATGGGTCATGGTAAAGATTTTTTTTTAGAAATACTTAGGTTTACGTTGCAATAAAAGCTAGGGTTAATGCTAAAGCACTGTGAACACAAAAATACCATGACACTGTCACCATGGTGAACTCCGTAAGGTTTTGTTGGAAAACAGCAAGTGTGACAGGTAAACCGTGTGTCTCAATTCACGTACTTATATACATACTGTACACTTGCTATTTTTAGTGCGTAAGTGCATTAACACGGACAAGTATGGCAAGATGCTTTGCATTACGAGTACCTGGATGATATACTCATAACGGTCAAAAAGATCAGTGTGAAACGCTGGACACGTCTCACCTTCTTGGCTACGTAGCAGAACAGGAGGGACCAGATACGTATTTTCAGTCAGCTGGAGTAGGGCGTGTCATCGACGTCAATGGTAAAGCCATTTCCACATCATATGAATCAGGGGCACACGCAAATGCGGAAATTTAAAAACGCGTCAGGAGGTGAGCAAGAAATAACAGAAGATGATTTTTGGCGGGTTATGCAACAATCACAGTCAAGTGTTGCGATGGTCATTTCCAGTAAGTGTACAACATGGCGTGTTTGATTTGTGATGACACAACTGTCTTGAAATTTGTTTGAATGAAAAATATTTATAATTGAAAAATAGTTTGAATGTGAACATACTTAGTGACACATTAACATGATTAGAATGACACGGAAGTATAAATCAGGTAATGCAGGGATGTCTAGCCGGTTTGGCTGCAGGGACATCAGCCTTCTGCATATATGTTAGGACACCCTTGAGTTAACATGCCATTAGCTCTTGTTTGCTTCATGGTTTCTCCAGCTTCCGTGCCAACTCCTGCTCCACACCCTTTGATACTGTTACCAGTTGTCCCTCAAGATTAGGCTTGCTGTGTCTGGTTTGTCTCCCCTGTGTCTCATTCGGTAGTCATAGACTGTGTAGATGTGCCTGTTTGTTTGTCTGGATCTCAACCAAAGACTTGCATGTGCTCAAGTTCCCTTGCTCAATGTTCTCCTGCGGTCCAATGACCTTTAGCATATCTTTGGTTGATCTTTCCTCATGCATGCTGAAGCATTATACCAAAATAGTATGTTCTTCAACCCATCTACACATACTGCCACCTGCAGAGTAAACCCGGTTATGTTCTTCAACCTTGTATGACCTTTGGAAGGTAAACTGAAAGAACCGTATTTTCCAGTATTGCATGTTCCTCAACCCTGGTTTGACCTCTGTCCTACACAAACCCAAGATAACATCGCGTTCTCCAATCTGCATATGCCATTTTCCTTGTACTGCCCTCTGAAGAGTAAACACAATAGAACATTGTGATTCATATTTCTAATACAGTGTTTTGTTTGTAAGTAAAAACACCAAAAAATGTGCCACATCCCTGCTAGTAAGAAATCAAGAGAACAGTATGTTTCACACTATCATACCAGCTTTGTTCTTCAGATACAGCCTCCTGGAGCAAACCCTAGGACAACATTATAGTCCACAACCCACATATGAGCATGGGTTTCCACAAACCCAGAGTGACAGTACCTTCCAAATCCTTAATATGACATTTGAGCTCCACATACTGCCCTGTGGTGTGTAAACCTGTGAAAACAGTATGGTCCACAACTTTCATATGATCGCCACATTTAGCTTGCAGGCTTCTAAAACTGAAAAACAGCGTGTTAACCTTTATTCCACTTCCGACTCTACATCCTGCCCAACAAGAGAATAAACCTTGGCACATGTTTCATTCCAACACCCAAATATGAACATTGGCCTCCACATACTGCCTTCTAGAGCGTGAACCTGAGAGTACATCATGGTCCATAACCAACATGTGACCTCCATATACTACTCATAAGGCTTCTACAACAGAGAGAACAGGATTCTAACTTTCATGTGACCTTTCTGGCCTTTTCATACTTCTCTTGGGACTGTAAACTTGGAAGAACGTTATGCTCCACCACCCAAAAATAAACTTTAGCCTCCATAACCAGGTCCATAACCTTCATATGATCTCTGTGTACTGCTCCAAAACATGTAAAACAGAAATAACAGTATTTCCACCTTCATGTAATCCTGGCCTCAGGATTGTTTAGAACATTATATTCCACCACCAAATGTGAAATTTAGCCTTGACATATAGCCCTGTACTGTAGAGTGTAAACCCGAGAGAATTGTATGCTCCACAACTTTCACATGACCTCCAATTAATGCTCACATGCGTTCAACCTTCATGTGACCGCTGGCCTCTTCATACTGCCCTCAGGTGTGTAAATATGGAAGAATGTTATGTTCCACCACTTCAGTTTGAACTTTAGCCTCCAGATATTGTCCTGTGGACTGTAAACAGCCCTCATATAACTCATGGCCTTTACCAGTTCATTACAAAACTACACATGGTGCCTAATGTAAAGTACACCTGAGAGAACTGTAGGTCACTTATATGAGCTCTGGCCTCCAGCCACTGTCCACGCGAGAAACCAGTATGTTCCACAACTCTACAACAGCTGTGCAAACCCGTACATGCGTATGGTCCATTAGGAGCTCCCTGTGGTGTAGGTCACTCACAGGCCAGAGCCACATAAAGGGTTTTTTTATTTCCCTTTATCTAACATTGGGGTAAAGCTGTGCCTAATGCATCTCCTCCTTCAGGCCCTCTCTGAGACAGCCTTTCCTCACCGCTTTCAAAGAAGGCACCCAATTAGGTGATCTGCGTTTTTTCCATACATTTGTCCAAAAAATAACAAGAAAATACCTCAGGCACAAACCTTACAGATAACTTGTGAATGTGAAAGTACACACAGACACACACTCATCACAGAAGAGCCAGAACTTTATGATAACACTGCAGTCAATCACAGTGGTAAAGGCGTTCAAATACGCAACCCTATCAGACCCGTGTGATAGAGTTCACCATCACTCTATTAGAGCTGTCATTCAAGCCTTGAATAGCAAAGAAGAGCAGAAGAAAGACAGGCAGGGAGGAACAGAAAAGCAGAGGCGAAAAGGAGAATGTGAAAAACAGAGTGAGAAACTGAGGGTGAGAAAGCCAATAATCACCCTGTCTCAACAGTAAATCAGCCACATTATTCATTTCCTGTTCAGACTACACATTTGTCTGTGTGTCATTGCGTACATGTCACAGTGAATGTTTCATGGTGTACTGCATGACTAATAATCCAGACTGCAGTGTTAGTCTTTGGGAAATATTCAGCATCTGGTTCACAAATGAAAAGATTCTTCCCAGCAAGTATCTAACAGAACAGATGACAAACAAACAAACTTGCTCTTCTCACAATCAGTTTATGGCCAAGGCCTTTAGTGGATAATTGCACCTGGATTCTGTACCAAAGAGCTGATGCTGTAATCATAAAGACAATCCTGTGCTCATCCCAGCACTTTTCTTCACACCTGCATTGATTTATAATCACACTGTCCAGAAAGTGACAGGTTCCTCTCAAGAGTTCTTCTTCATACCATCTCAGGGACTTTTTTCTGCCACTGTCACCTCTGGCTCATGGAGATCTAAATCTGTAAAGCTGCTTTGTGACAATATCTACTGTTAAAAGTGCTTGAGAAATTAATTAAATTTGATTGAAATTATTCAAGAAATATATTCACCTTTTTCTGCTAGTTGCAAAAAAGCAGCATGCAGTCACAACCCTCACAGCCCTCAGTTTCTACCAGTTCACTGAGTCTGTGCTGAGCTGAGTGTGTGCTGCCTCATGAGTCAGTGTGAAGCTAGACAGCACAGCTGGGCTCTGAAAGCATGGAGATGCAGAGTGACTCCATTCACCATAACGACAGCTGAATGGACTTATTCATCACAGTGCATCATCGTTAGCTGTCAATCATCCTATCCCCCCTTCCTAGCACTAACCACAAAACAAAAATCGTTGCTGTGTTTCAGATGCCATACTGGCATATTCAATTCGCTTTTATCAATAGACATTGTCACAAACCAGCTTTACAGAAATCTGTGTGTAGATTTACATCCCTAATGAGCAAAGATGGAATGAAGAAGGTCTTCATGAATCATATGTAAAAATGAAGTATCAGAATGTAAATGAAGTATTTAGAGGGCAAGACGAACCACAGTAGCAGAAATATCTCAGGATCAGGCAACGCATGAGGCAGCTGGAGTGCACTTTACACTGTACCAGTAGACACTATATACCACATCCTATTTAGTTTAGTGGTATTGTAAAATGTGTGCAATATATAAACAGCAAACTAATACTCATCCTCTTGTGAATAAAGATCTTGTCATGGTGAGGGTGCTTGTTTTGTTTATTTGGATGAAGCTCAGCACATTATACTCAGAGTTTAGTGCTCCAAGAAGAACCCCCTTGGTGAATAAATCTGAGGTAAGAGATTAGACAGTGAATGATCCTTAATACCTTCATGAAGGGTACAAAAAAGGCAAAGTGTTCCTTGCCTGTATTAAGGGTTCTGGAACCCACCACTGAAGCTAGGTTTGAAGGTGGCCTCCACAGGGGAGTGTCTTGCGCCTGGGCCGCCCACAGAACCTGGTCTGGTTCAGCCTGAAAAATCGAGATCACCACTTTCAAAATATGGAGTGGGGGTCAGAGGTGCAATGCCATAGTACCACTGGGTGAATTCAAAACTAGGAATAATGGAGACACTTGGAGGGGAGGGACTGGAAGGAATGCCCTCCAAAATCTGAACCACAATCATGAAATTTTACTAGACTGATGTGCAAATCACATGTTTGTTCAAACACAAGGTTCAAAAGTGTACTTGGTATCAGAGCACCTTGGGTCAAAGGTCAGTGGTCAATTTTATGTATCATCGGACCTGAAGCCAAATGATTTGGAGCAGTCAGGTTCTGATTTACCAGGTAAACCCCAGAAGCTATCTTGAGAGGTAAGAGGTCAGGCAATGAGTGAACCTAAATATACCCATGAAGGGTACAAAAAGGACTAAGTGTACCCTGCCTGAATTAAGGTTCCTGGAACCCACCACTGAAGCTACATCTGAAGGTGGTTTCCACAGGTGAATGTCTCATGACCGGGCCACCCACAGAACCTGGTCAGGTTCAACCTGAAAAAGCGAGATCACCACTTGTCACCAAAGGTGACAGTTTGAAAGATCAGTTTTGTGTATAATCAGACTTTAAGCCATATGATGTGGACAGTCGGGTTCAGATTTACCGGGTAAACCACAGAAGCTACCTTGAGACTCTGAATGAACCATGTTCAAGCTATCAATCATGCAGACAGGTGCAAGAAGCTGTACCTGGAAGGTTATCAGTGCCTTTCATGGTGCTGACACTAGCTGGGAAATTCAACCTAAGTTGTAGGTCATCTTGGTCTCTCTGAATACTGGAAATACTTGAGATTTCAAGAGATTGAACAATCAAGAGATTGTTCACAAGGTCTGTTGTTCAACATGCTGCCTTTGAACAAGTTTAATAAATTACAAAACAATTTTGCTTTTTTGGAATTTAGCCATTTACCAATTCCCACCCACTCTCTCCATTGCACAAAAGCTACCAACTGAGGGATGATTAGCATATGCTTCCTCTGAGATTTATGAAGCCAGCACATTTTTAAAACCTGTTCCTCATGCAACATCACAAGGCAGCTAAACATGACATCACATGATGATTCCCATGATGTCAAGTGTCACTCTGATTGAAGGGGGAAAGACTAGTGCTATCCTTTCCACCTAGATAGCATATCCAGCTTTTCTATCTTGCAATCCCTGCCATGGATGCGGTGGCATCATCAGGATTTGAACTCAATCTCCAGACAGTAAGTTTTCTGCTTCTCTGATGCGTCATTAAGGAAGCCAACAATATGCCATTTTGAACACAGATAGCTTTCTACAAGCCTTTTCACAAATTAGCCTAGTCTGCCTGGAATTAGAAATGCTAGCATTGTCCTGAGTTGCACTACATGATTAATGATGCATGAGTCACCTGTCCTTCAGAAAACAAAAGCATACCAACCACAGTTTTTGGTCTGAAAACCCAAGCAATTTCATCACCACAGCCTGGAGAAGAAATCTTATACTGAATGCCCTAATTCATATTGGATAAACTTCATAAGATGTTTACTTTGGAATGACAGGACATTGGTGTGGAATACCTGTGCAAAAATGCCAAACATACTTTGTATTAAAGTACTATGAATCAGATCCAATCTTTTTAAATGACTATCAGATCACTAGGCAGAGAGACATGACAAATATTATGTAAATGTTACAGACAAGGCAGACTGTAAGTGCTGTTCCATATAGTTACTTTTATAATGATAATGCTACTTGGTATTGTAATTTTGTTAAGTAGATCATATTCACATTTGTGATGTGTGACTATCACATTATACTGAATCAGATTATATAGTTCTGATTGAATTAGCTCCATTAGTTTGTTGTGATAGATGCATTGTATCAGACGTATTGGCTTTTAAGAGATCCCATTTATTATTTTACTTTTATTTTTAGCATTAGCATAAGACTCTAAGACAAGTGTTGAAAGGACACACATCAGTTCAGTTCCCTGTCTGTCTCTGTACCAAGAAAATCCACACCATGAAACATGCTAACTGTAGAAAGGACTGAGATCAGCATTGAATGGATGATTTATTTCTTAAAATCCACCTGGAAACCTTGAGCACTAGGTAGCCTCAGGTAGGTAGCCGAGGTAGTAGCCTCAGGCACACTGTACACTGTAGCCTCACTGTAGCCTCAGATTCCTGTTCTTGGCCCAAAGGAGTCATACCCAAGTTGGACATTGGGAATTCGGACCCCCCCATGGGCGAGAGAGAGGCTCAGTTACCTTTAGCCGTCCACTGACTTCCATAAATTTTGGGGTTTTTTGACATCAAATAACTTTAGTACTCTGTCTCTTTACATGACCATAGTTATTTTCTAGAGAAACATAACACTGTAGCTTCATAACCTCGTAACTCACGTTACACACTTAACAAAATCGGCTGCAATCGGAAAAGTCACATTCAAAGTCAGAAAGTGAGCCAGATGAAGTTTGGGGTGTAGATACCACAGACAGCGAGGCAGTTATCCGTTGCTTTATGTTGCCTTACATCATCAAAATTGAGCCTTTTGCTGTGCATTAGACAGTCAGCGAGAGGCTCAACAGGAAGTAGCCCCAATCTGGCTTCACGGCTGTCCAGTCAAACCGTAAGGAGTGACTCTGTCCACTCTTTTTCACTGTCCATGGTTGAACTTGATGCGGTCTTCTGTTGATGTAGCCCAACCTCCTCAAGGTTTGACATGTCGTGTGTTCTGAGATGCTTTTCTACTCATCACAGTTGTAATGAGTGGATATTTGAGGTACAATAGCTTCCTTTTAGTTCAGAAATATAGTATATGAATACAGAATTAACACAAACCAATTTCCAGTGTCTCTTATCTAGAACATTTTCAGTTGCTTGACTACTTCAGTTTTCTCATTCAGCCCTTAGCCTTAGGATAGATATACAGTACATACAGTGGTAACTATTGTAAATATTAAAGACACCGGGGAAAAAAAGCACTTAGTATGACAGTTATGGCTAATTAGATATCTCTGATGCATGGATGCTTATGGAGCTTACAGATAGATAAAAGCCATTGTGGTCATCTGCAGGGCTGCTCAATTACACACAGCATTCCGGCCATTTCCTCGAAAATCGCCGCCGGAAAAGCAGCGCTATTGTGAGATCAACGACCAAATCCACTCAGCTCTATTCAGACGTGGATCTTTCGTGAAGTCATTGCAGTCAGCTGGATGCATGCTAACCTCAGGGCTTCTTTAACATTTAAGCAAAACATGAAATGAGAGGAATAATAAAATGGGTCTTACTAGCAAGCAATGACGTCAAGTGGAAGCATAGACTCATCTATGAAAGGTCAAGAGTTTCATAGCAATTTCCCTTTGCTCTACAACCAAAAAAAAGGAAAAAAACAACAGAACATGCATCACTCAGGTCAAATGATCAAACCATTTTCAGGCAGCACTAACATTAATCTTCGGGGTGATAATGTGAAAATGTGAAAACGCACCTCTGGGATTGCTGGCTGTCACAATAACGTCACTGTCACCACACTCAGCCTCTATCTTATAGTGTTTTTCCACAAGTCCATTACACTTCATAACACGCTAACTGTGTGTGCTGGCACTTTGTGGCAGTAGATTGTGCGGGGATGACTTTTGTCCCCTGGGTTGAGTTTGGTGTAAATTACATGCATTTTTGTCTCGATAGAGTCACGCGATCTCGCCGTAAGAATAGCATATAGACCAGTGTCTCAAATCCCTTTCCTGTCTCCATGAGTTCTTTAGAGACAACACACACACTCACAGAGGTGCTTATGGTTAATAGAGATAGGATCCACATGCTGAATGTGAATATATGCAAGTCTGTGTGTGCATTAACGCAATAGTAGTGTCATGTATGTCCTGTTTGAGATGACTGAAGCAAACTCTCATAAAGTCTCCAGTGTGCAACTCCGTCGTGATCTGCCAGATGTAGGGTCATGTTTATTGTTTACAGGAAGTCCCATTGTGTCCTAAACCACATCAGCAAATCTGAGTGCCATCTATGAAGACCTGGATACAAACATATACAGCATTTACAATTTGTGTGTATGTATTTATGGAAAAGTTCACTATAACTATTACGTATTAGTTCTAATGAGCCCAAATGATAATGCATTTATAACCAGTGAATCCAACAAATTTGCACTTTCGTGCAAATCTCCTCCTCAACTCATCCTTTTCTCTATTCTCCACTTCGTTTTTTGCATTCAAGATGAAAATCGATTCTCTACAACGCCACCATTAATTAAGCAAACTGTTCGTCTGTCACGGGATTGTGCAGTCATAGCAGGCAGTAAACAGGAAATAAAGACCTGTGCAATAAACACAGTAAAATTAAAGGCTGCTTTTATCTTAAATCTTTTTGTACTGTGTTATGAAGCTAAGTTAGAATTACCATAGCCTGGATATAATGTAAAACCTAATAAATGTTGCAATAGCATACTTTTCTCCGCTCATTCATTTAGTGTTCCAGTATTAGTTTCTTACCTGATTATTAATATCTGATGTTTAATATTACTGACAGTTAGTGTTTAATTATAAGTTGTAGCTCAGTGTTTAAAGAAAAAGAAATCTAATTTACACTGTCTTTTTTACTCGTGCCGAATGTTCATAATGTCAGCTATGTTAGATAAAAAGAAAAAGGATTGCTTCTATTCAAAGTTGGCTATTTAATTTCATAGTTGCTTAATAAACACACTTAACACTGATGCTAAAATTTCTCCTTCTGCATACTTGCAGATTTTTGTTCTTACTCATACATAAAATGAGGAAAAACATATAGAATGTGATATAAATAACATTGTAAGGTATGGCCTCAGCACAACTGTATTGCATGGTTAAGAAAAGCTATTTGGAAAATTTCCTTTCAGGCCAGAATGTTTTTTTTTATGTGTTTGGACAGGCCTCAGGTCAGTCATTAAGTTAACACTTCCCCAAAGACCCTTCATGTCTTCCCAGATCTCAGCCTGAAATCAGTATGTGCCCGGCACAGTCAGATAATTCTCCTGTGAGCAAAAAAATTCACTCTGTGCTTCCAAAAAGAACTTTAACAGTAAGAAATTCAGTAAAACCAAACAGTGATGTAAATCCAGTCTTTATAAAGTGTTGAACTGTTTTACAAACTGTGTAGACAGTGACTATCTATCTTTAAGCAGCTGAATGTCAGAGTGCGCTTAAAAGTGATGTCATGAGAGTCCTGGCTAATGCTAAGTGTCATCGAACCACCTTAGGGCAGAGCTTTGTGTAAATGGGATCAAGAAATAAACAAATCAATCAAATCTAATTCAGCCCCACTTATTTAATCTATGAGACCTAATTTGCCAAGATTTGACATATCTCACCTATTGCACCTTTAAATGTTACTTATTTTCTTATAGTGTTTATTCAGGTTTTATTGTCAGCTGGTATGAACTGCAAAGAAAGAATTTAATTGTACAGTGTAATAAAAAAAAACTAAGAAAGTTGTGAGTCTAGAAGATTGGAATTGAATTAAATTTAATTGAATTGACGACTTGAATTGAATTGATCTGAGCTGAATCGAATCGAATCGAATCAAATCGGACTGGAGTGGAGTGAATTGAACCGAATTGAATTGAATTGCAGGGTGGCGTAAAAAAGATAGTATTATTCATGTGATCATTGCAAATTTCTCAATTTTATAATACAAATATGCTTCTCAGGTTTTGATTTGCTGCAAGCCTACAAACTAGCACTTGATACAGCACATAGAAAATAACCTAATACGTTTTTCCTGACAGCATGTTGGAAGCATGAAGTATTAAGCATGAAGCATATTTCCTTTGTTTCAGGAAGACCTTTCACCCTAGCCTGCTCAGCTCAGTGCGCAGACTACATTCAGTCTAAATTACCTCTTATTAATGGGCATGTGCAGAACGAATACCTGCTTCGTTTCACCTGTGACCCTGTGCAACTTTCTCAGTGTATATATACGCCTGTGTCAGTATTTTTATGTCACTGAACAGTGTTGTACCTCCTGTTTACTCCTAGTTGATTATTTTCTGCTCCGGACCTTTGTGTGCCAGTTTGTGGATCGTTATGGATTTGTTTATGGTGACTGGGTTTACTGGGTTGTTTGACCAAGCTTCCTGTTCCAGACATTATTATTGGAAAAACATAAATAGACAAGCTGTGTGTACAACTAACCGTCCCTGGAGTCCAACTGTTCCAGCTTGAGTCATGTGATTTAACTCAGAAGTGGAAAATCAGAATTCTTAATTATGCCCTTTTCAAACTCAAGCAACAAAGTGGGAAAAATCATGGACACTTTCATTTTTGTGTTTTGTTAGAAAATGGCTAGTCAGCTAACTGTGATGACTGATGTATATTTTCCTCCTCAATACAGCAAACTGTATAGTCAGTGATGTAGTTTTAAAAATGGGTGTAACCAAGCATTCTTTGGGGGGCGTCTCCACCCCAATACTGAGAAAATACCAATCTGTCTCCCCAGTATACAGTGAAAAATATGCAAAATATGTCCGCATTTTATGAAACCAGTCAACAGATCTGATGATCTGATGATCATCTCATGGTCTCATGATTTCCTGTTTATTTTCAAATTATTTCTGTTTGTTAAAGAAAACAGAAGTATGTGACCTCCCTTGCAAATGTACGCTTGGTTGCACCCGGCTAGCACACACTCAGGTGTCTAGCACATCGTTCTGTGCTGTGATGGTCATTTGAAGGGTTTCAGTGGAGGTGAATAAGTGAAGGAAGTAACAATGGAGAAAGTAGGACATACAAGGTTTTTTTGTTGGTTTTTTGTCTTTTTCAGGCCGTGAGTAACTAGATTCTTAAGCAGGGAACAATAGCTTAATATAAACCAAAAACCAACATTTCAGGTAACTGTTACAACCAGGGGACAAATTTAGCACCCAATGAGCACCAACAGCACTGTTACGCCCCACCCTTGGGTGGCCTTATGGGGCGAACAACACTACACCTCTAACTCAAACCAACCATGAAAACACCCTTAAAAACAAGCAACTTCATGGGATTTCTCAACACTGCTAGTGACACACAGACAAAACAACAGTGCCACAACCGCAAATCACAGACCAAAAGGAAGCATGATCAGCAGTCCCCAGGATCGAAGCCCCACTACAACCAAAAGCTGCAGCTTTTAACGGCTTCTTAAAGACCAAGCCAGGTGCACATCATCTGGCAATCAAGTGTAGCACAAGTTGGGTGGGGCTACAGAAAGAGGGTAGAAAGTACCAGAAAAAGACAAAATACCTATGTGGCCGTAACACCCCCAGCCTCAAGACAATGAATAAATGGAGGGTCATATACAATTTTAAGACAACTAGTTCACTGTAGCAAAAGTACCATCATACTATATATTCATTGCACTTGAATGTCAAAAGCCTTACTAGGCCACACACAAAACTGCTTCTTACAAAAAGGTGTTACTTAGGTCAGAGGGACTCAGAGGGAGAGGGAGTTGCTTGTTTTTAAGGGTGTTTTCATGGTTGGTTTGGGTCAGAAGTGTAGTGTTGTTCACACCATAAGGCCACCCAAGGGTGGGGTAACACTTTCTTTCTTTCTTTCTTTCTTTTAAATAAAGTATGCAGTTTGTTTTGTAAAAGAATTCTTCTCTTGTTGGGATGACCAAACAAATGTCCCCAGAAGTTCCTAAATGTCAGGTACTGCTATCCTTCTGGGGACATCATTAACCTAGTCATGTGAGTGATCAGCCTAAGCAAAGGTTTCCATGCAGAACATCTAAGCATTTACTGGAACTCCGGATTATAGCAGAGAATGGAAATGTTACCTGCTGTGCTACAATATTCTCTCTCTGTCTCTCTATTAGACACTGGGGTCTGCCTTTCCTCCGTGCCTCTCTCCACAGTGTGCTAATGGTCTCAGCGCTGTGTTTAAAAGCAGCAGAGTAAACTGCAGCATACAGAGTTTTCTGCTCATCAGAGACTAATAGACTGGAGAGAGTCAGGCTCTGCACACAGACGTGAAAAATCCTCAGGCCAAAGCAACGAACGTGATGGTAATGCAGAGAAAGAGAGAGAGAGAAAGAAAGAGAAAAGAGAGAGTGAGAGAGATAGAGAAAGAGATTGAGAGAGCATTAGCTGCACCAACTTCATGTCTCCATGATATACATCATGAGCAAGTAAAGTGAAATGAAGGAGCTCTTATGAACGTGCTTTGAGTATAACGATGGAGCGCATTGAAGAAGCCGATTGGTGAACTCTGAGAAATAAAAACGATGACCTCATTGAAACAGTTTATCATTACTGCTCCATGCTTTTAGCATAAAAACTGTCTTTATGAGGCATAGGCCATGGAGAACATCTCAGGACCGGTGTTGTTACATAATAATTCAGTTGCATAAATCTCTGTGGATTTATTAATCGATCTTTTACAGCGCTGTTGAATTCTGCATTCGTCAGGAGGTGTTGATTAATTTTCTATAAGAGTAGCTTCAAATCACAGGTTAATATAATAGTTATAATGCACTTGTTCTAATATGTTATCTTTTTTATTATAGTAACAACATACACATCGAAATCCTTCACATAATCTAAGACTAATAATAAATGGATGTAAAAAAAAAAATTATTGATATTTAACAAATAATGGCTGTATTTACAACGCCGAGTCAAAAAAAGTGTAAATAAATACAGAATGCAATGATTTGCAAATCCTTTTTGACCATTATTCAATTGAATACAATACAAAGACAAGATATTTACTGTTCAAACTGATAAACTTTATTGCTTTTAGTAAATATACACTTACCCTGAATTTGATGCCTGCAACACAGTCCAAACAATGAGGTCAGGGACATGTTTACCACTGTGTTACATCACGCTTACTTTTGAACAACACTCAGTAAGTGTTTGGGAACTGAGGACACTAATTTGTGATGTATTTAAAGTGAAATTCTTTCCCGATATTGCTCAACACTCTGGCGTCCATGTTGTATTTTGCTCCACACGCAGATCTGTTCTGCACAGAGGCCAGCCTAGCACCCACACCCTTTTACTACGAAGCCACGCTGGTGTAACACGTGCAGAATGTGGCTTGGCATTGTCTTGGTGAAATAAGCAGGGACGTCCCAGAAAAAGACGTCGTCTGGACGGCAGCAAAACCTGTATGTCATAGATGTGCAAGTTATCCATGCCATGGGCACTAACACACCCCCATACCATCACAGATGCTGGCTTTTGAACTTTATGCTGGTAACAATCTGGATGGTCCTTTTCCTCTTTAGTCCGGAGGACCCGATGTCCATGAGTTCCAAAAAACAATCTGAATTGTGGACTCGTCAGACCACAGTACACTTTTCCACTTTGCGTCAGATGAGCTCATGCCCAGAGAAGTTGGCAACATTTCTGGATGTTGTTGATATCCAGTGATGAATTGTGTTTACCAACAACAGTGTTCCAAAGAGTCCATGTAATAATGTCCTTTATACAGTAACATTAGTTTTTAATGCAGTGCTGCACGGAGGCTTGAAGGTCACGGGCATTCATTGTTGGTTTTTGGGCTTGCCCCGTATGTGCAAAGATTTTTCCAGCTTCTATATGAATAAATGCCCAAATGTCTTGCAATTGTACGTGAGTGAACCTCGCCCCATCCTTGCTTGTGAACAACGATTTGCTTTTCCTACCCAATCGTGATACTATCACCTGCTACCTATTAGCCTGTTAACCTGTGGAATGTTCCAAACTATTTATCTATTTTTGCATTTCCTAGTTCAATTCAATTCAATTCAATTCAATTTTATTTGTATAGCGCTTTTAACAACAGACATTGTCTCAAAGCAGCTTC
>JAQMYM010000033.1:27087364-27098859 GCA_030014255.1 Parauchenoglanis ngamensis
CTCCACACAGAAAGGCACCCTGGGTGACCCGGGGATCGAACCCAGGACCTTCTTGCTGTGAGGCGACAGTGCTAAACGCCACACCACCGTGCCGCCCAGCTCTCATCTAAAATCCTAAATAATAGTGTGAATATATTCGTATCTGTATTTGTATCTGTTTTAAAAATCTATTCAATCCAAATAATATATCTGTATTCTGTTACACATCTAGAACAGCCCACCTCAGATCGGCATGAACATCATTAACTGAATCTTCATTAAATAAAGATGCAAATGATGACATCCTCAGAATTTGATATCCTATTATACCGTACATTTCTTCTTCACTACTCCTCACAGACCCCTAATGTATGCCCCACAGGCTAATGCCTTCTCTGTGAATAAGACGTACTCTTTTATGCGAGAGCTCCCGAATAATATGATTGAGCAGAAGCGACTGGAGGGCAAGCAGTGATGCATGTGAATAGATTTTCTTGACGCACAGCCATGTTTCATGAGAAAATAGCACCAAAAATAACCACTGAGCACTCGACTCCAGATTATGGTCTATTTCAGACACAGGGGAAAAAAAGCTCTTCTTCTAACACTCAATGCATGCATTAGTTGTGAAGGCAAAGGAAGGAAAATAAGAAAGGGAAAAATAAGGCTTTTCATCAGTAACAGGTGTCAAAGACCTGCCAGGCACTCTGCAATCAAACAACCAATAGAGACCCAAACAGCCTGACTGAAATAGAAAAAGAAGAAAGCTCAGACTGAAAGCTGTCCTCTGCACTTAGACATCATCCCTTAGCAAGATGAATACAGTAGATCTTCACCAAATCCACCAAACATCCGGAGTGAATCAAAATGCTGATGTTACTAAAACACACATCACCCACATAACGAATGAGTAAATGGGAATGTCGGGATTAAAGGATTACTACATGATCAGTCTCTACTATCACACGCCACTGTGAGTCAGGAGAAAGGATACCGTGTATTCCCGTTTAAAATATTTCCCAACTTCCATGTTAATCTCAGAAAAGTCAGCAAAACAGACTTTTGCATCATCATGAATTTGTGAATATACTAAAAAAAAAACAGCATTATGACTGGGGTCTTTCTATGTTTAGTTTGCCTGTTCTCCCTGCATGGGTTTCCTCCAGGTGCTCCAGTTTCCTCCCACAGTCCAAAGACATGCAGATTAGGTTAACTGTCTACTCTAAATTGCACATGGTGTGAGTGTGAACGGTTGTTTGTCTCTGTGTTTGCCCTGTGATAGATTAGCGACTATACATAGGTGTAACCCCGCCTTTCACCCAAAGTCAGCTGGGGTTGGCTTCAGCTTCACCATGACCCTGTCGGATAAGTGGTATTGATAAAGGATGGATGGATGGATGGACATCAGAATTATATAAAGCAAAAAAGGTTTAAAATCAGGTTAAAACATTAAAACAGGTTTTAATCCCCCTGAAATATTTTTAATATAAACAATATGTTTACTTGTGGGTAGCTATCATAACATATAACTATCAAATGTCCCACTACAAGCGCCAGTCAAACCTGTTACAAAACTGGTTCATTTTTTCTCCATCGATATCCACTCATAGATTTTCTGCTGATATCAGCTGGATACCTACAGGACATTGTAGTGGGAGTGGGAGTGGGAGTGGTGTAGTGAGAGTGGTGCCCTCTCTGCTTTTCTCTATTTTTTTACATGGAACCTTTTAGGCTTTGGGATCTCTTTTTTTTCGCCTCAGCTTGTCAGTTTACGCAGTCTTAACACTTTTACAGATCTCACTGCATCCTTAAACCTGAGGTTATTTTGATGAAGCTGTGCTTTCAGTGTAGAATTAACCACCTCTGTAATGGGTTCTACAGTTACATCTGAACGTAAGAGGTGACCTGAAGTGAACCATTCCTTCTGCTACAGGACAATGAGCAAAGCGATGAGCAAAAAGCACACTGTAAACTCACAAGGCTATTAAACTAAACAACATAATCAGCAAAAGCACACGAGGCTACTCATCAAATATTAAAGGCGCTTGGATTTTGATGGTCTAATGCACTGAAAGGTCACACCAAATCGATGGGAACCATTGCATGAGCCGCTGACCGGCATTGATAACTGCAGTGTGTGTTGCCGTTCCTGCCCTGCTCGATCCTGTGGAGTATTTCCAGATCACACCAAGTATTTCCGAGTAGGTTTTCAAGAAACCCATTGTGTACACGTGTACCATTTTCCACACAGGAACACAGGAAAGCCGAAGAGTTTACGGCTTTACTCTAATTTGACAAAAGTGAGTCAGCTTATTAAGATTAACCGTTTTCCCAAAATATAACTCAGTTTACTGGCTACAGAAATGTCACTGGTGATACAATCTGCAAGTGAACCGAAAGAAAAAGAAGTGTGCGCTAAAAACAAAGAAATAAATTGGCTTAAATATGCATTTCGACTGTTATGCAACCACACACACACACGTGCCTTTTCACGACAGATTCACGAGGGTTTCAGTCCTGGGAAGATTGAATGGACAAATAGGTATCAGGAGTTTCATGTGAGAACAAAAGTATATACGATGAAAAAAAAAAATGATATAAAGAGAAAAAATGGTGAACATGGGCAAATTATCTAATATTATACATCAAATATAAAATTATCAAGCCAATTTATGGCCATTGTCAAGCTCTACATTTTCGCATTCTATTAGCAGATAACTCTGCTTCTTTTTAGAAATATATAAATGCTTAAAATCAGAAAATTAATAGATACAATGAGACTACTTCATGTTTGAAATGAGTCGAATAGTCGAATAGATTTAATAATTTTATATTTGATTTATTGTAATATTATAATAAGAAACATTCATTAGATATGACCATATTTAAGATATTTTCACTTGCTGTCATTTTTCACAGTGCAATATTAACCTAGCCTGTTTACACATCTGTACAAAATGTTTAAATCAATGTCGAGCCTCAAGTTAAAGACGGCCATGTCCAAGTCTCGACTACACCATTATTCTCAATATAGTAGCATTATTAATGAACGTTGAAGTAGGGGTGGGTGATCTGATGATCCTATATCAGGGACAATCTTAATTTGATCTTAATGATTGGCTTTTCAGAAGAATCATACAGATTCTGTCATTTAATAAATAAATAAATAAGAGTGCTGGTTGAACTTTCCTACTTCAGCTCAGCCCCATTTTAGATGTGTTTTCGAGCTGAACACTAATGCTGCCAGTACCGTTCTGCCACTCAGTGAGTGTAACTGTTGTGACTTCCACATACGGTGAGGTCATGTGCATACCCTCTATCAGGACAACACTCACAAGACGCGCTGCGCATCATGGAGGTGTAGCTTTTGTTGTAAACAGAAGACAGCTTTTCCATTTTTTTTTTTTTTAAGTAATTTTCAAGTCGACATTCTTTGCACTACAAGGAGTATACTTGCGTTGTGACTAAATAAAAGATATACATTTTTTTTATTTCTTATATGCCGCTAGTGTAAGTTCAAGAAATGCACTTTTCATCGCTATTCATTGTTATATACTTGTGTTCTGATTACTGAAAGGTGATGTTTTCTATGCCATTTTGCCATTTCTCAATTTTTCATTAGTTCATAATAAAAGTGCTACTGCTATTCTGACATTAGTTTGGCAGCCTTCATGGTATACTGTCTTTAATCGGGTACAAATAGGAAAAACGAAACTATTTTTAGTTTGGTTGTAACTCACCTGTACTTTAAAAGAAGTGAGAAAAATTGTGATTCAGTGGATTCAATGGATTATATTACCCCTACAGTAAAGTGTGACTGTATCGCTCTGTTTTTGTGTTACAGCCTTTCAGTGACACGTTGTTAACTGTGACAATACCTTATTCCTGCGGAAGTGGTAAAGCAGCACCATGCAGATGAAGTCCAGCAGCATGCAGATGCCCTGGAAGGCCAGCACGGCGATACGGAGATATCCTTCACCATGAGCCATACAGGGCGTATCGTCCTTACAGTGTGCACATCCCTCCTGACAGGGCAGACACAGGCTGGAACCCACCGGGTCCTGTGTGCTCACAGCCGTCCCTAAAGAGGACAAGAACAAATCTCACTCTACTCTCATAGTAAAGAAAAGTGCTGGTATAAGTTTAAGAGGTGAAATGAAGAAATTTCTATTTTTAAAATGTTTAGATCACATTGAGGAATTCATCAATACAGTGGTAAAATAGCTTTCCTCAACTCATACATTTTTTATATTTATATAAAAATTTCCCTCTATATTTGGAAGTAGCATGTTCTTGAACAGATGCCCTGAAAGCATTATTTTTACTCCAGCTAAATAATTTAGCTCACAGTCCTTCGTTCTTCCATCCACCTTTGGCTTTATGTCTCTTTTCTCTTCTCTCCAGCAGCAGTTACTGTAAATCTCCAGCATATCCATGTTCTCTTGAATTCTTGAATCTGATTGGTCAGAAGGTGCGCATAACTTGTGCATAACAGCACATAAAATAAACAGTACTTATACTCAAACTAATTCGTTATCTTTTCTATAGTAACAGCTTATTCACGTGCTTGTACGGCGGATGCAACACAATGTAAGCTTACTAATAAACTGACTCAAAAGAATGAAGGAAAACAAACGAAGGAAGGAGTCATAGCTGTCGGCCCTTTGTAACAGTTTTGTAAAGTTCCCAGCTATGAGAAAGTTCTCATGACAGAGGAGTTTACGCTTTCCTGTTTCTCAATAACGTGACAAGCTGCATATTTTTGTCTTGTCAAGTTCAAGAGAGAGGACCCATTGTTTATCTTTGCCATAACATGCTGTAAGGGAGAACAGGAACTAACCAGGTGATTGCTTTAAGACTACATGGGAAGCCTAATATGAAACACCAGCAATGAAATCTTTACCAAAGCGTCTATATTATTCATCAGTCTTGGTGTAATCGAATATTTTTGCAAATCAAATGATCAAATGTCTCACTGCAGTAGCGTGCTCTTGTTTCAGTGTTAGTGCATCACAATGCGGCAGAAATTACACGATTTCGGTATTACAGTATCTCAGCGTGACTGCAGGTCGATTTTGCATTGCAGTTTTTCTCACAGGAGCATGATACCTGCATCTGTAATGTTGTTTTTGCTTTTAGAAGAAGAAATATTTTCTCATTAACATGTAATGCACTAGCAATTTTTCCATTTAGGAAAGAAAATACAGGTAATACTTTTTATCCATTTATTGTTACATTACATAGTTATTACTTAGTTCCTGTTATCACTTTGCCATAGCAGCTAAAAACATTCGTTCCCTCACGAGCCTCTGTTTTTTCCCTCTCCTGAAGACAACAAACATACAAACAAAAAATGCAGTTGCCATGTTACTGAGAATCATAAGGCGTAAACTCCTCGAAGATCTGACACTGGAGGCTCCTTCCATAAATGCTAAATCGTTTTTAAAATTATTATTTGTTGTTTTATTATTGCTTTGTTCTGTAATACAATGAGAGTGATTTTGGAGCTGCAGAAAGAGGAGAACTCTGAGTAAACGGGCTGGCAGACGGTCTGGGAGAAGTTGAGTAGGAAGAAGGCGAAGCTTCAGGTGTTTTCTTTCCCCAAGCTTCAGTTATTTCTCCATATAACTCCATTAATCACATGCAGTTAATCCTAGACAAAACTGTGCTTAGGGCTGGGACTAAGCCTCTGCTCTCAACAAAGCTGGTTCTGAAAACAAATGTTTATTTGTTTTTCCTGTTGTTGTGTCATGGTAGAGGTTTCACTGAGAATCCATATCTACTATTTAATTCAACAATGAGTGATGACAGACACGACGAAGGCCGAGCATGCTAAGACAAAGAAAAGTTTTTGTTTCCTTGTGAGTTTGAAGAGATTCACACAGCGGCTGAAGGTTTCCCTAATACACTACACTCACCACTTCTTATCCTATTACTCCTCTCTTCTTCCTGTTTCTCTTTCCCTGCTCTGTAGCTGTGTGTTTTCACATTCAGTGTTTTTTTTTTTTCAATTTTACAACATTTCTTGAATATAAAAAGGAAAATGCCACTAGGTACATCTTAATTGGAGAGTGCAAAGTGATTATAAGTCAAGCTTTCGCATATTTCAACCTTTCACCAACCAATCAGGAACACGCTCTGACTGGGAGGAGCTTAGTGTCTGTCTGTCAAGTTAGCTGTTTTAAATAAAGACCAAATAAACAGTGCTTCAGCTTAAACACAAATGATCCAGCTCTTAGGTGTATTAGCTGCTCTTGCAATAACAGCATGGATGAAACTTAATCTGCATTTGAATGACAACAGAATAAAGTATAGCAATCACCTAAGATAATGGTTGTTAGGCTGCCTGATGTAGAAAATAGCCAATTTAGTTAATGCCATGATCTGAGTTACAATTAGATGCTGTTAAAACCAGTGTATTTTAGCAAAGCAGCCATGTCAGATGATCATAAAGTTGAAAAGCTAACATAAAAAGGAATTACAACACATTTATTCTCAGTAAACATGAACTTTATTTTGAACAGAATTACAGAGTACTTTTATTTACAGCGGATCTACCAGAGGTTAGGTTTAGGCTTTTAATAATAATTTACATACTTACTTTAATTATAACTTACTCACTTACTTTAATTATAACTTATTTACTTTAAGTATAACTTACTTTCTTATCCTCTTCGTGCCTAGCATCAGCACATAAGGCCGTAACCAGCCCCCTCCACAACTGCCTGTCCCGTGCTATCTTTTCAATCTCTTTCCAGGTCTTCCTCATCTCTTTCATTTCGCTTTCCATCATTCAGCATCCTCTTTTTCTTCTTAGTGTTAACATCACTGTTTTTTTCTTAGCACATTTCCTATCCAGTGCCATCTTTTCCTTTCTATTTCAGTTTCTGTACTACACTGTTTAGTTTTGATTTATAGGTCTTTTTTTCAGATCTTGTTTGGGAATTGTGGAAGGTGGAGAGTTTGTTCATATCAGATAGTGTTGTGTTCATTGGTAGTGCTACCACAGGGTGTGATAATGATGTGTGTCTAGTGTGGTTCAGGTAACTGTAACGCCTCCGGCTAGAAACTTATAGCGAAAATGAGAGCCAAGTTTGTACGTCTCTCCTGCCAGTACATAGCCTCTACATTACCACAAGTCCTACTGTTCCTTCACGCAGCAAAGCATGGGAAGTGTTATCTCATGCATTCAGGCTAGACTCTATACGAACTCAGAGCTGCAAGGGCCCCAGAGATGCAGTGCATAGGCCCACCTGCGTTTGTGGACACGCCCTAGCACTATCAACCTTGCCTCAGCTATGGGTTAAGCAGCCGGACAGATGGAAGTTGGTAGCCTAATAAAGCAACCTGTCTTAGAGATAGCACTCTGATATCAAACCAGGTAGATCTAGGCTCATTAGCCTTGGAAGGCAGCTGATCTAGAGGATGAGAACCTTGATGAGAAATCTCCTGGTCCTCGAGGTTTGGGGTTGAGCTCAAGACTAATGATCTCCTCTCATAAATATTCATAGTTATAGAAACACCAGGAATGTTGTTCGTGAAAACTCACAAGAATCTAACAAATATGTGAACATAGTACCCATTCGTGTTCAAACTAGACTATACCGATTGAAAGAATATCTACCTAATCATGACAAACATTTCATTATAATGTTCTATTTTATGATACCATACTGAGGTTGATTATTTTCCTTCAACCTTTTGTTTTCTTTTAAACAACCTTTTATTTCTCTTATAAGACCAATTTACTACCAGCAAGAATTTTATCTGTGTTTAAGAATGACACGTCATCCTTTTAGTCATGTTTAATGTTGTGCAACATCTGTGAAACAAGTTAGATCCTATTATCATGTAATAGAAGCCATGAAGCAGTACTAACTTTATATAGTATGATCCAGAGTTTATGATTCTCCAAACGAAGTAACATTTGAAGTCAGGTGATGTTGTAGTGATGAGGGAAAGGCACTTTTATTAAAGAGCCAGTTTGGGGCTCAAAGGAGAGAAGAGCAGAAGGGAGAGTTAGCAAGAGCGTCTAAGAATAACAGCATTCTGTCAGGCTGGTCCCATGAAATCTCTTTAAACCATCACTATATCCTAAATCCTTGGGTAAGAGAGATGGCGTTTGTTTTATTTGAAACTAGGCTTGAATCTCAGGCTAACTCGTAAGCCACCATTTGTCAGAGTGGCCCATTTTCTTTCCAGCTTATCATTCTGCCTTGTGCTTTACTTTCTGCATCACTTTCTATATAAACCGTCTGTGGTAGGTCACACCACAGCCAATCCAGAGGCAGTACAGCGGATCACCAGGCCTTCTGATTAACTATTCTAGTCAGAAATTATTCTACGAGGTTCCTTACAGGCGTTCTATCCAGTGTGGATTCCCTTCTTGCGCTCTAGAGATTGGCTCTAGATCCACCGAGACCCTGACCAGAATAGCTTCTTACTGAACATGAATAAATGGATTAATTTAATCATCCAAACATGTTACGATATTGTAAGCTCAATGTTTTCCCTCATGGTGACCGTACCCTAAATTCTGTGCACAATTTAACGCACCCTGTGTTGGAGGTTGTTTGCAGGGATTTGACAGGACAAGGAAAGAGAATGAGCAGGTAATGAGTGAGTGGCTACATTTGTATGTGATTAATGGAACACAAACATATATATACAGTATATAAATTTCTTTTAGTTTGTTTTCATGAAAATACCCATGCTCTGAAATGTGAAATGCACACTGCTTTCACTTTCGCACCTGCCTCCAGTGACCTCAATTCCACCATACCCAGCAGTGTAACACAAATCAGCAAAACATGCTCAAGCATCATACACAATTGATCATAGACCCGTTTCGGACATTTGCCTTTTTCTAATTACCATATACAGTATTATTACATATTGAATCTGCATTCATAAATGCACAAACTTATATTTCTTTACTTTGCATGCTGTATTTGTTGAAGTATGTAAGTTTTAGTACATATAGTATAGTGAGTCAAGCATGTGTTAATTAGTGGTGTGGTTTACTACTAATATCTGTCATTTTGATTAGATTAAGTTTAGATTAAGGGGTTTGCCCGAGTACTTACTCTTGACGCCGTTGATGGCTACTCTGCTGGGCTCGTAGAAGCCGATCTTGCATTGGCATTTGTATTTGTCCAGGACGAAGCCCTGACCCGGGATGGGGAGGCACTGAGAGACAAACAGAAGACCAACTTAAGGGTTTGAATGTAATCATACATGCAGCCTGATCAAAGTAAAATGAACATTAAAGAGGAACATTCAGCCCCTTCTCACTTTCCCCAGAGAGGGTGTTAGCACTGTTTTAGGCATAAGCTCAAATGAGTAGAGGAACTCTCTCAATTACAAGATCAAACAGAGTTTTGCACAGAGCTCAGATCTAGAGAAATCAATAGTAGTGTGCAAATCAGTGGCGAATCTTCAGTGGAGAAACACGGCAGGCTAAAATGTGCCTTTTTAGGGGATTTTATGGACTTTTGTCAGCACACGACACACGACAATCTGCTTGACAACCCTTAATAACAGAGCTGCGTCCTAATTGGTCAGATATTCAATAATCAGCAACAGGGGGTTGTGATGAAAGAATGTTATTGTTACCATTGAAGTATGTGCTCCACTGACGTTCCACAGCATTTAATGTAATTTTAAATGGATAAAAAAAATCTGTGTCATTTTTAAATACATTTTTAAAAAAGTACTAGTTGGCAAATTGCTGTGATGTAAGAGGGACAAAACACTTGAGGTCATGCTGTTATTGTGGTAAGAGTAACTTCACTTCATCACTGATTATTTTCCTAGAACAACTTCCTAGTCTGTTGACATTATTATAGGTGTCAAAATTATAAGGTAAACTAAACAAGCTTCATGCATTAGTCAAGATACTGCACTGTTGCTAGGATTAACAGTAAGATAAGAAAGTCGTGAACAAGTCTGTATCGGAAAGTTAAGCGCAAACACTCCAGCGCTCCCTGAAGATCTGCTTTAATGAAGGAGCAAACTCTAGGATGCTTACAGAGAACAAACTTTTAAAAGTGAAACTTTTAAGAGGAGGCTATTCCTGGCGCTCTTCATAACTCTCTGGGAATGACAGCCTGGCATTTAGGTGAAGTGCCAGACCAACATGGGAGAACAGCCCCACTTTTAGAGCTTTGGAAGATAATATTCTACTTTCTATTCGGACAAAGGATGGAGACGAGATTGGAAACTATTTGGATGCTCGGCGGGATTGGAGACTGAACTCCATAATAATTAAGAACTATTTTAATGGAATCCTATTAATTTGGGTGCAGATTACTTTATTAGCTTAAAAATTGCATTTGCACT
This sequence comes from Parauchenoglanis ngamensis, assembly GCA_030014255.1. Taxonomy (NCBI): domain Eukaryota; kingdom Metazoa; phylum Chordata; class Actinopteri; order Siluriformes; family Auchenoglanididae; genus Parauchenoglanis; species Parauchenoglanis ngamensis. The sequence continues at coordinate 27,097,685 of JAQMYM010000033.1, forward strand.
CTAGTTAATGCAGCGTGACAGATAGATGCTGTTGTGTGCCAGGAATTCATTTGGGCATTTTTAGCTAGAGGCGTTTATGTAAAAGTACGAAATGAGATGCAGTGTTTGTGAAACTAATCACCCCAAACAATTTAAATGTTTTAAAAAGTCGTAAGTGGCTGATCATTATCATTTAAGACCACACAATAATTACCTAATTAAGGAGCTCTAAAGAAATCTCATCTAAATGTTTCTCTAGGTGGTAGTTCAGTTTGGCAAATTCTGTAATAAACATGTTACATATCATCATTCAGTCTTAGCATTTCTTCTCTAAAAAAACAAACAAAGGCACTTTATCACATTAACACTGATACAGAAAGAGTCATGAATACTCAGGAATCAGCTCAGCAAGATGTGCCCAAGTTCATCTCACAGTGTTAGTTAGGAGTTTTCTACATTTAAAAATAATGAGATATTAATTTGAGCTTGGCTGATTACTTCTAAATAAGATGATGAGTAACATCTCTAAATGAGATAAAAATAATGACATAATACTCTATCTCGAAATAACTCACAATATTGATATAATATCTTGAAATACTGAGTTAACAAGACATTGGGTTAAAATAACAACAAACTACCATAAAACAATGAGATACTACATCAAAATAATGACATAATATCCTGAAACAATGACATTATAACTTAAGAGCGTGTAATGGCATGTCTTGAAACACCTTTTTAAATCTAAATGCCAAGATATTATGTTAAAATAACAACACACTATAATCATATAACAAGATATTAAGTCACAATAATGAGTCAAAGTAATGATACACTGATATGTAAGTAGAAATAATGACATAATATAATGAGCAATTAAGTCAAAATAACAGAATATTACATTTAAATACAAAATATTATAATGAACTAATGAGATATTAAGGACTGAAACAATTAACTTAATATTCAAAATATCTTGAAGTTACAATCTATTAGTAATGAAGTAATGAAGTATTAAGTTAAAATAATGACATGAAATCATGAAATACAACTAACAAGTTTAGTTTGTTTAATATAAGTTTGGCTTAGATTAAACAAACTATGGGATTGTTCATTTGACAGCTGGAGCAGGTAAATAATGGAGGAATTATAATAATGAGTAATTATAGCCAAATTACTTTAAAAAATGTATG
>JAQMYM010000033.1:27167322-27181848 GCA_030014255.1 Parauchenoglanis ngamensis
GTGTACAGTGAAACGAGACAACGTTTCTCGTGGATCAAGGTGCTACATATAAGGCAACAGAAGTACAAAAGTTGCACAAAAGTTCTTGAATCGCAGGTCTATCGTTAGAGGATCTTCGTTGTATAATCTGACACATGATCACCCAGTGTGGCCGAGAATTCAGACGAGGTTTTATTAAGATCTCGTGGAGTGTGACAAGAAATAATCAAATTCTGCAGCGAGTAGGACCTTCTGGTGATGAGCACAGACCACCAAGCGCTCATCTACTGGCAGGCTGAACAAGTTCAGGAGAACTGTAGTGGATGTTAAGTAGCAGGAAAGATGGTGGATCATGGACAACCGTTCACTTTGAAAGTCTACTAGAGCAACACTGTAAATATAACCCTCGAGCTGAAGCTCTGCTAATCCAGTTGTAATGTCTGAAATGCTAATTTCACTACTTATTCTATTATACTCTGCAAAAATATTACATTTTAAGTACTACATAAATGATGACGACTAACTGGTGAACTGTATATTCCTGTAATGATGTACCAGCAATATAATTACACTTCGGAGGAAATTTCAGTTGTAATCTGGAATCCCTGTATGTACACGTCCTGTAAATGATCCTCCAGGGAAAAGCGTTCAGCTGAGGAAGCTGTCAATATTGGTCCAAACCATCTGGTCTCCACTAACTCGTGTGCCAGGTTCCTGTTTGTGGACTTCAGTCCTTTTTGTGCTGTAACTGAACATTTTAGCTTTGACTATAAGATCGTGCTTCAGAGCAAGCTAGCTAACGCAAAGTAAAAGACAAACAGTTTCTTGACAAACGGATGTTTGTTATGCACCGCAAATCACCTGTAAACAGCACATTTCATTTCATCCCATTACACTCCAAAGCTGAGACGGATCCCTTAACTTCACATTACATTCACTTTTCAATATCCACCAAATTATCACAATACGTTTGTGCAAAACCTGTAAATGAGAGGCTGAGATCGCAGCTTTGGAGTATGATGAGATGAAACTTAAGTGCACCTGTGAAAATGTCTTGATGTCAGTAACCAATACAATATATTGTGTATCGAAAACCTGCGGTTCAAATTTGATTATTTTCAATTGTTGAAATAAAAAATGAACCGCAATTATCATCAGGCTCTTATTATCTAACCGCTTAGATTTTCCTGGCTGTATTTGTGTTGTTCAGACAGCAGAGGGCGCAATAACGTGCAATAAAGGGAACACGCATGACGTGACTGTAGGCCGAAGTAACAGCTCGAATGCCGTAAAAACACAAACGAACCAAATCTAAAGTGGGAAAGAGAGGAGTGATTAACTGTACCAAACAGATTCTACAAGAAATCAGAACTCTCTTTTTACAGACTGCTGAAAGCTAAAGAGGAGCAAATGGAGGTAGTTTTATGTTTAAGTTGACTACAGTCTTCACAAATTTTTTTCAATGTTTATTATAAAAAGGAATACATTTTAATAAAAGGAATATTTTAAATAATACTTAATTACTCCAACCTTTACAAATGTTTGTAAATAATTATTGTTGGTTATTAGAAAAATGAAACGAAAGATTTTTTTATTTAACAAAAGAAATATTTACACTGATATAGAATTGAAAAGTAAATGTTGCCTTTTTTTGTAATAAAGCTTTCTTCAATTAAAAAAACATAAAAAAAATACGGTAGGAAAATTAAATCATGAATCGAACCGAATCGTTTCATGCCTAGTAACCCGAAGTGCAAATAGTGGTATGCAAATTTGGTATGCATCATCTACAAAAGTTGGGACCAAAATTTGTTCAAAGTGTTATGCTAAGTAAAATGCTGCAGTGGTCCAATAAATTGTATGGCAACGCCACCAAACAGGAAGTGAGGTCATGTCTCAGCAATGATTTGAAATATCAAAACCAAAGTTGGGTTATGGACATGGGAGCCAATTCTGAGGAAGCCCAACAAAAATTGCTACATTTGACCACTAGGGGGCGCAGCAATGCGCAAAAACGCATTTTGGCTAGTAACTATTGATCGGTTTGCCTTAGAAAAATAAGTCTAGTGGGGAGAAGTCTTTTCTGGGGATGTCCCCGGGCTGATCCATTGGGATTTTCATGCCCACCTAACTGATGTGACTGCCATATTGGATTTTTTTTGAAAATTTAAGAATTTTCCACTGGCCAGAAATTTTGTCCAATCTTTCTCAAATTTGTCAGTGATGACCTTCGTACCAAGCTATGCAAGAAATATCGGAGGGATTTCTGATTTTCAAAGCCGTTTGTCCATCTATGGCAAACAAAATTGGTGGCAAAGCCTCCTATCGGGATGTGGGACTGGATCTCAGCAATACTTTGTATTGAAACCAGTCTGGATATTTGGTCTCGAGACCACCTCCTGAAGATGTGCACCAAATTTAGTGTCATTTGATCACTAGGGGGTGCTGAAATAAGCAAAAACGTTTTTTATAATATGTTTCGATGGCTTGGCCTTATGAAAGTGTTGGTTATGTCTGGTAATTCTCAGGATCTGTCTCTGCCAGTCCCATCATGTACCCATTTTGCCAGCAGATGTCCCTGGTCATTCCGTATGCTCCTACTGATTCCCAGGTTAGTACCACAATTACTCACACCTGTCTCCCATCTGTGGCTCATTGCCTGTATATACATGTGCCTGCCTGTGCCTTGTCACCCCATTGGTCATCGTTAGTTGTGTGTGTTCATTCCCGCTCGTGGTTCACTACCATATCCTATCCTCCTCTATATCCTGTTGATACTCATGCCTTTTCTGCTTCTCTACAAGCTTTAAGGCAGGGGTTCATGAACCTTTTGAGCAAATGAACATTATGAATTTTCTGCATCCCCAAGCCTTAACCACCCGAAATGTTTTTTTTTTCAAATTCAAATTTATAATATAGGACTACATTAAAATTTAAACATTTCATTATGCCAGTAACATATACATGTTTGTAACACAAGTGGCTAAAAGCCAAAAGAAATGGGCCTTGTCACAATAAATGAGACCAGTGCCAAAAAAAACTTCATTCCAAGACATAGCAATTAGAGACGATTGCGTCAAGGAAATGACCCACATACCGTATTTCGAATTTTGCCGTAAGTACATTCTTTAATCTATAAATTTCCCTGTCACCAAGATATTATATGGTAAAACAACCTATAAATACGATTGTAGGCCAAATAAATGTATGCTATGCTTAACATTTTTGCTAATTTCTCTGGATTGGCTGCACCAAATTTAACAAATCACCTCTTATTTTAAGAATAGCCTAATTACCTGTAGATTTAGAATATCCAATAAAACAGCTTTTCAGATTTTGACAAGCTGGACTGATTTGGTTGTGACGCCCCTTATTCCTTGCACTGATTTAACAGTCTAGTGAGAAGTGTTGTGGTGTTAGAGGAAAATAATGCACACTAAAGTGGTATGAAAGGCCTGATGTTAAGTAGAAGAATCTGGTTTATGCGTGGCACGTGCAGAAGCGGCGCTAATGTGAACTGCATTGTTTACGCACTCACTGCGTATCTTATGTACACCCGAAAGATTAAAAAGAAACATCTGCTAGACGGCACGTCAGGGCCAAGACATCCGTCCATCGAGTTTCCCAGTCAAACTGTAAAATGTTTAGCGGTTTTAACACACAGCGATGTTAAACACACCGACGAGCTCTGTCTCTCTCAACTTTCCTCATGAGCTGCGTCTCAAATGAAAAACCTTACAATCTAAAGTATTTACTAATCTAGAAAATCCAGAAGAGTGGTTTTAGTAGGTTTAAAGGTGACATGAACGGTTTTAAAACTAATTGGAAAACCGGTTAGTGTTAGTGCTCAATAACACTAGAACATTACAGAAGTATGCCAACTGAGACAGTTTGGATTGTGAACAAGAATAGAATAATATTCATTTAATTGTGGACAATGTGAATGTGACTCCCTAAACATTTCAAAATCTTACCACGCAAAAGCCAATATTTTTAATATTAATTCTGAATGAAACAAAAGATGGGATTTTCTCATGACCTCATTTATAAATCACATGACCCCTAGTCAGAAAACGTCTGGTTTGAGTGGCTTGCATTTCATTTCATGCTTTCCTACGTTTCCTACGACCCTACTGAAATCAGATGCTCGATAATGTTAAACCTTTCACACTTTCCTTTTTTTGCATACAACTAATTTAACACACACACACACACACACACACTCCATGGATCCTACAGTCTTCATGCCATGGTCATATACAACAACTTTTTATTTAACATGCATAAAGTCATAATATTGTAATAAACAATACAGTGTCTTGTCTCTCACTGTGACTGTGTGTATATGGAAGTGTGTAAAACATTGAATAAATATTTTTTTGGAGTGGTGAATCTTGACAATAGAACCTTTACTCTTGAAACTTTGTCACACTGTGTCCCTGTGCAAGCATTGCATCATGGTGCATTTTCCAAATAATAAAGTTTCTGTTTATGTGTATACTACCACACACCTGGCAGCCCTGAGGAGACCAGTAGCGCTGCCTACACCTGCATAAAGCAAGCAACAAGTCGTTCATACACTAACAATGGCACATACAATTGTGTTCAAAGCCTTAAAAATCAGAGTGCTACATGCAAACACTGGCACTGTGGCCAGGATCAAGTAAGAGCAAAGCCAGTTGGGTCACTCACCCATTTGATGGGATTTCCTTCCAGCACAGTCATTAATCATGTCCTTTAATGCTAAACTCTGGGCTCTGATTGACTCAATGGAGAGAATAACCAGTCTGTTTAATCTCTCCTGAGACATGCTGCTCCTCAGATAGAACACAGTTAATCAGACTGGCTGTTTTATTCCAGTCCCACTAACTCCAACCAACGCCCAGTCCTGCAGTTATTATTTTTGTTTATACCTGCTTTGAAGTCATTTACTTGGCTCTATTTCCCAAACACTCAGTAATTTAAGCCACATCTATTAATATTAGTAATATATTATAATATTTCCCCATTTGGGATCCCAGTCCTGATGACCTTTATACTGGTGACCGATGCACTGTTCGAGATCAATAACTTCAAGCAAAGCAAATGAAGTAATGATCAATTATCATTAGCGACTAGGCATGTACCGATATACGGTGCACCGATAAATCGTGATACAAATTTAATACGATTCGAATCGACGGAAATAAAAATGTATTGTGATTCATCTTAGTTTTTCCTAGCTGTAATTGCATTATTTAGACAGCAGAGGGTGCAATAACATACAGTAGCAGGAATACATGTGATGTCACCGTAGGTGGAAGTAACAACACTAATGCTGCGAAAACGTCTTAAAAAATAAAAATAAAAATTAACCATCTAAAATGGGAAAGAGCTTTTGTGCTCATTTACAAACAGATTCAGCAAGAAATCGGAGCAAATGGAAGTAGATAAGCAAATGGTGGTAGCTGTTTTATGTGTAAGCTTTTTTTAACTTTTAAGAAAATGTTTATTGCATTTTTTTCATTTTTAATAAAAGTTAGTAGGCTACTGTATTTTATTCTAACCTTTACAAATGTTTGTAAATAGTTAGTGTTGATTAAGAAAATGAAAAAAAAGTATGGATATTGTATTTTAACAAAAGAAAATTTTAAGACGATAAAGAATAGGAAATGTTGTATTTTGTGATCAACCTTTTTTCCCCCCAAAATCAAATTGTGAACGAATCTTGAATTAGGATCTCTTTCCCAGATCCGTACAAAATTCAGGAAAACCATGCGTTACATTTCCAAATCTGCAACATTAGCACAAGATATTGAAATGGGTTTAGCTGGTTGTAAAGTTTGCAGTCATGAAGTAGACCTGTTTGGCTTTTATTGTTATTGTTTAATTGTTAGCTAGATAATGGATATTATGCTGTTCATTTATTTATATTTTCCTGAATGATACCGTTTCTCACGGTCATCATTAAAAAAAAAAATTGTATTCTGTCAAATATTTTTTACAATATTATTGACTCAGAGATGCTGAGAATATACCTGTAGAAGTAAGCATCTGTAGGGCAACTAATAATGACCTGAACATGCTGTTTTTACACACGTTGACACAAGAACACTTGCGTACTGGCTGCTTTGATCTCGCCACAAAAACCCCCATGATGGCAGGCTGTGAACAGGGAATGGGTCGGGAGCTGCTTGATGGCAGAGGCAATCACGGACGTTTAGGTGATCTTTTATGACATGTCTGTTACAGAATTTATGTCAATTTAATTGGACTGAGTTAGAAATATTGCCATTTTAGAGCATGCCAAGTTTGACCTTTTTTTTTTTTAGTTTATTTTTGTTTTCAGCCTTCAGCAATACTACCCCTAAGGCTCCATAAGCCTCACACAGCCACAAATTTGCTGATCATTAACATTTTTAGTACTAAAAAAACAAAAGGTCCTACTTTTTTTTAAATCTCTTTATAGTCAGATTTAACTTTATTTCCAGCTATAAACAATCTTTCCCTCACCAGCTTCTCTTTTTTTCTCTCTCTTGAAGTAACTGCTTTACCTCTGACACGCCGCAGACTCCTGCCATAAATTAGTTAAACGTCTCCTTAGAGAAAACGTCACCAAATCAGCCATTACACAAGTTTTTGAATCAGTTTATATGGATTCATTTACAAGTCTCAGGTTAAACTGTTACCATAGAAACGGCATCCTTGACTGACATACGGCGCGTGCAGACTTTACATTTACTCGTCGTTTGTTTAGTAACTGCTATTTTAATATTCAGGACAAAATACTGAATATCGGTTTAGGACATATTTGTTTCTTCTCACTATATGCGACATATTTAATTCGAGTTATTTATAAAATACAAAAAAAATAAATCACTCACTCTGTCCAGCGATGTTTCTCCTCTATTGATTCTCTCGGCCCTTCAGGTGTGCACTTGAAGTCATGTGGTACAACATCGCTATGCTGATTGGTCACAGGAATCTCGCCGCGATGGGAAATCTGATTCTTTTCAGTGAGTCAGATATATCATTCGGCTCGTCTCAGCAGTGAGTCGATTCTTTCGGCTCCCAAAGGGATCATCTTCATTTATTTGTTTAAAACCGGATAAACCGGTGATTGTGTTGTTAATTTTTTTTTTTTGCCCAACTATGTCAGAAATTGTTTCATTAAATCTTTTAGCTGTCAAAACAACCTTATTTTGCAGCGGATCTGGGTATATCAGGGCTCTGCACGTGCGTCACTGATGCACCATCCGCAATAATCAACAGCTCGGATGTAAAAACGGATGGATTTTGTTTTAATTTGAGTCATTAGGATGACAGGGTGATTAGTGTTTAACAAGGTGTGGTAATAAATGAACATCTCAAGGCCAGAAACTGAGCAAGGGAGAACTGTACCTGCTTCTGGTTTGAGTTAAATCACCTAACAATGTCAGATTTCATACTTTTCACACATCAGCCATGTTTGAATACTTTATGAAATGCCAATTTCCACACATCAGTGAGTTCTGTACATTTTCACTGAAATCAAAACGATTGAAATAAATCGAAGCAACATTCATAAATCTATTATTATTATTATTATTATTATTATTATTATTATTATTACTCATGTGTAAACAATTACACACTATAAAGGTGATTTTCCCATAACTCTGATATTTTTTAATTTGTGAATTACCAGTTGGTAGGTCTACTCCAGATTCTGAACAAATTTGATTATATACATATCAGAGGACACGAAATCAACTTGCATATTATTGTAGCAGATACAGTGTTAACCTCAAATACCAAATCATTGCCTCTGGAGTCAAAATCATATCATAACATGCACAGGCCTAAGTGTTACATTTACATTGATGTCATTTGGCAGATGCCCTTATCCAGAGTGACTTACATATATCTCATTTATACACCTGAGCAGGTGAGGATTAAGGGCCTTGCTCAAGGGCCCATCAGCGATAGCTTGGCAGCGCTGGGATTTGAACTCACGACCTTCTGATCACTAGTCCAATGTCTTAACCACTGAGCTACCACTGCCCACTACCACAAGTGTTACACCTCTACACATTCGTCTGGCATGGAAAACATTTAGTTTTTATAATATCTCATTAGATGTCCATTCCACACCGGCCGGCCAAGAAGCACACACAAAAACATTTATATACGTATTGTAAATGACTGAAGATTTTTGTTTCCCGTTAAATTTTTTTTTGCCACATCATAGTAACCATGGTTACTACAGCATGGTATGTGCTTACAATAGTTTAACCATAATTCATATTGTTGAAATGACCTCATAGGAAAAATAAATAAAGGTTCCTACACACAAATCAGCCCTTAACTTTCACCTAAAGGAGTCGAGAACTGCTGCTGTAATCATAAAGCTTGCCCTGTGCTCATCCCAGGAGTCTTATTTATGATACTGAACACCCTGTAAACACACTCGTTACTGTTCGTCTTTACTCTTCTACACCTGAGGATTTACACCGGATCGTTAAACGCGCTACACGTATCAAGCTGACATGTTTTTGGGTTGGTCTTTAAAATTCAGATGAACATGACGCTGATCTGAGGCATCAGTCCAGACGCAGTCTTTTCATCTTCAGGATGAACGACGAGGAGACTGGGTAAAGATGTAAAATATTTATTTCTTGTAAATATTCCTAAATCTGATTCCACAAACTCCAAAAAAACCCATTACACTTTTGTGTATATACTTCAAAAAAGGCTTCATTTTTGACATTGTTTACTACTGTACAGGACCGAGAAATGACAAATACTGTTAATAATGTCTGAATATTGTACAAGAGGGGGAAAATACCCAAGAAAGAAATTTCATTACAACCAGTCATTGAGAAATTATATACAATTTTGATTCATCTGAAAGTTTTTAAAAAATACATCATGCCATTTATATTACAAGCTCAGGACTTTGAATATACCAACAAAATGTAGTCCGACAAATTTTTACTTGTGCACACATCAAAAACTTCATTTCAAACTGGTAAGCAAAGTGCTCGGACCAGGTTTTGAATTCTTTATTAAGCTCAAAAAAAAAAAAAAAAAAAAAAAAAAAAAAACCGGAAAGGAAAAAGAAACATCATACCATGATTTTCAACTAGTCAAACACAAACAGCATTTTTCTGAAAGTAATGTAAACAACCAAAAAAGAGCATACTTTACATTTCTTAATGTCAAAGCAAATGAGTGAAAGGCATTTAGACTTCTCTCCAAAGCTCATGGACACTACACGCGGTTACTGAAGGAAGAAAAAAAAAGAAGAAGAAAGCAGTCCCTCGTGCTTGCTCAAGCTCCTCGAACCGGTTTGCAAGGATTCAAAAGAAAATTCACAGCGCACTTCGTTTGCTGATTAACACGGATCACATTCGGTGCGTAACTTGACCGCAAAATTACAAGAAATCAAAACATTTAAAAAGAAAATTAAGGTACAGAATATTCTTCAAGTGGTCAGAATTTTAGACAATATTCACTCTACATTCTAAATACAACAAAAATACTCTGAATTCATTTCTTTCAATTTTTTTTTTTTTTTTTTTTTACAGATTCTGTACAATTTTATACAACACATAGACTCTCAAAATCCAAACCAAATCCTGGCATCCTTAAATACTCTTCTTTATTTATTTATTTTTTTTCTCCATTTCATTTTTTCAAATCGAGAATCAAAAAAAATCACCCAAAAACAAATAGCTCTAATGAAGTTAAGGTAGCATTTGGTCAAATATTTCTAATTCATTTTTTTTTTCTCAAATTTTAGACGGATATATACATATTTTATAAAGTAACATGTCGTGTTCAACCTGCAGCCTTCTGAAGCAGCTTGACGTTCTTCGTTTTTTTTTTTTTGTCGACATTCTTAAAAAATAGCTTCGATTCATAATAAATACAAAAAGTCGCCTCTTATTTTACAGAAATCAAAAACGAAAAGGAAAAAAAAAAAATAAACTGACTCATGGAATCAAGTATTTTATTAAACCGTATTTTTTTGTTGTTGTTTTAGTGCAAGTTAATAATCCCTTAGCTTTATCCCTAAGGAAGTCTTCTCAGTACATTCCTTGTTCAGTGGTGTCTACATTTTTGTATTTATATCTCTCTATATAATGAGTATATCTGTATAGAATTTCTTTTTTGAATCCAGAGGACCTGCCTCTTTATAATCTAAATAAGGCTGTGGCCAGCACCATCACTTCCTGGTCAGCTGGTGAGACTAATTTCTCTCACCAAGCCTCTTTAAGCTCTAATCGCCGTCCCATCAGAGTAAAAACCACGCGAGCCGTTTCTGCAGAGGGACCTGTGTGTGTGTGTGTGTGTGTGTGTGTGTGTGTGTGTGTGTGTGTGTGTGTGTGTGTGTGTGTGTCTGTAGCCTGGTTTTCACTCCCGCATTATAACCCTTCCCTCACCTGGCTATTTTTTTTTTTCTTTTTTTTTTTGGAACCTGATCTCCATTAATCCTTACAGTTCTGCGGTCTTATTGTCTGCCCTGAAAAGTTCTTATTTTAAAAAAACAAAGCAAAAACACCACTTCCTGTTTCGAAACGGGCCTAAAAAAAAACATCACAAGGAATGCATATGTGCGGAGTTGGAACGTTCTGCCTGTCCGCTCCGATTCAGTTCATCCACTTCCTGCAGTTTACTGCGCCACAGTGACAGGGGATCTTATGCTGGTCGTCTTCGAAGTCGAATTTGTAGTCGTAGCACAACTAGGGAGAGAGGGGAAAACGAACGGGAAAGAAGAAAAGGCATGAAATTAAAACCAGAACTGATTCGTTTCGGCTCTGCGGCGTCGTGTCTACCACTTTACTGCAGTCGGTGTTTTAAAAATGAACAGGTTAGCCTAGTGTTTCTCGTACCACTAGGGGTATTAGGAGGTGATAGAAAAGCCTGAATAATTTAATGCAATTAGAACTACTGATATAATTATATATGTGGTCACATGACGTATGTGGTGACATGACACATTTTTATTCATGTAATTATTATTACAATTATTACGCAAATTGATTGTCTGCTACAATTCCCAATGATACTGAATGCATTCAAACAAGCCACATTTAACTGAAGTGTTCGTGCTATTTCAGTGTTTGTCACCATGCTGACATGCTGCTTTAGTGTAGCAATAAAAAAAAGGACAAAATTCTCTCTCCACCTCCTCGACATCATCGAGTGACACAAGCCGTGTTTCCATTAACCTGCAAATTAAAACTGCGAACTAAAAAACTACTTGTGGGAACGTGTATAAAAAAAAACCCTGAAAAAAACTAAACGTGTTTACGCTCACATGTGGTGGTTTTTCAGACGATACGATAAAGCAATATTTTGATCAACTGAAATGGAAACATTTGTTGCATTTAAGTCACATGACATGGGGCAGAGCAAATGCAGACGCTACGTTTCTGAAAGAAAGAGCGCTCGGTAAGAGCCGTCACGAGAGGAGAAAACCCAGGTTTAATCTCGTAACGCCACTTAACGGAAACACAGAACATTATCAGTTGTGTTTTGGTTGAATTTTTTAAAACATCACTTTATTTTGCACAAAACCGCAACGGAAACCCGGCTACTGACTCGGTGGCACTACACAATTCAAGAAAATGAACAAACGAGCAAACAAACATTTTGTTTTCACGTGATCAGACCACGAGAAGTTCCTGCATGACTAAAACTCACTGTGAAAACTGAAACTCAGAAATATTACGCGGTTGGAGAAGAATATGGAAGAACTGCACAACTATCAGAGCATTTATCCAGAACACGTCAAACTGCACTGAATATTCTTTTCCTGGCATTGAGGGGGCCGAAACTTTTAGACAGTAAAATGAACACATGCCACAGAGTGGACGCGTTCATGGCAAGAATAAGCACCTAATTATCATTCATGTTAAACTAAATATGACGGATCTGGTGAGCAGCTGCTGGATTTGGACAGGATTGTGCTTCCTGCGCTCTGCGACTCTATGCTGCTTTATTTAGCCAATAATGCATGCTAAATAATGTCGCCATAGAAACAGAATAACGATTTGTATTCGGATAATTTTGTGTTTCATAATTATCTAGGTTCAAGAAATGAACTAGCTAATAAAGTATTGGAGTTATATCACATCCCTGTAGCACCAGGGTTAATTAGGACCTACTTCTAGATAATAAACTGCCAAAAATCTGCCGGAGAAATGCAGAGAATGGAGGAGCTTTTAGTTTCAGGGTTTTACAGCTTATACCAAGCAAAAGAACAAAACCGCTTGCAGAATAAATAACGTAAGAGAACGATGTTTTGACGCTGGAGGGCCTGTAGGAGATTAACACCATTATCCTTAAAGGTACAAGCAGACGTGTTAATGAATATAAATGAGTTGCGTTTTTAGAAACTTTGGTAGGAGCTCTCAGCGGTCAGTGCTAGTCTGGCAGACGTACCTCCTCTCCACGCTGTATCCGGCGGTTGGAGCTGATGATGATCTTGTGGCCTCGCTCGAAGGTCACGACCTCTGCGATGCAGTTTGGGGCGCAGGAGTGGTTAATGTATCTGACGGGATAAATTGGGATGAGATACGCAAGAAATCAAATCTTGTCCAGGATGAGACACATGGTCTGTATTGTGGATGATGCTGAGTGTGCTCTATACGATTTAACACGTTTTTGTACAAAACACGTTTCCAAAAAAGTCGGGATGCTGTGTAAAATGTAAAAAAAAAAAAAGAAAAGAAAAAAAATCAGAATGTGATGATTTGCAAAATTTGTAATCCCGGGCTGCAACAATTAGTCGACATAAACGATGTTGATAATAAAAATTCGCTGACACAGAATTTTAGTGTCCAACGTACGTATAAAACTGATGAATATTCATTTGTAACTGCAATGCACTACAGGAAGTGCTGGGGGCAGAATCGCTTTCATTGTCTGCCATGACTAACGTCACCTGGTTTACAGTTAATCACGCAAGGTTTCTTTTTCCCCAAAAAATTTGTTTCAAAACAACAATTCGTTTGTGTTGTTTTCTGTTTATACGAAAATTGGAAGTAGAAATGGGGGGCATGACAGAAATATGTGCTGACTAATCAACCAATCAAAAATAAATAAGTAAATAAAAAATTCGACAGATGAGTTGACTACCAAAATAATCATTCATTTCAGCCCTCATGATGTAAACTCATATTTAATTGAAAATAGAACTACGACAATATAGCAAATGTTGAAACTGAGTAATTTCACTGTTTGAATTTGATGCCAGCAACACGTGTCAAAAAAGTTGGGACAGGGGCATGTTTACCACTGTGTTGCGTCACCTGTTCTTTTAACAACACTGTTTGGCAACTGAGGAAAATCTAGTCCATAGTCTTTTGGATCTTAGTGAACAGAGGGAATGGTGGGAAAAGCTGACCGAGCTTTTCAAAGTCTTATTTAACTTTAAACAGGAGACTCGAAACATCAGTACAGAAATAACTACAGTCATGAAATTATAAGTAAGGAGTAAGAGAGTTCATGCTGTAGAGAAATAATCAGAAATGGGGTGGGCCGCTGTTACTATAGAAACGAAACGGTATTAGAAAGAGCGCATTAATATAAACAGCTGCAATACTGTCAGAGCTGCTGTTACAGAAGATTAATCAAGACCTTCTGACCAATCAGATTCGAGAATTCAGCAGCGCCGGATTCATCAGTGCTAAACTGTAACTACTGCAGATAAATGAGCGATGCAAGCAATTCTTTACAGATTCTTAAAAGTGATGTTTATCCACTCAGCATCATCAAAACTCCAAAAACCGTTCCTACCGTGCAGGTCCTCCTGTGATCGTCGCGTCTATTACGTGCTCACTGTCGATGCGGAACATGTAAACGCCACGGTTCTTAAATGAACAACAAAAAAAAATTTGTGAAAAAAATATATAGCCAAAGCACTAAAAGCATTTAAGGAACTCCTTTAAATATGAAACAAAACGCAAAAAAGTTTATAGGTACCTGTGATTCGTACATCTTCTCTTTGCGGTTTGCCACCTCGTTACGAATGATGGTACCAATGTATTCAATCACCATGGTGTATTTCTCAATGTCTCGAGCAGCGTACAGCCCCAAGCCCTGGAACAATCACCCAAACACCACTTCGTTTCTATGCAGTCAAAAAATGATTCTACTATGTAACGAATAGCTGATAAAAACCGAACTGCAGCTAAGATTCGGTCCCAGCTGGCTGTATGTACCTGGATGCGTGAACGAGCCAGGTAGACGTTGGACTTCCACTCGGCTTTCATGCGGCGGTACTGAAAGGACTTGGAGTGCACAAACTGTTTACTGTAGGGGGCGCCGGTGAGCTCAGCTGGGCTCCCGTTGGTCTGCAGGGCTTTAGCGGAGCAGCCGCTGGTCAGTGTGTGAGGTCTACAGGAGCACACACACACACAGTCATAATGAAACACTCCACTGCTGAAATACACTCCGTTTCAGACAGTAAGACCACGCCATTAAAAACAATTGCAGCCAATTGTACAAACCGGATTCCAAAAAAGTTGGGACACTAAACAAATTGTGAATAAAAACTGAATGCAATGATGTGGAGAT
>JAQMYM010000033.1:27185393-27220779 GCA_030014255.1 Parauchenoglanis ngamensis
TTAACAAAAGGAATATTTAAGCTGATAAATATTTGCTAATAAAACTTTTTTTTTTTTTTTTTTTTTTTTTAAATACCACGAACTGAATTGAATGATGAATTGGGTGTATTGTCACATGCCTAGGTGATTCTTAAGTGTAAAAGTAACAGTCTTAATCTTACATTACCAATGGGAACAAATCAATCCTTGCATGCATGTCAATTAAAATGCTTTGCTTTTAAAACAAAGTCAGAATCTTAAAAAACATCACCATTGTATTGTTTTAGTGTGACATTAGTAGCTACATGTGCAATAATGAAGAATAATTCAGTGTGTAATTACTGTTCTGTTTAGACTGATCTGTTATATGGTTAACACAACTAGGAAACATTAATAAATGAGTTCACTAAAGTTGCTTTAAAGTGACTCTTCAGTGAACAAGAACATGTCATTTGTTAAATGTTTGTTTCTTGCATTCTTTCTCCACATCTTCAGAGGGAGGAGCTAAAATGCATGTTAGGAAATCAAGAAAAGGAAACAAGGGGGCGCAATTTAACAAAGACCAAGCAAAGCAGCTAATGATTTACTGTGATCGCAATTCACTTGGAGGACTGCAGAGGGAGAAACAAATTGAGGTTTTAAAACATGATACGTGACCGCAAGAATAATTAGATTTACATAATGCCAAATTCTCCTGGAAACATCAAACAAATGAAACACAAATGGTTCCCAAGGTCATATATATGAAAATACATCAATATAAATGAATATATTTGCATAATTAGCATTGGGGTGTGTAGCGGACGATTAGGCCCTTGCTCAACATGTCCATGTATCATCAATGTTGGAACGCTTCACCAATATGTTACGTTGCAATTTCATACATTCTTCATTAGCTCAAGGAAATGTGAAATGTTACGAGAAGTCTTGGATTCATGTTGGTGGTGCTTACCTTTAGGGGAGGAGCCAGTCAACACGAGGTCCTCATAACCTTGCTCCACCACACGGATGGTGAATTCAGGGGTGCTTTCCTTCTCATCAATAGAGCAATGGTAGCGGCAGCGGCGGCTGGCATGGCGCATGCTCCAGTAGATCCGACTGGCCTCGTAGCCGACTGGGAATATGGCAGCTGGTGAGTGGAAGGCGTGCATCTGCTGTGGCAGAAGCTGCCCGACTGAATGAAATACCAGGCTGCCTACACGGAAGGTGTGCTCCCGCTCGCCACGCTGCATCATGCTGGCGATCTGGCGAGCCTCATCACGCTGCACATAAACACGGCGGTACACTGTGAAGCAGCGTAGCTCGTGCTCCAGTCCTCCGAATGCGGTGATCCCAGCGCCATTGCCCATACGAGGTTTGTGCAGGTGGCAAAGCATGGTCTTGTCTTTGAAGAAGGTACACTGAGACTTGAGTGCACAGGTGAAGTGGTACGCGTTGGTGCAGCGTGGTCGGTGACAACCGCTGGTCGCTCCTGTGCGCTGGCAGTAGGTGCATCTAATACTGAGGCCACGGCGTAGCGCTAGTTCCACATTGATGAGTGCACCTGCCTGGGTCTCGTACACCTCGGTGGACCAGAGTGCGCAATTCAAATGCACCCACAAATCCAGGTCAAGGTTTAGTAGTCGGGCCGGGCCATCTGTGAGGCCGTCACCCTCCTCATGGCAGAAGCAGCAGCGTCGCAGGTCTTTAGGCAGTGGCTCTGGCCGCAGTGATGCATCCAGCTTCCTCAGCAGCTCTTCCAGCTCATCCGCATTCTGCATCTGCAGCTTTCCTCTGGGTACCACAATATGGATGCTCCACTTGCGCCAACGCAGCCCTTTCCAGCGCTTTGCAGAATGGTAGCGTGGCTCATCAGCTCCATTGTGGACTGCCCGGGGCCTGGGCTTCAGTTTGACTGTGACCTTCAGGGCATCTGACTTGATCTCAGCTTTCTGTGTCTCAGAAAAAATGGACGGGAAGGAGATGGGAGGAGTGGATGGTGGAGACTGCTTGGGCTGCATCTGGGCCAGGCAGTGTACATCCAGGGTGGACATGTTGTTGCTGTATTGGTGGAGAACTTTGGGGAGGCATTTCTCTTCAGAGTCAGGCAGCATGGGTGCATTCGGCTGAGAGATGAGAACAGGCAAAGCTGAGTGTCAAACCCTCATCCAACCGTATTATAATTATTTTATAGAATTAGACCCCCTGGAACAGTAATGCCATACTTAGTAATGCAATACTCATACAAGGCTCACCTTGCTGTCTACAGGTTTATTCTGCATGATGGATGAGTAGAGAACAAGGCAGTTGCGGCTGCAGAAAACCGTGTTGTCCTCAGTCCAAACCTGGCCCTCCTGTAGAGAGAACACATGTCAGGCCAGCCACCCCACATGCTCCAGGGAAGCTGGGAAATGAGGCTGTACCGCTTCACACCTCTACATCGCCTCAAATCATTATTAGAGAATAGCTCACTAAAACAGCACACATCAAAGGCTGTTTAATGTCACACCCTACAGCGATGCCAAAAGTACTTATTAAAATGTCTGTGCGGAGTCATCGGAGCGACACATACATCAAAAAGTCACCTGCTCATTTGAATGATCGCAAATTTAGTTTGTGGATTCGGGCAACTCTCACACACACGCGTACACACACTTGGGTAATGTCAGTTAACCCAAGAATTGTAGCATTTTCGTTTCCCATTAGGACTGGTTTAACCTAATTTGGTAGATAAGTCTGTCTCTTTGAGAGGAACCTTAAGGCTGGAAGGAGAGATCACTCACTGAAGAGCTCTATGGCCTCCAGTCTGAAACACTAATGGTAGCCATTTAGATACCCAGGCTGCACAGAGCCATGAGAAAACAGTCTGGGCCTCCACTCATGTTACACAGATAATCTTTCAGGCCTTTGGGGAACGAAAGGCTCCATGACTCAACTGGAGACTTGTAATACAGCCTATAGAGTGAGATCAGGTTTTCAGAATCACTAAGCAGCCCTGGCCCAGCTCAATAGGTTGAATGAGGGTTTTTAATCCATTTCAATTCAATTCGATTCGATTTGTATAGTGCTTTTAACTATACACGTTATCGCAACACAGCTTCAGGTAATCCAGGTATACACACATACGAGTGTCTTCATATATGCAGTGTTTAGTCTGTTGGAAAGAAGCCCTGCCGTGTTCTCCACCTCGGTGTGGGTCTTTGGTGAAAACACAGCAAGTACACTCAGGTGTGGTTAAAAACCCAAAACATCCGTGTCTGGGGCGAGGTGGTCTGTCTGCATCCAGCTGAACTCCAGAATGGTTTGATTGCAGTAAGAGAAGCGATTTGACTCTGAATTGATTTAAACGTAGGAAGTAAACAAACATGTCATGTGGTTCAGGTTGCAGCATTTTTTTGTAGATGTAAGCTGCTAAACTGAACAAAAGGACAGCGCAGTAGCTGCAGAAATGTTGTGTTCTGGAGATTTGAAAGGATGACGAAGAGAAAGACACTGGATGCAATACACAATGCTCTAAACTAGTTATGCATATAATCACCTAGTAATTTATTAATCCTCGGCTTTGTTTCACTGTGCTTGCATTTTTCATGTGATTTCTACGAAATACTTGTTTACCTTTTTCCATCTCTGACCAATGAATGAAGTTTTACATGTGTGTTTTCAAGTCAGACATGCAGCTTTTTGGCTTTAAATGCAGGGTGGAAACAAACAAACATAAAAGGAAATGAATTTTCTCTTCTGGGAGACGCGGGATATACACGATACGAGTGCAGAAGAGTAAATACAAACAGGACTAAGTGTGCTGAAAAGATTTCTAAAATGAACACAGGACAGTATTCATGATTACAGCAGTAATCCGTGTGCATGAATAACAAATTACATCGTGTAATGCCTATTTATAGCTATTTATTGTCTTTGGCTAACATGAATAGAGGCAAGATTACAGAATTTCACCTTACTCCTGTTTATGTCTCTACCTGTTTATCGCAGGGGTCCTTGGCTGACCTGCGGACACCGTTTCCCAAAACCACCACTTTACACTGGGCGCACCACTGCAGTTTCCTCCCTGGGCTGCTTCCATCCATGTGATATTCCGGTCTCGAACCTGGACCTGCAATGCAACAAGTCGGTGACACCTATAAAAAAATCTGCAGTTTGCTGAAATCTTGAGAAACAAAAACAAGAAGAGGTGATTAAAAAAATACTACATAAAGAAGCTGAGCCAATTTCCTAAATAATATGACAAAGTTTAAAGCTAACAGGCACCGTCTTCAGGGCAAGTCTACGATTATTACTGGCTTTTGTTAACATCTCAGATCTCAGACATGGTCGATAATAAAGTGTCTGGAGAGGAAAAACAAAAAAAAAAGAAAGAAAGAAAGCCTTTCCTTGCTAGGCACCGCTACGCCATCTTGAGCAAACCTGAAATCCATTCGCTTTTATAGACCACATGGGAAAACACTTAATGACAATGACTGTGTGCCGTCCTTTTTAAAATACTAAAAAAAGAAATGATAAAAGGTATAAAGATTTCTAACCACCATGAAAGGAGTCAAGGTAAAAACCTGCGATTCATGCCACTTGAGAGAAACATTAAGAACCTAATTTAAAGCAGTTCAACCCGGGAATCGTGATTACTGACAAACACAATCAATATCTGCAATTTCTCTTCACAGTCTGCACTCACTGGCGCTGGCGTTTGGTGTGAAGTGCTGATTTGAGGGCATCATTCCTGGAGGTCTGGAGAACCTCATGCCAGACTGGGGGAACAGGGCGGCCTGGCGAGGGTCGAACCCGTGCGGTGGAGGGACTTTCAGGCTCGCCAGCATGGCCAGGGAGTTGCGTGGCTCTGGACTCAGGGTACGAGATACCTCGTAGTTGGCAGGTGCAGGGATGCAAAGCAAGTTGGAAACCGCCGCCATCACACCTTGAATGTTCTAAAGTACAAGTAAACATGGAGGTCAGAGTTCGGATGTTTGGTTATACCTCAGGAAAAGTTTCTATTGCTGTTAGGCTACAAAAATAGTCTATACCCTCAAATGTTTATGATAACCACAAATATCTCTCACTATGATTGGAAAAATGTACAGTACATTATTCACAATGCGGCACGAGGTCTCAAGTCTATCTTCAAGTGAACTCGGTGAGAACGTGATTTGACTCGAATGCAGGAAGTGAATCGAACATGCTTTGCGCCATGTTCTGCTAAACTGAGCCATAGGACACAAACAGATCTGTTGCAGTAGCTGCCATGTGCTCTGGAGAGCTTGCAAAATAGACAATGTTTTGAACTTAATGCTTTAAACCAGTTATTTATAAAATTATCGAACAATTTATTCAGCACCAGCCCATGCTTGGGTCATTTTTTTGTGATTTCTATGCACACTTTGTAAAAGTTTTACTTTGCCACGTGTCCGTATTTTTTTACCAAGAAAAATTTACATGGACATTCATTCACCTTTTTCAGCCCTAAACACATCTTTTATATCAAAATTATTAAACGTCGCTATGATTCATACCCAGGAAATGGAAAAATAGACATGAAAACACACTTAAAATACAATTCTCTCAGCATTGAACGTGGCCTGCTCTGAAACCACCAAGCCCGACTTCTCTTCAGACAGTAAATTACAGTTATTTGAACACAATTTGTATTACGCAACACTGAGATATGCCTGACACATTTAGAAAAGTGTTGTAGCTGACTGGGTAAAAATATTTATTATTACCAAAAAAAAAAAAAACCGTACCTCCGCTGCAGCTTGATTAAGTGTGAGTGATACGGACATCAGTCCAGCCTTGGAGCAGGAGGAAGACTGATCAAAATGGGAGCCGAAGAAATTGCTCTGGGGTTCTTTCTTCACCTCCCACTGCATTAATTCGGTGCCTGCATCAAAGAGTCTCAGTCAGTCAGGAACTTTAAACAGATGGAGAGATGTGAATTTCAAATGTGCACAAAGAATACACATACACATGCTACTAGAGAAAGAAAAAACATAGAAACCTCAAGCTACTTAGATTTTCAGGGGATGACTTGATCTAAAAAAAAATGTCAGTTTTATGGTATCAAATTTATTAAAAATGAAAGAAAACGTTTACTACTAATTCTCTGCAATAACCATCCCTTTTTACATCCTTGAATACATATGATAAAAACCAAAAGGGAAACTAAACGACCAACTTGGCACTTGCTTTTCTTAATAGAAAGACTGGATTATTTTTGTACTGTTTTTTTTTTACACTGGATTATGTTTTTGTGCCAAACATTTCACTACAGAGCCCCCTAAGGGTCATGGTGGGAATTTTTTTAATTATTAACCATAACACCTAGCCGTCATTGTGAAAGAACGCAAAAATTACTGCAAGGAAACCCAAAAGTAACAAAAAAAAACCCACACCTGCCAACCATAAGCCTTAGACGGCTCTGCATTTTACACTCTCATGACTCACCTTAATCATTTATTTATTTATTTATTTATTTACTTGGCGGGTCAGACTTTTTCAAAGAGTTTCTAAAGACTTTTCCCAAATATTGCAAAGAGGCTGTCCAGACTTTCCCGGAAGCGTACATGGCGTGATCACGGTGGAGTAAGGAACACGATCAGGGAAAAAGAAAAAAAAAATGGAAAAGTAATAGACGGAAATGCATTTTAATCAGCGTTTTCAATCACACACTGTGACTAAACATGAATCTGTGACACTAACAACCTTAATAATGTGCAAAGTGTAAATATTTTTAACGTGGACACTTCCAAATAATAATAATATAATAATAATAATATCTTGGATGAAAACTGACACATTGAATCATTTTTTTGTTTGAGACACGGGACAGAACTGACGGAATAATTTTACAAATGGATCATAATTCATAGCTCACATTTCCAGGCTACCAGAAGTTTTGCACACTAATAATAACAAAACGACGACAACAACAACAAGCAGCAGCTCTGATACAAGAGCTAGCCCTATTTTAAAAGCTTACTTGTGTATATAACTGCAGTGAAAGTGTACACGTATTTGTGTTTACACTAGCAGGAGAGAAGTTGCTCAAGTTTGTCTCTCGTGCGTATGTAGCGACTGGCGTTGCTTGAAAACTGCGGTGTTTGTTTTACATGTTAGACTTTGTACTCTGTATCTTCACGGGAAGATAAACCAATCAAGCTAATGGTTAGCACCAACAATCTCAACTACTTGGATCCAAGCTTTATTTTCCTTTTAATGTCTCTACACATGTTTAATGAGAGATTGTATATGACATGATAAAATAAACCTGATTCTTCCATTTTTGTGCATCAAAACTGTAAATGGGAAATGAAGGTAGGAACTACGGTTGTGAGCAAGAAACGGAAGAAACGTCAGACCACATGGATTAGTCCGAGGAATTATTCAAGCCAAACCTTTAAAACTGAGAAAATGTCATGCATACATAGACAGGAAATGAATGGTCAGGTGAAGCTTGGTCACCTGCTGGTGTGAAAGCAGGGTCGGGTTTGTTACACAGAGGGAACGTGAGCAATTTGAATGATGTTTTGTATGAATTATACTGCATGTGATGTGATAATATGGTAAAGAGACCTTTTCCACTCGCACTGGACAGCATTGGGATGGTAGGAGATGGTGCAGGTGATGGAGGCTCCTCCTTTACTATGGACAGATCCGGGTATCTGCTGATCTCCATGCCAGCGACACTCTCCGGGGACGAGGATGGGACGAAGCTGTCTGGGGTGTCTCTGTCACAATGGTCCTGGACACTATAAAAATACAACAGTGGTAAGCATGCAAAAGGCCAAAAAGAAAGAAAGAAAAGAGAAAAGAAACAGACGTGTGACTCTAAAGCTCAAGCCAGGCACTCTAGTCTTACCGGAGCTCCTCCTGATTGGTGTGTGGGGGTGTTGGCAAGGAGGCAGGCACATCAACAGTCTTGGGTCCCTGAGAAATGGCCTGAGTCAGGAGGTCGTCCTCTCTTTTGAACGGGGTCGGCAACTGCTTCGGCCCCAAGCTTTTGGACACTAAGTACAGCCAAGAGCAAAATGTTTAAACTACAGGAATGTTTAACGCCAAGTAAACAGCACATGGCTTTCAAAATCAGAGAATCATTGTACTTCTCTGACTAAATGGCTTTTCATGAATATCAGCACTTTGGTGGACTACAGAAGCCATCACAGATGACGCACATGAACTATGACAACGTACACCTGAAATGATCAGGCTTATGTTCGTTTCACTACGGCATGCAACTTTCCAATAACTCACTAATTCACACTTGGCTAGTGAGGTTTTAGATGTGTTTAGGCAGACGTTTATACAACATTTTGGTGAGATATATTTATGGGTTCTTAAGGTTGATGAATCAAAAATGTGATGGATACAAAAACCCCAAAAATACAGCCATAATGATATATGACAGAATTTCCAAGACAACAGCTCTTACAATGTATAACATTTCAAAAGTGAGAAAAATTTGTATTTTAATGACTAAATGAATGATTCAATACAAATTTCTCACCCTCGTTCCCACTTATAACAGCAGCCTTCCTGGCGAGCTCCTCTGCTGTGGCGAAACCATTCACCATCTTCTGCCTCACTACAGGAGGCGGGGTAGGAGGCAGAGAGGCAGGGGGTGTTGGAGGATTGCTCAGGTTGTTTTGCTGCATGGTGAAACAAAATGCAAGAGAGACATTTACTAAGCATTCAGTAAATCATTTTTTACATCTTTCCCCCCACACATCTGATAGCAGCAGCAGACCTTATAGATGAGCTGGGAGTAGTAGTCCGACACCCCGTCAAGTGACGCACTGCCAAAAGACCCAGACAGTCTGTTCTCTGCGGTCAGCTGCCCACTGCCGTATGGAGGGAAGTGGGCAAAGTTCACGCCAATCAGGGGCTCCATGAGGGGCAACAAGGTGAGCTGCTGTAATGGGTAGAGAAGGGAAAGATGGAAGGAATTACTTGAAGTGCCTATTAATAATCATTATAAAACAATAAAAGGTCATCAGTTATAAAATAACTGACCAGTTCTGATTCTATACATGTATGTATATCACAAATTGCTCAACGTAGATGTGTGCATAAGGGGGACTTTTAAAAAAAAGTTTTAACTTTCTTAAGGACGGGAGCAGTGAGTCAAATTTGAAGCTCGCAGGAGAAAGAAAGGCCATGTTCCTGAGTCCACAATATATATGGTCCTGGGGCACTGTTACTACTGTTAATACGTCATTCAATTATCATAAGAAACTGCTTTTACATTTGCAAATAATAATACACTGTGGGAGGAGGGGGTAATAAGATTTAAAAAACAATCTCTACCATCTTCAGCACTTTAAATAAAAATATATAAAAACTCCAAAATACTTCAGCAAAAATGGAAGTAAAATGGACTGAAATATAAATATAAATCATATTTTCAAAGCCTGGCTTGAAATGCATAAATGCAGAATTGAAGGTAAAAAATTGCACGTTAATTATCACATGTAGCCCGTGCGCCCGTAACCAGCAGGGAATAAAAGCACTCTTGTAAACTTAATCATTGTTAATGCAATCGGACTGAATGTTTCTTTTAAAATTCTGTTTAGGCCTTTCAAGAACTCCATCTAATGCATTCTGCTCACACCTATCCATGCCAGCACTGCAATTAAGACTTAATGAAAGTAATTACTCCTTGTGATGACTGTAATTAAAGAGGCACATTTACAGGGGAGGGGAAAAAAAAATCAACATTCTGTATCATTTAAGACTCATTTAGCTTTAGGACATTTACACCTGTAATGCATTTTAGAAAACTGCCTTTCAGAAAAAATTTTGCTATTAAATTATAGAAATGTATAGTTATTGTAGTACATTGTGATTTTTGTTTCTTAATCACCCAGTACGATTCAGTTCAGTGCAGTGTTTTACCTGTTTGAGTTGCGTCATCAGTGTATCAGTGGTCGGATACAAAACCTGGCGATCCTCTTGCTCTTTCTTTCTTTTCTTCCAGCGAGACTGAGGTTTCTCAGCCCCCATCTTTGGTGTTCTCTTATTGCGCTGTTTTTTCTTGCCTTGGTCTGGTAGAGAAGGCGCTAGAGAGTCCTTATTACCAGCCAGCTGGTTATTCACACCATCCTGTAGAGCATGGCATGAGTGATTTACAAACATGCATGCAATTGTTTACCCTTCTTAACATGATCAAATCTTTAACACTACTCCCTGACAATTCATACAGGATTGGTTATTTTTTAATCATTTTCTGTTCTCTGTTTGATTGGAAATATATGCATGTAGAAATATTAGTTTTTATGGTGGATTTTACAATTTTTTTTAATTGAGATTCTAAGTGTTTACAAATTTGTTCTTACCAAACACCCAGTTGAACTCATATTGACGGAGTCTTTATTTTCAGCTGCTCCTTCTTCCTCTGATCGCAGGCAATCATTGGATGTCTGGTGTGTATGGGGTGTGGTTGAAGGTGGTGGTGTGCTCTTGTTATTCAGCAAGTGTTTGAGAAGTTCATTCCCAGACTCGCCCTTGGTACTGTGTGCTGGACTTTGCCCAGCGATGCTTGGGGTCTCCTCAACCTTTACTATGCCTGCTGCCTCTGATCCCAATGCCTGATCAGCCCCCTGGCAATCACTCATGTCCAGCTTCTCCTGCTTGATCTCTTGCAGTTCATCCAAGACTCCTCGTTCAGTCTCTGAACCTACACTAGTCTGGCGTCTGAGCAGATTCCCACTACCAGAGAGCTGCCTCTCCAGCTCTGATGAAGGATGCAGACCAGACATAGAGCATAAGGAACTGGAGAGCTCAGAGGAGTCCTGGTCTCCAGGCAGGGCAGCACTGCGTGTGGGGGTGGAAGATGTGTCTGAAACGCATGGTGTCAGAGGAGCAGTGAGGTCTGAATGAGGTGTTGAAGGTGTTTTTACTGAATCTGTGTCATCATCTTTCTTCTTTTTCCGATTCCTCTTTTTCTTACCTTTCTCCTCAGGGATGATGTTGGAATATAATTGTATAAGAGACTGGCCTGACCCAGGGTAATTAGGAGGAAGTGGTGTACCTGACTCCATGCCAAGAAGAGGGCCGTCACCTCCGCCTTGGGGCATCGTTGGTGGCCGAGGTTGACCTGGCATGAAGTTGAGTCCATGCATCATTGGATTGTTTGGCCGGAAATTTGGCCCCATGTCCTGGCCTGGAAAAGCAGCACTCCCAGCTATGGGTCTTCGCTCCCCACCCTGCATGAAGGCTGGACCAGTGCCCCCAAAGTCTAGAGGTGTACTGCCCTGCTGGGGGAACATTGATCCCATCTGCTGTGGCTGCTGAGGTCTGGCAGGCTGCATGAAGTCTTGGGGCAGGTCGGTATTGTAGAAGGGCATGTGGGACAGGTTGTCTCGGTTAGCATCTGGAGCCATGCCTACACCCTGTTGCTCCATCTCCAGCCGCTGGAGAGCCCTCTGTCTTTCTACCTCTTGCATCAGCTGTACTCGCTGTCTCTCCTGTTGCTCCCGCAGTCGCTCTCGGCGCTCTCGCTCCTGGAAGCCTTCACTGAATGGGTTATTGTCATCGAACTTCACATGCGGGGTTGTACCATCAACCCCGTGACCAACAGGTTCACCGCCAGGCTGGCCAGGTGGCACCATAGCAGGTGGTGGCTGGGCCTGTGGCGGCTGGCCTGAGTTGGCTGGTGGCATCTGAGGACGTATGTGAGATGGTATTCTGGATCCTCCGATTGGTCCAGGGCCACCCGGGTGCCAGCCAGGCATGCTAGGCATGTGACTGGGGTTTGGCTGACCAGGATGTGATTGCATTGGACCCATTATTGGCTGGCCCATATGGAGTCCACCAGGCATCATGCCAGGGGGTTGGCCTGGAATTCCTGGCATAGCCTGCATTGTATTCATCATAGAGGACTGAACACTACGCTGTTGCTGCTTGACACGATACTCCTCAATAAGCTCAGCATGATCCTTCTGCTGCTTGCGGATCTATTTAGTGGTTACAGAGAAAATGAGATTGACTGAGCATGCAAAATCAGCATTCTGCATGAGGAAAAAAAAAAAAGTGTAAAATAGATGAATTGACTAACTATGAACTAAATATGAATAGTTCAAGTATGAATAATATGAAATTTATTTTTACTAAAGTGCATTTCTCCATATGCATAATGCTCAAAAACACAAGCCTCAAAATGTATAATGGCTGAATATACCAATAACGACAATATGACAAGCCTTACAGTAGGACAGCTAATGCACAAATGTTCAAACAAAATAGACAAGCTAGTTCCTGGTTCACATAGGAGTGGACCAAACCCACTGCATTTCTCAGTTTCAAAAGAATGGTACTGCACTGTCAGGTATTATAAGTGCAGTGCATACTTACAAAGATGTGCCTCACTTTGGCATGAAGGGTGAAAGTTTGTAAGTCATGTCAAACAGTAAACCCACCACTTTCTGATGCTTTGAGCTGATATGTGCAAATTGAACCCATGCAACTAGGAGGATAGTTTTAAGCTGTTTTGTATATTCCAAACATTATAAGTGACAAAGGATGAAATTTGGAGTCAACAAAAATGGCAGAATTGTGAAGGTTAAACATCCATCACTTACCTTATCTGCAAGTGGACCACTTTAAAAACATTGGCCACTTTAATTAAATTATTGAAATGGCAGGAGTAAAAGGTGAAGAGGTTTGGTTCTTTAATGTACTGGATTAAACAAATGAAGTCCTCAAAGCAGTACAACAGTGAATAAGCACATGTTTATCTGTCTTAAGAGGACCTAAGAGCAAGTACTGATTTTCCCTCAATTTTCAAAAAATGTTTTAAACAAGCATAGTGTCAAATAGCTTAAATTCCTCAAACAGCTGTACATAGAAGAGCTATAGAACTACAACTATATATTTATATATCTATAAAAATATATGAATAATTAATATCAAACATTAACCTCTGTATATCAGCAGATATTTAGTACACATTTTCTACTTACTTGAAACTGAATGCTGGTCATTACTTTTTTGGAAATAAAGTTACAAAAATACTCTCCCTGACAAGTAAGTCCTGGGAGCAAACTTAACTGGGAAAAGTTGAACACTTTGCTTGCTACTCTACCTGTTCCAGCTGCTTCTGCATCACGCTCTGCTGTTCAGTCACATGTTTCAGCTGCTCCGCGTCTTCCTCAGGGAACTCACGGCCTGCCTTTTTAGCTGTGCGCTGTTTTGCTGAGAGGGCCTTTTTGGATTTCCTGTGGGCACCAATCTGTTCTTCCAAAAACTTCTGCTGCATTTGAAGAAGCTTTTGAGTATCTTGAAGCCACTCCTCATATTGCTTTCTCTGACCATCATCTGAAAAAGGGTTTACAAAAGTAAAAACTTGCATTAACAAGGCATCCCAAAAGAAAAAAAAATGCTTCCTGCTAACCTATGAAGACAAATCAACAAACACTTACTGACAAACCCAGGTCCAAAGTTAGGAGGGTTTGGCCTTGTCAGCTGGGGTACTAGCTTCCCATCCTAAAAGCAAAGTGGTGTTAATGGCTTAGCAGCTGCCATATTACAAGGGAAAATATAAGCAATACAGGTTAATGCATGTACCTGTCCAAAAACATTCTGAGGGAACCCTTGTGCTTCTGGTCCTTGTGCTCCAGGAATCTGTTGCATTCTATCCCAAAATAGACAAAAGTATGAGGTAACACCATATTTGAAACTACTACCTTTATAAAAATGTAGTTCTGGCAAGAAATCTCTGTAGTGAAAAAGACCTTAAACATCACAACATTTAAAGAATTATCATTACTCCTATGGGAACAAATGTCAGTGTAGTAAATAACTGGAGTTGCAGAGTAAAATGGCTGTTTCCCACACAGCTGAGGCAACTGCTGAAGTTTACATACGCCTAGGCTAAAGACATTCAAACATTTTTCACAACTCCACACATTTCATGTTACCATACACTTCTTTTGTTAACTCAATTAGGCTATCTACTTTATTTCCATAAGAGGCAATTTCACAATATTAAAGGGCAGAATTATTTCAGATTTTCTGTGGGTCAAACATTTACATACACTTTGGTAGAATTTGAACCTGCATCAAACCCTCGGGGTTGCCTTCCACCTTTCATAACACTTTGCCAGAATTTTTGCCCATTCCTCCAGACAGAACTTGTGTAACTCAGTCAGCTTCATTGGGCTTCTTGCACTTGACATGTATGTTCAGTTTGCAAATTATCTATGCAATTTAGGTCAGGTTTTGGGATGTCCGCTTCAATAATGTCACTCTGTTGTCTTTAAGCCATTTGTTACACATCTTCAGGTTCTGCTTCAGTATTTCTAGATAATGGTCCTTCCTGAAATGCACTAGTCTCTTTTCCAGCAAAACACCCCCACAACATAATGCTGTCACCCCCGTGATTCACAGGTGGGATGGTGTTCTACTTCCATTAACAGCCAATTATGCCAACTGGACAATCAGAAGCGTCTACATGTTATTACATCAATTTCAGGAACCTTCCATTCTTCCAAAAACTGTATGTAACTTAGAATTATGATATAGTGAATAAAAGCTTAAATCAGTCTCTAATCAATTGTTTAAAAATTATGTATCTCTAATGTGAACAATGTAGATGCCCCAAGTGTCGTGCCAAAATAAATGCATGGCAACTTGAAATATGTGAAGTTGTGACAATGAGACTGATTAGCCTAGGTGTACACAAACGTGTAGCCTCAAATTTTATGAAAGGTTACTCACCTGACCATGGGGGGTGTCATTCCCATGCTATTCTGTGCCATTACTTTATTAATCCCTTTCAGGGCCACCATTTTGGCTTTCATAATTGGATCTGTAATAGCATCAAAGTCTAAACAAATAAAAAAACCAGGGAAGACAAAAACAATGCAGTTACTGGAATATGCAACATTTAGACTGTTTATACTTGATCATTTAATTCCAGGTGGTGGTCTGAGACACAATCTAGCCACATGGTAAATGTATGTAAATGCATCTGTCTCTCCAAGCCACAGTTGGCAACCAAAACCCCTCCCATGATGTACATCTTCCATTAACTCATTGTTTTTTTCACAATGGCATGATTTATCACCCATTTACACCACTTACACCAACTTAAATTAAAAAACAAAAAAACAAAAAACCTTTCTGTATTACTTGCCAACAGAGTTTTTAGCATGATGGTAGTCTTAGCCCAGATCTAGTAGCAAACCAGTATTAGAATATATTTACTGACAGAGACTTCAAACCACTTAAGTAAGTCTCTTAAGCACTTAGGTAAGTAAGTCTCTCTGGATAAGGGAGTCTGCCAAATGCCATAAATGTAGATATAAATGTAAACTTACATATAAAGCAACTATAAAATGAGTAACATCAAGGCTTGTGTTCTACTAAACTAACATATAATACAGAAATTGGATTTCAGTCTGTCTGACCTGAGTTGCATTTTACTATAAGTGTGAAAGTATGAGGTTAAATTTTCATCAGCATTCAATTCTGAGACAAGATGCATGAAATGACCAGTTA
The DNA here is from genome assembly GCA_030014255.1 of Parauchenoglanis ngamensis. Taxonomy (NCBI): domain Eukaryota; kingdom Metazoa; phylum Chordata; class Actinopteri; order Siluriformes; family Auchenoglanididae; genus Parauchenoglanis; species Parauchenoglanis ngamensis. Next base: position 27,200,853 of record JAQMYM010000033.1, read on the forward strand.
AAAATGGGATCTTGCATTCCTTTGACTTTTACTGCACTGACATACATATTAATGAATGATCAACATTTAAACAGTAATATAATGAAAGCCTTACCAATATTAGGGAAAAAGGGCTCGTTAGAGCGCTGGCGAATCATAGCCTGCATCTGCCTCTGTTGTTGCTGCTCCTGCCTCTCCTGATCCAATAGATCTTGTAGAAGGAGGGGTTGTTCATCTAACAGCAGTGGCCTGTTCAGCTGGTTCTGTTGTATCGTTGGGCCTTGCTGCCCTATGGACCCTTGTGGATACATCACCTGCTGGGCCTGTGGATGGAGATTGTGGGGGACAGGTTGCTGGCCACCCAACATGGGCAAGTTTATATCCACTTGCTGGGCTGATGAAGCTCCAAATCCTGGGCCTGATAACTGCTGACTGCCAACTGGTAATGTATTTGGGTTTCCGAGTGATGCTCCATGAGCAAGTGATGCATCCATTCTGTGTCCCACTGTCATTGCAGGGTTCATCCCATGGTCTTTGCTTTGTCCCTGCAACATCATGCCTATACTGGGCTGAAGTTCTGGACCATGGTTAGCCTGGACAAGATTACCCTGGTGAGGGGATACTACAGGGCCAATCCTAGAGTCATCAAGCTTTTCTTTAGTTAAAAGTCTTGAGAGCACTGGAGCAGAACCAGAAGGGACCCCTGAGCTTGATAAACCAATCTGTTGAGACTGGACAAATAGACTGGACAGTTCTCCTTTACTGTCTAGAGGCCTGTTGTCACCAACAGAGTGGTCCTCACTGATGACTGAATCCGGTTCAACCTCTATTTTTACAGTGCTTGCTGTCAAGAGTCTACCAGCACTTTCCACTTCTATGTTCTCCTCTTGTTTGCCATAAGAAGGCGGCTCACCATCCTCTGCTTTATTTGCAGTTTGATGAGATTTCTTTTCAGACAGCACCTTCTGAAGGACAGCAGTTTCCCCATGATCATCCTCTATGGGGTCACTCAGATCTAGTTCCTCATTGAACATATCCTTCTTGTCCTCAAGGTTCAGCTCAGGATCAGCATAAGCAAGGAGGTCAAATTTCCCAGATTCAATGAAATCGTCAAGGTGAAGGTCATTAGTTTCCAAATCTAGATCCTTGCCATCATCTGCATCAAGGTTTAAGTTTTCCAAATCATCATCAACCAAGTCTTTAACCTCTACATCCTCAAGATCCTTTACTGCCGAGTCATCTGCATCTAATTTCTCCTCTATTCCATCACCACAAGGCAATGGGATCTCTTCTGTTGGACCTGGGACTGTCTCAGCCATAAGTGTTGGTTGGGTAGAATTCAGTGCTTCACCACTAACTGAATGTGTGATCGTGGTTGACATCGAAGGATGATGTGGAGCAGTATTCTCTCGCATGTTTGCTTGCTGATGCAAATTCTCCATGCTTGCTGACATTTGAAGGTGCCCAACAGATCCTTGGTGTGGTTGACCCATCATTGGAGTCAAAGACCGTGGACCCTGGGTCCCGGGAAAGGCTAAATTTTGCCCTCCCATTAAGCTGGTAGAAGATCTTTGGGAATGATTTGGATGGTCCATGATGTTGGGAGGCAGAAATGGTAGTCTGACTCTATTCTCTGGTGCCCTATGTCGAAGCTCAATAAAAGGCTGACCCATTATGTTGTGCTGTTGCACTGGAAGGCCACGTGGTGGAAAGTATTGGGGAAGGCCCATTTGAGGATTGCCTCCCATTGATCTACCTAGATCAACTGATAAAGACCTTCTCATCTGTGGTGGTACATTATCAACCACTGTTCCACCTTGCATCTGGTGGGGTGGCCGGAGGAATGCTTCTTGACATGTTGCATCAGATGGAAATCCAAACCTGTGGAAAAAAAACAAAAACAAAACTCAGAGACGTGCAAGAAAGTGAGGAAAATGAATTATGATTTCACATTCTTGGATGCACAGAAACCAATATACTTCATTCACAAGAAGAAACACCTCACCTAGACCCTTGTGGTCTCATGACCATACCACTCATATCCCTGGAAAACTGAGGCCGAGGACAATGAGATTCATCAGGGAATGGTGTTCGTTGATCACCAGGGAAAGGTCCAGGAAATCTCTGACCTCCATGCATTGGTGCAGCTCTCACAGTTCCAGGATATGGGGGTGGAGGGCGACCTAAAAATACCTCGCCTGGTTGTACAGAATCTTCCTGTGACCAGTGCAATGACGTGCCAGGTGTAGGAGTGCCAGTGGCCTCTTGAAGTCCTTTCTCCTGTCTGATGGCACTCTTTTGCTGTTGCTGTTTCAGGATCAGCTGGCGTAATCTCTGACGCTAAGAACAGAAAAAATCATGTATAATAAGAGGAAATAGCTAAAATTTGCATCAGATTGCTTAAGAAAACAATTTATTCATAAGAGCTTACCTGTTTAAGTTTTTCTTCTGTATCCCCTAGTGATGGTTGCATTGGGTTCTGAGTATCAGAGGTAGCTGGAGCTGGAGCCAGCCTATCACCTGACTGCGGACATGGGGCCATAGGTACTTGCTCAAAAGGGTCATGTACAGGGATTTGATTAGTATTAGTCTGTGGCAAGGAAAAGTTTTCATCTGAAATGCCAAGATGTTTGGGGGTTTGAGAACCTGGGCCAGCTGGATGAGCAAATGGATCCGTCATCCTGTTTTGAGCTTGATGGCTAAATGGATCTGAGGTATGAACCAAAGGGCTTGGCCTTGGGGTTCCCGGAGGTTGAGCATATGGGTCATTGAGAACCGGTCTTGGAGTTCCAGGTGGTTGATCATACGGATCTGATTTGGTGGGCCGAGGTGCTCCAGCAACCTGTGTGTATACTTCTGCATTCCTCTGATTACCTGGGGATTTAGAGTATCTTTCTCCTGCTGCTGGTCTTGGAGTACCTGGCATTTGGGCATATGGATCCATAGTGCGAGATGGAGACTGCATGCAGCTTGATGATTGTGCCTGAGAAAATGGTTCTATAGGTCGAGGTGTAGAAGGAGGCACTGAAAAAGAATCAGAATGTGGCCTTGGAGTACCAGGAGGCTGGGCACAGGATTCATGAGGTCGTGGAGTACCAGGAGGCTGAGAATAGGGATCAGCCATTTGCGAAGCGTACTCTGGTCTAGGGGTAGATGGTGCCTGTGCATAAGGATCCCTTTGAGGATGCCTGGTCATTGGCATAGGTTGTGCAAAGTGACCACCTGAAGCCTGACGCATTATTCTGCCATCAGTGTTGAAAGCTTCTCCCAATGATGGATGAGGAGTTAGAGGTTGATGCGCATAAGGATCAGTTTGCTGACCCTGAGTAAAGCCATCTGATGATGCACGTCTCATGCTTAGCTGTCCTGTACTGAAGGGGTCTTGGAGAGGATGTGAGGGTGGCATGGGAGTTTTAAAAAGTGGCACATTGCCAGCTTCATTACTTCCAGGAATGGGTGTTAGTAGTGGCCTTGAGTAAGGGTCTGCTAGCACGGCACGTGGAGGTATTCGCTGGTATATCTCTGATCTTTGGTTCGGCCTGGTGAAATCTCCAGATGTGGTATTAGCCGACATGTATCTACCCTGTTGTTGCTGAAGATGCTGCTGCTGCTCTGATACAGACCCAGGCCTGAGGGGACCAAGAGGTTTCACAAATGGGTCTGCTGGCCTGGGTGTGTCTGGCGGCTTTGAATACACATCAGCATTTGCAGGTGTTGGTGAACCAAAGGACTCATGGGCTGGGGAGGGCCTGCCCCTTTCCTGCATGTCAGATACTGAGCATCTATGAGGTGTACTTGACCCTGATGGTTGGGGTCGAGGAGTACCTGCCATTTTAGCATATGGATCCCAAGGAGAAGATGGACGGGAGCCTGATGAACCTGGAGAAAACATCTGAGGAGACTGAGGCTGAGATGATGACCCCTGTGGGTACTGGGTATCCTGGGTGGGAGTTTTTGCTGCTGCTGATGGAGGTGGCAGTTGGGGACGCAAAAATACATCATCTGAAGATGAGCTTGAGGTTGGTGTCCCAGGAAGTTGGGGCCTCACAAAGGTATCCTTGATTGTCGTGGGCTGTAGAGGGGATGTATTGCCTCCATTGGTGGGCTGAAGGGTAATGGGGCTTTTACTCCCACTACTAAGGGTATCTCCACTTGACTGGCCACTGAACTGCTGCTGTTGAAGTTGTTGCTGTTCATTTTTAACCTGCTCAAGCTTCTGAGTGGCTTCAATCTTCGCCTGCTGTTTGCTCTTTTGTCTCATTTGCTGCCATGGAAACCAGAAAGCAAATGAAACACTTCAGATGATGAAGCTATTAGTCTGAATTTTAATTTTAAGTTTACCTAATGCCAAAAATGCTTTCCCCTCATCCCTTAAATAAGTTTCGAGCATTTTAAATGAATTGTTAAAACATGCAGGGAAAATGTTAATGTGTATAACAATATCACGATGACAAATTGTTTTTAAGGCCAATACCTATGCTTTGGGTCAAGGGAAAATATACCAGTATAAAAAAAGCTTTTCCCTCTACAACTCAACCTTCTGCATGGTTTCCTGCATCATGTAAATTTGTCTTTATTGCTTCTTGGCAGATGAATGCCATAACTGTGCCTCGCTTTGGATCTTACCAGAGATTTTTTTCCACATCCTGCAGCTATAGATGCTTGGTTGGAATGTCCAAAAAGGACGTCTTTATTTGTTGATTTTATGGCTTTGCTTTTTGGGACCTTTTCCTGCTGCTTCTTAAGGGGTCCCAACATCTGATTTAACTCTCCCTTTTAAATGCAAATTAAGAATTAGTAGACTGTATGGCAATTCCAAATGTAAAGAAAGAAATAGCCACTTAACCATGCATTTACATAATATTTTGCTACAGGCCATGTTGGCTTTACAGAAAATACCCATCATGCACAGTTGAGGTAACCCTGCATAAAACTTTTGAAAAATAGGGGAAATGTCCGTGCTATGATTTTTCTGCATTCAGAACTACAGGAAATTTAATTTTAGGCTTATTACCCAGATATTATAATAATCTAAAACAGTAACCAATTTAGTACTTTTGCTGATTAAAAAAAATTCTTCTAACTGCTGTCTGGATTCAATTGACCTAAACATGAACTTAGCTATAAATCCATGTGACAACCTGTCTTGTCCTGATCTTTAGTGACATGGTGACTTAATGATGTTAGTCAAACGGCAAATCCAAATGAAGTCAATTAAGGTTAGGGTGATGAAGCTGATCAAAATTCATAAAGCCAGAGCCTTGATCAATGGGTAAGAAACCCAGCTTAGCACTACATTATTTAAAAAAAAAGAAAAAGAAAAAAAAGAGAAGAAAAGAAATCCCAGGGCTGTCAATCACCTGTCTGAATTTCCACTCCTGCTCATGTTCAGACTCCTTTTGTTTGAGTGGGTCTTTGAAGAGCTGCTCAGTGTCCATGGACATGCTTGGGTCAAAATGGTCAGGAGCCTGCTGCTGTTGCTGTCTCTTCAGTGTGTCATTAGATAGCTGAACCTTATTTATGCGAAGGGCTGCTCGGTTATCCCGAGCCATTTGCTAGAAGGTAGAGGAAAAATATAAAAACCCAACTACACTTTCTTTGAAGGTTCACAAATGTAAATCAAATCCAAATTCTAAAACAACAAGTAAATCTTACCACGTATGGAGCTCTTTCCTGAGAACTAGCCTTTCTCCACAATTTCGCAATTTGCTTTACCCTAGTTGACCAATCTATGGATAAAATTCAAACAATTATGTCTCTAGAGAGTGAACTACATCCAGTTGGACTTTGCAGGAGAAACAGGTACACACCTGGAAATTCCTCCCTCAGGTTGGGAAAATTGATGTTAGTGTAGAGCACAGGTGCCACAGTGGCCATCTCTCCAAGGGTCTCCTCTTTCTCCCACTTGAGTGTACTCCTCTGGGCATTGGACATGGCATCTGTTTCTGGCTCAGTAGGAGGAGCTGGACCAGGCATAGGAACAGCAGCACTCCAGGGACCCACCATATCACTCCCCATCTGGCTGAACTTCTTCTCCCTATAGAGATGTACCTCAAGCTGTTATGTTATCTTTTAAAAGAAAAAACAAACTCCTGAATTATCCTTTACTATTCAATGACCAGATTTCACTGCAGTGTTTCTCAAAAGATAAAGATATGTCAGTTGTAGGTAAGGAATAATCCGTTGCTGTTCCCTATAAAAATTACCTATAAAATGATGTTATAGAAAATTACCGCACCTTCAGATTCACGTGCTATAATTTGTCTTACCTCATATTTTCAGGAAAAGGCATCCGATGAATGGGAGAGAAAGTGTCAGATATGCCAGCTCCAGTCATCATGGAATTTGTGGGAAAGGCCGGGTTCGGACCCATCATACCATTCATAACAGGTGTGCGAGGGAACATAGCATTATCACCTGAAACTGAAACCAAGGAAATTTAGTTGCTCCAACAATCATACTAAAGCATTTAAATATTGTTTTATTTTGTATAGCCATACAGCATGGAGTTATAAGATACCTGGTCCTTGTCGTGGCACTGGCATGACTGGCACATTACGGATGGTATTGGGAGGCTGTGCTAGTTGGGATGACTGACTGGTGCTTGGACTTAACACTGCTGTAAACAAGTCTTCCACATCTTTTCCTTCTAGTTCTAAATGTAGATAGAGGATCTAGTTAACATTCTAGGCCTTCAAAATGCATCACATTATAATAATGATATAGGACTACAAACCTTTTACCAACCATATATAAATAATTTTAAAAGGAATTTAAAGAAACGCGGGTCAAAAAAAAAAAAGATACTTGGTGGTATTAAGTAAGTTACTGAGTTACTAGTACAGGTAAAGCCTACATCATGGTCATGTATCTACTATAGTATCATTACTATAGTGTAATGAAAATTACCTGGAATCTGGAGCTTGCTGAGAATAGCCCCTAAAAATCAAACACAAACATCAGATTACATGGAAATTTACTCAACACTGTGTCAAAGCCAGTATATCATCCTTAGTTGGGATGATTTTCTTCGAAGCAAAAACCCAAACTGAATTGCTCTAACGCCAGAAGCCGTGATTAATTACAGGGAATAGTTGATTTGTGAGTATATGGAAACCAAGGTATACTCTGGAGCCAGTGATTAAAGCTACTTTCACATAAGTGAGTGACAAAACGACAAGGTAAGGTGTAGGAGAACGTGTACTGTTCAGAAATTTAGGTAGTACTGTATTTGATAATCATAATTTTATAAACAAATACTGCAAGCATCCTGAAACATAATGCTCCAGGCTTGTATTTATTAGTCAGGTTTGCATACTAATCAGAGATCCTCACCATCAGTCACCATCTTGTCCAGTTCGGGGCTGAGAATCACATCCAGAGGTTCTTCCTGCAGTTGTCGAGGTCCCCGGACAGGAACAGGCAGAGGTGGGCCTGAGGGGTCATCAGAAATGGCCCCAATATCCAAACCAGCTGGGGCAAGAAAGGTTATGGAGTTCTCATTAGATTCATACCGAGACAAGGACATTTCCTGAACATTCAAACCCATGTGAAAAGTAAAATGTTGAGGAGAACATTTTTTTTAGAGCTGTCAAACTACGAAGGTGAAAATCAGCGTTGACAACCAATTTATTTTCTACCGCGTCTGAGTGCTCAGACAGAAAAATAGAACGGGGGAAAAGGAAAAGAGCGTGAGGACCAATCTTTCTTGTCATGGTAAAAGAATTTTTTCTACACGCTTATGTTTCTTCCCCCTCTCCCTTCCCTCCCCCTTAACTCAATTTTCTGTGAATAACAGGAACCTAATTTGTGTTGCCTGCCAACCAAGTGTGGGGAGAAAAATTGAAAGAAAAAAAAAAATCCCTGTATCCTGCCATAATAAAAGAGAGGAGAACATAATCAATAAAGAATAATATGCAATTGCAGTGATTAATCCTGAAAGGGCAGAGAGTGGGTTTGGCAAATCTTGGTAAGATCATTATTTTCAGCTACTGAACTAAAAACTTTGTATAGTGAGGAGAGAAAAAAACCTCCACACTCACATTTTAAATAAAACCAAATTCTCAATACAAGTTATTTCCCCCAAAGTCAAGCTCATTTTCACACTTGTGTTTTTTTCCCAGAACCATTTGCCCTGCAAGTTTTGTATGGCTGGTGAAGTACGAAAGCTGAAATGATCCCTGGTGGTCTGGGCCTTGTCTGATGCGAGAGCTTTTCACTTTCAGACTGGTCACATTTGTCCCATTATTTCTTGTTTAGAACCTGATGGTGATGGGGAAAGTGTTATGATGTTCAGGGGAGGAGATGGAACACCATACTGAGATATAAAATCAGACTTCCAAAAGCCTGGAGCACTGTAATTAGCTCACCTTAGAGGTGCAAGTGCTGTGACTGAGAACATCATGAAACACTTGTGTTGTGTGTCAGCCTGCACGGCTGGAAATCTCCTTATACAAGTACAACTCATTTCAAGGTATTTGTGCACAAGAGATTCTTGCAAAAGAGCTATTCACCACTCAAGTGTTGGTACCAAAGTTTTTTTTTTAATAAGAAAAAAACCCAGCAATGAATGAACTTGGCAGCAAATATGGTATGCAAACCATGGAATTTCGCAATTGACCCAAGAAATCAAACCTGCCATTATGAGCCCTGCCCCCAAAACGAGCCCAGAATTGGTCCTGGGACGACCTGCTTGCCTCAACATACTCTTCAGCAAGGCCATTACTGCAGCGGCGAGTGTGTCCTTGTCAAATAATGGTATTGCGTACGTGTACCTGACCTTTCCTTTTCCACACCATCACCGCGTTAGCGCTCAGAGAGAAATTAATTATGAAGCTGTCACCGTAAAAGCAGACTTCACTTAGTTAATCTACCTTTGCCACGTCTCGCTAAAACATAAACATACAGACGTGACAAGGTGAAACTCTGTCAACCCTGACGTCAATCCAGTTCTCACATCAGCTTCAGAGCCAGAGTAGAGCTGCATGCTATTTCATTTCCTAAGTGGTTAGTGTAAAATAAAAAATAATAATAAAAAAAAAACCCCAGGAAAGCCAGAGCACAGAAAAGTGCCAGTGAATAATTGTGTATGTGTACATGAAAGGGCAGCAGAGAGGCATGCAGAGCTTGAGAGAACCAGAAAGGGAAAGGGGCGTGTTGAGTGGCCTTGAGGTGAGAGAACAGGACAGCTCTACTCTTATAGCCAAAGCTGCTCTACTACCAAGCTCTTACCGAACGGAGAGGGGAAGCAGTCCACCTGGAAAGGGCATAAATCAAGACCTACAGGAACCCAAACCAGATAAAAATCAAGGCGTTAAAATCAAAATAAAGCACAGCAAAGCCAAAAAAGATGATGCACAGAATGAAAGCAACATTGCACTGAAGCCAAACAAAATGCAGTAAAATGTGTCAACAACGTGAGAGGAAACTCAAAAGAGAATTCTGCAAAAAGGTTTTGACCTTTCCATCAAAGGATTTGGGTTAGCTAGAGCATTTGCAGAAAGGGACAGGGCTGTGAGGCTTAGCCGGGGACTACGCTCGGGATGGGGGTCTACCTGAATCATGGCCTGCATCCGACAGCATCCCGATGAGATCATCATCTGAATGGAGAACCAACTCGGTTAAGGCATCCTGTGCACTGGCTGAAGATTGAGAAAACAGGGGTTTCTGAGCCTATTGGCATCTTGGTAGCTTACAGTAAAACAGACCACCACTATACCCAGGAGGAAGTGCATGGAAAATGTTCTGGATGTTAGGGGTGCAACGATACGGTTTAATTCACGATACGGAGTTCACGAGTCGATTCTCAGAATATCTGAACAAAATTTGGAAAAACTGCTTTTTTGTTACAGAATCATAGACAACGCAAAGCAATGTGCACTTTATGTATAAAATTAAATAAAATTCAAAATTGTTATGAAGGGGTTTGATTATTGTAACAAATTGTACTAGAGATTCGCCGCATCTTACAAATAAATAAATGCATTTATAAATTCTCCCAAAAATTCTGATTGCAAAAACAAAGTGTCTGACCTTAGGACTTCGAAAAAGATTCAATGAAACATAACGAGCTCCGTAGCAGAACTAGAGCTCCAAGGTCGGTTAAAGTGCCCTGTTTCTGCAGCCTCATTTTCAGGTACCAGACACCGCAGAGGCACAGGGATGATGCTTAACAGATACAGACGAGCTCTTTGTAACTCTTATAAAGTGGTTGTGTAACCATATAAACAGTGTTGGTCTATGTAATCCGGCACAATCGGTCACTTCACCAGTGCAGAAGATTTTGCAGGCTCTCCACGTAATCGCATGACCAGTGAGCGCTCTGCATATTTTAACTCTATAACGCTATATAGACTGGCGCCTCGGGTGTTCAAACAGTGCAGCTGCATGACATGCTGAATTAAAAGAATGCTGATATTGCACATTGTCACATTTTTGAATCACGATGCCTCATTTTGAGTCACGATGTATCGTTACACCCCTACTGAATGTAAAATTAAAAACATAATGCTAAACAAAGATAAACAATGTTAAATCAAAGCTGTTCAGTTGAACTTAATCCAATGACACTCATGATTATGATTAGACACACAGATCTGATACAACATAAAAAAACAAAAAAAAACAAAAGATCAAGCAATGTGGTACAAATTCACGGCTGAAACTTGATTTACACTGTATGAGTGTGGAGCCTCTTTAGCTGGTGCAGACTTGAGATCAGCGGTCTGATCATACATATGGCGACGTTCACTGATTTACTGCCACTGTGACCGGAAACTGTTGTGGCAGTGTGAAATATTTTGTTACAAATGTCAGTGAAATCGATCTAAAATTGACCAATAGGAGGACTGCACAGGATGATACCAAACTGCCAGCATAGCTACAAATACAGTAGTGATGAAGGCGAAACCTAAACTAAACATGCTAATGGACTGACAAAATGTTCCTACTACCTCAAGCTCACGTGAAGGTTTATGCTTCTGCAAGTCTGGATCTTGCTGATCGATGATGTTTGTTTGGTCGATCATTAAAGGATCTTCATCATATAATAGGATGTGTAAATGATCATATTATCTGTTACAGAATTTGAGTCGGATCTCGTACATTGTGACGAGTAACAATCCGGAAAGACCGCTGAAACGATACAGTGTAAAACCAGCCGAATGGGGGGGCGGGGGGAGAAAAAACTACACACAGAGGTTAAATAAAGATATGCAGAATGCAGACATGTGATGGTTAAAGAATAGCCTCAATTTTTTTTGTGTCTGTATCTCCTAGATACAAACAAACAAGCAGACCTAAAAGTGTTTTCTCACAATGAACACGAGCAAAGCTTTCAAAACCCGCCCTTTGATTGCAGGGGCTTTTATCCTTTCCAAAGTGGCCAGACAGGGGAACTCTGGGAACTCAGATGAGAGCTGGTAAATTGGGTTTTAAGTGCAGCTTAGGCCTGGCTAGCACTGAGGGCTCCGAGATGAGTGCTGGGCTGTGGGGCAGGATTTAAATGAAGCATGACAGAACTGAGGAAGAGGAGGCACACTATACAATGAGTTGACTGAAATGAGCTTCTTCTTGAACTGCCTTCAAGAATGTACTTGTTAAGGATCAAAGAGGACAGCGCAAAAAAAAAAAAGGTCTAAAGCTGCATCATTTTTTTTCCCCCTCTATCAAAAATACAAACAAACACATGCCCTTGTGCAGCGTGCTCAGAGATAAAACAGCGCGCTTCGGCTTTGTGCTGGGTTGTGCGAGAGAGAAGACAAATATGAACTGATAAAGCGCGTTATCCTTCCCTACAGACTTCTGAGAAGCCCACAGCAGAAAAACAGGATCTGAAGTGGCAGCATTTTGGGCAGGAAAGATATATTATTTCCCATATTATGGAGGACTGAATATTCACAAAGAATGATTTTGTGTGCAATGAAAGTCAGAAATTTAACTAAATGAGAATGGTACTTCCTGAAAATCTATCTATCTATGTAAGTGTGTGTGTGTGTGTGTGTGTGTGTGTGTGTGTGTGTACATACGCAGAGTCCCAGCTTTTCCGGAGATGGGAGTGGCTGCGGCACAGAGCAGTGGGTCTGAAGACGGATCCAGGAAGCTGGAGTTGGCGCTGGGTGGTTTGCTGTCTCTGTGCGCCACCTCCTCCTCTACTGGCCCCGTCGCCAATGCCTGCTTACTCTGTTTACTCTTATCTAGGAGCTCCTTCCCAAAGAAAGCCTCCTGGAAGACACCAGCAAACACAAAAAAGCAGTGAGAACTCTGACAACTCCGAAGCTCTCTAGAAATCAACCCATCGCACATCTGTGAAGCACAGTGGTGGGAGTGCAATGCTCTAGGACACAATGTTCTGAGGGACGTCTAAGCACATTTTTAGAAAAAAGTGATTCCGGGATCTCAAAAGTTGCTGCGTCACACAGCATGAAAAGTGTCAAGCGAGAATAAACGGAAACAATCCTGCTGTTTTGGAGAACCTAATCGTGAGTTTCAATCCCATGGAAATGGTGGCGGTGTGGAAAAACAGTACAAAATACTTAAAAATAAGTAAATAAATAAATTAAACGGTGTGTATAATTAAAAAAAATTTATACAAATATTTTAATTAAAAAATAATTATCCATTTGGGGATAAACAAACAACCTATTACATCACTTTCTGTATTTATAGGATAAGTAAATGTAAATATCATTTTGTCTCATACGAGCCTATTTCACAATTTCGGTCTAGTTTTCTATCCATTTTCTTTGCAATATGATCATCATCCGTCACGGATCAGCGCCGATTCCATCATCCTATTGTCTAATCTTAGCTGAAACCATTTCTTTTATGAAGACACGGCACTGAAGTGTGTGCAATGTTTCTTTATTTTACTCTTACGATGATAACATTTCAATCAGCCATTCATAAAGGCACATATAAACAGATGTTCAAAGTACAGTCACACTTTTATAACGAGCCGCAGAAGGAAGACACACGGGCCTGAAAATGTTAAAGACGAGCTCTCTGGCTAAGTAACTCCGTAGCACTTCACTACATCTGACAGATCTCGACTATCAATCTGACTGCTCCCTGCTGCGCTAAAACATTAAAAGCCTAATGCGCTGGGATTTAAATAATTGATTAAAGTCATGTCTCTGGTGAGGACCTTTAAGTTTAATTTGAGGCTTGCTGAACAAGAAGAGCCCAAAATGACAGCTGGTGCACTTAATGCATGGCCGGCTTGCCAGCACTGAACACGAGCATCCTTTTGAAAGCAGACGTGTTCACACTGACGAGCGGAGATCTGTTCATGCTAATGCCAAAGCCGAGTCCTACTCCGCAGGGACGCGTAGCTTTTATACATACGATGATGAAGAGCTTTTATTTTTGCTGAAAGCTAACAGAGGATTAGGCTTCGCTCAAGAACGTTTAACATCTGAAGACGCGTGTTGATCTTGTTTACTAATCACGCCATCTGTGAAGCACGGTGGTGGTGGTACAATGCTGTAGAGCACCCTAAGGGTCTGAGTCCTACAGTTTCAACACGAAATCGTAGTGACATGGAACAAATCAGGATCTTAAGATGTTAAGATAATGAGCCATAACAGTTTAACCCTTCGTGAGCAGATAGAATATTTTTATACTTTTACAGATGTGAGCTTATAGACCGCTCGTCTTCTGACAAGACCTTAAGAAAGGGCTCAGGAATTATCGAGGCGATTCACCAGTGCAGCTGCAACCCAGGACTTTTGTACAGGAAATGAAACTTTAAATTAAATTAAATCCCAAGCCCGAACTTGGTACAGAATGGTAAAAAGAAGCATGATGCAGTGATGTACCTGGAGATATGAAGGGAACGCTTCCTCCAGTTTGGTTTTCTTCTTCCTGTACCTCTTCTTGACCTTCTCTAAAGGTTCAGCCACAGGGAGCATCTCATCTACAGGGGTGTGTGGTTCATTCCAGCCTGGGCAACAAGACAAGGAGCAAAGAGTGACTCATTCAGAGCAAAAAAGAACAAAAAAATGGAAAATACAGCTTTATTTTAGCATTTTTAGAACACGTCTATACTAAAATGAACTTTTTGTCAATTGCCATTCGGATATCCATCATACTCGCACTGTAAACTTCGCATTCATTCATTTTTCACTTCAAAAAGAAAACAAAAGTTTTCGTTTTATTGATATTTTTCTTAGCAAACATTTATAGATTTTTTTTGCCGAAAACCGAACGAACTGAACATGCACTGATTATACCTTCTACGCTAAATGACATTTATGGATCATCCATTCAAAGCACTACTTGAAATTTTCTATTCAGTACGCTGTTCTGTGGTTTCTGCGCTCTACCAAACAAAAAAAAAAATTAATCATGTAAATAATAATTAAACACGCTTCAAATACTGGGCCAAGTGTATTTGAGAAGGGAAAAAAAAACACTAACACAGGCTGCCAATCAGGGATGCCAGGTTTCAGTCAAATTTTCATCCGAAAACATTCCCGAAAAGGGAGACACGATTTGCATATTTTTCTCGGTCTTGAGAATCAGGCTGACTGTAGTGAAGCACAGACAGTACATCTTGTCTACAGAAATGATTCTGTACATCAGCGACAGTTTCTGCACTTACTCTATCCCTTTGTTTGTAGCAGTCTATAATTGCAAAAATGTATCAGGTTTAATTTTATTCATTTCTTTTAAAACAAGATATTGGCAGCCATGGACTCTTTTCACACTAGCCCAAAAGTAACTGACCACCCATGGACTTGTTTTTTTCTTCTCCTTGCTCAAAAATTTGCTCACATATTGGTTGTAAAAACCACAACACTGGCAACCCTAACCCCAAGAGCTGGAACTGAAATTTGGCCTGGAATGCTGGCAGGAATTTCAACCTTACCTTCATCTTTCCCAGCGGGGTTTTCTAAGAGCGATCCAGTGGAGTCCTTCCTACTCAGGCACCGCTTGGTTTTGCCTTGCCCAGTCTTGCTCCTCTGGCGAACCATAAACCCACCAATACCTAGAGAAAGAAAGTGATGGGAGATAAAAAAAAAAACAAATGCCAATATGAACTCCAAACTAGGTAATGGATCCAGTCAGGAATTAATAATGCGGGACACTGATAGTGAAACGCTGACATTAATCTCTATTATTCAGGCTGATGCACGAGCTGCAGCCTGGCAGCAGGGTGATTCATCTTGGCGCTTTGCTTTGCTCTGCACTCCAGGAACTATTTCAGGTGAGCCTATTTTGAGCGAGCCAGTCTGGCACGGTCTACTCTACCGCTTCCTCAACCCTTCTTCCTCTGAGACGCCAGTGAGCACTCATGCAAACTAGCATCCAGCTTGAGTTATGAATGGGAAGAGAAAAAAAATGCATTTTAATTGGAGAGACACCGCTGCAGGCCTCGAAATAGCCATAAGATAATATTTAGCATGTATAATCCAGTTGGGTAAAACAACTTGGAACTACATGTTTGTATTTGCTCATTTGGTAGATGCTTTTATCCAAACTGAGAGGATACAACTGAGCAGGTAAAGGTTAAAGGTCTTGCTTGAGGAACCAACCATGGTGCTGCGATATCGGAGTTCATAAATCTTCCAATCATAAGCCTAAAGCCTTAAACACGGTTCAATTCTTCAATGACTTGTTTTCTATCCCCTGGCTATAGTACATTCAAAGATGTTAATGAAAATCCCCTGACAAATGTCAACACCAACGCGATATCAATCCTCCGTAATGCCTTTGGTTCTATCGACCAGGGAAAAACACAGCCAAGAAAAAGCTCAATTAGTGAAAAGTGGACATGAATCCATTCCTTTATTTCTTATTTAACACAAAGAAAACAAATGTAACATGGCTAATAATGCCTGAAAAGCAGCCGTTCATTAGCAAGGTGTCACAGCCGCTAGTTTTCACTAATGCATAGCAAGATTAGCACCACTGACTCTGGACTATTGATCTGAAGGTTGTATGTATGAATCCCAGTGCCACCAAGAGCGAAACCATCAGCACTCATCCAATCAGCTCAACTGTTAGAAGAAGCAGCCATTATTTATCACATATACATTACAGCACAATTTCACAATTTCTTTTCTTGGCATATCCCAGCACGTTAGGAAGTTGGGGTTGCCCCGGGAGCAGAGAGGGTTAAGCGCCTTGCTCAAGGGCCCAACAGTGGTGAACCCTGACCTTCTGATCAGCAACCCAAGCCTTAACCACTGAGCCTCCACTGCCCCATTAGTTTCTTTGGATAAAAACACCTGTCAAATGTAAATGCATCCTAAATCTGATGCCACCCAAATCTGCATGAATCATCAACCAAACCAATATGAATCAAGAGCACCAAACTCTGGCTTCCAAGTGGCGCAAAAATGCTTCCCCTGATCACTGTGCGGTCTATACATGACAATGACGTAGTTATCTGTGGCCGGGAGTCCAAGGCAGTGAAATTGGCAGCGCTTTCTGGCTGGAACGATGGTGTTACTCTCTCCTGTCAATCAGAGCAACATTAGACAATTGCAGGTGTCTATAAGCTCGTGGATGTGGAAGAGGGCAGACAGCACTTTGGAGTCTTTATCAGTCCTGTGAGGTAACATTAGCTGCAGATTGCTAGGTTGTGGTGGCTGGCTATGAGGAGGCTACTAGTTCTGGTAGCTGCCATATGATAGGAAAGAGCTAGCTAATTAGCAAATGATGAAAATGGGAGAAAATTGCTTGTCTATTGTCGTCCAGAGATTAGGATGAAGCAGTATAACAGAAGGACCTTTTTTGCATTTCTGAAACTAATTCTTGTGCTTTACTTAAAATATCATCCGCACCTATATCATTTTTCTTCTGTCCCATATTCTCCCAATCTAGTCAAAGCCTGTTAGGTGGGGACGAGTTAAAGCTAATGACACGCTTCCTCCGAGACACCTGCTGTCAGTTACTGCACCTTTTTAAAGTGCTGTTCATGCAAGGTATTACAGCAGATGCCCATAATTAACTAGCATCAGTCTGACTGACAGGTGAAAGAGTAAAACTATCCATCCCTCCAGAGCCCATGGCTAATCATGTTCACCCTCTTTAAATTGCTGCTATACACTATGGAGTCATCAAGGTTTGGGAATATTTAATTCCAATTAAGAACAGTCTAAAACATTAGCTAATTAACGCATCACTGTTTATTAACCACGTTATTAGTTTTATTTTAACACATCAATTTATCCAAATATAAAGCGTAACGGAATAAAGCAAGTATGATCAAGTTTTTCGAAAATGCCCATTTTTCTGCTATTTCGGTTCTGAACTTCAGTGGATCTGAAGTAAAACAATGGCTATAAAGCTAACACAGAGAATGTCAAATTTAATTAAAGGGTATTTGCATTGAAATCAGACACACCATAAATGAATCACAGCCTTTTCTTTATACACAGGCAGGCAAGCAAAAGTAATTGGGGAAATTAGCATAATCTTTGGACAAATAATTAGTACATTGTTCCAAAAGATTTGACAGGCAGAAGACTGAACTGCATGCCAGATGCTGGGTACGTTTCTGCTGCTGTGAAAGGCCATACAGTTTTCTCAAGTTAAATGCGATGAAGTTGATGCAACTGCTCGATGTTAAACTGACAAGAACTTTTGCTATCTTGCGTTGGGCTGAAACGGGGATTATGCTCAATACGGCTGTAATTTCTACATAATGAGGATGCACAAGGAGGAGTCAAATAACCCTAATTATTTCATTTGGAACTCTTTATTGCAAACAGGGGTCAGAAAATTGCATCCGGTTTAAGATTGCAGTAGAGAATAATAGGCCATTTTTACTCCCCCAAACTACTAATGCGCTCTTTTCTCTTCTTTTGACTCACCTTCGTACACAACCCCAAGTAAAGGCTTCAAGTCTGAATCAGTGTTCATTTTAGGAGTCTTAAGGCCAATTTATACTTCTGCTTCAAATCTAGGCGAGGTACGGCATCGACACTCACGCAAGGTAAAGCGTAAAGGTAAAGTGTGCGTCTCCTCTCGTTGCATGAAAGCCGCCTTTACACACAGAAGAAGCGCCGAATGCGAGCTCTGCGTTCCACTGTAGGAATAATAAACAGAAATCAACACGGACAAAATGTTTTGAAACTAATTTACTGCGAGGAGGGGGGACCTTGGGTGATTAATTACAAATTAATTATGACTGAAAGCATTTCTATCTTGCTGTATTCATCAGTATGAGCGGCTTGAAGCCAAAGTGCCACTGCACACTCATGAACGAGGGACAGAAATAACGCCAGACTGTTTAAACCACAAGATAAGTTGCAGAATTAAACTGGCCTTTATAATGATCTACAGCTGCTACAGAGCCTCACACTTTATATACTGTATTAACACAATATCGTTACAGTAGACTTACATTTGTGCCATTTGGCAGATGCTCTTATTTCTACAGCGCAGGGTATGCCCTAAGGTGCACTATGTGGTACCCTATGCCTGTACATGTGACACAGGAGTATAAACTGGCCTTTAGTTTTCTGGAATACATCAACAGTCCTTCCCAGTTTGGTCAATCCAATTCCCACAGTCAGCTCACCACAGCTACGAACCAAAAAGGGTGACCGCTAACATGCGCTTCTCCAAAACACATGACGCATGCTGGCTGCCCCCAGGGCTGTGTGCTCAGCCCGCGCCTCTTCACTCTGCTGACTCACGACTGTACTGCACAGTATAGCTCTAACAGCAGCATTAAATTTGCACTGATACTACAGTAGTAGGCCTCAGGAAAAAGAAAGAAGTGGAGCAACTAGAAAACTGGTGTAAAAGCAACAATCTGTTTCTAAACACAGATAAGACAAGTCCCTGTAGAGGACCGTGAATACTGCGGAAAAATCATCAGGACCTCTCCCGCCTCCGCCCAGGACATTTTTTATGAGCAATGCTTCCGCGAGGCGTCCATCATTGTGGAGGACAATTCCCACCCGCTCAATGGACCGTTTATCCAACTTCCTTTTGGCAGAAGATACCGCAGCATCCGGATGAGCTCAACCAGACTCTGTTACAGCTTCTCCACCGAGCTGTAAGATTCCTGAACTCCCTGCATCTCCCAACGTGACCAGGAGATGCCTGCACCAGTCACTTTAACAGACCCTTTTAACGGTCACTTAACCAGTCACGTTAACCAGACGCCTGATCTATGGCCTAGCTATGACAAAGTGCCACTTTACTTGATCTTTTCTAACCGCTGCATCACACACTCAGAGGAGCGCGGTATCTGCCCTCTTCTGCATACATGAGCTCACAGGTCCCCATCATCGGCTCATGTTGCTGTGATTGACAGAGGACAGAGAGTACGCCATGTGTGGCCCCTCCCACTCAGAGAACATGGCTAGTTTTGCGCTCTTGGCCTCACAGCTTCAGAGGATTGTTGGGATTTTAACTTGTGAACTTTTAGTCTAACACAGTTTAAGTCAACTGTAACGGTGTAGTCAATGAAAAGTAAAGGTGATGGTGCTAATTTCCACTAACTGTTTTTCTCAGCATTCAAAACTATGACACATTCTAACTTCTTAAATGGAATGACAGTTTCACAGAATGGGATTACGGAATCCTTTCTGCCCCCGAAGTGCAGTGTTTAAATAAAATAACACCACTATAACAGAAAAGGCCATTAATGTTAACTATGAGCAGGATTTTCCAACTACAGTGCATTAGTGCGCGCACACACACAGACAGACACACACACAGACAGACACACAGCCAGACAGACACACAGCCAGACAGACACACACACAGACAGACACACAGCCAGACACACAGACAGACAGACACACACACAGACAGACACACAGACAGACACACAGACACACACACAGCCAGACACACACACAGCCAGACAGACACACACACAGACAGAGAGACACACACACACACAGAGAGACACACAGACAGACAGGACGTGATGGTGGAGCACAAATCCACGCTGTCGCTACACATGGCTCAGATCCGGCTC
>JAQMYM010000033.1:27262965-27272977 GCA_030014255.1 Parauchenoglanis ngamensis
TAGCGGACGTGTAGGTGGACGTGTAAGCGGATCTGTAGCGGACGTGTAGGTGGACGTGTAGGCGGATCTGTAGCGGACGTGTAGGCGGATCTGTAACGGACGTGTAGGTGGACGTGTAGGCGGATCTGTAACGGACGTGTAGGTGGACGTGTAGGCGGATCTGTAGCGGACGTGTAGGCGGATCTGTAACGGACGTGTAGGCGGACGTGTAGGCGGATCTGTAACAGACGTGTAGGCGGATCCGCGACGGACGTGTAGGTGGACGTGTAGGCGTACAGGCGGATCTGTGAGGGACAGACGTGTAGACAGATTTCTGACAGACACAGTTCCATGCTGTGCATCAGGAGCCCATTTTCATGACTTCCATTAAAAGAAGCCGTCCTGATCTCTGTGAAAGAGAAAGGATTTGAGGAGGTAATGGAAGCCGCGCGTCTCCGAGCAGCTCGTCTCTGCGCTGTGCACACAGATTTAAAGCTTTCCACTTTGGACAGTAAAATCTACTCAAAGCCAAAAGTCGGCTTTGGATGGTAAATCCCTTCCCAGCTGTCACGTTTGCTGTGTGCATTAACGTCTCTCATCTGATGACGAAACAATTCATCAGAGAAACCACTAAAAAATAATAAAAAACAATAATAATAATAGAAACTTTAAGAAATTAAACAAAATTAAAAAAAAAACAGCACAAAAAAGAAAAACAAACCAAAATAGAAAATAACTTTAAAAAATAAATTAAATTAAATGTTTGGTTTCTTCAAGCAGCAGCAGCAAAACCGACACCGAGACGGCCAACAAGGGTGGGTTTTACGTCTCCTTATTCTCCTCTTCCAGACGTCACGTGTGGGTCTGCGAGCGAACAGCACATATAACTGCATTTACTCTGGCAGCTCCGGGTGCTGCTCCTGCACTGCACTGCCCGGGAGGAGATTCATTACAGCTTAAAAACAATGCTGACAGCTGCTAATCACAGCCTGGAATCAACAGAGCCGAGTCCGTCCCTCCACACCTCCTCCGCTCACATCCCTCCATTTCCATTTCCTGCAGCCGGCTGAGCCAGGGCCAGGCTTTAAGACTTCCTGACACACACGCGCGCGCGCAGGAACACATACACTCCCACTGAGAGGCTTTGATCTGTTCGTTAATGAGGGCGTCAAGATTATTAATCAACGTCACTTCTCAGCATGCAGGAGTGAACAGCAGCGTCTGTCCATAAAGGGTCAGAGGGTCGTTACGACATTCCCAACGGAGAAATTCCCGTACACATTACGATTCTGTGTCAACACACACAACAGGTCATTATTAGGATTTTTCTTTTGGGGGGGCGGGCGGAGGGTGTCCACAGTACCAAACATTAGATCTGTACATTAATCATTTATAGCGGATCAGGTCCTTCCTCCGGGTCATCTCAATATCTCTGGAAAACTCCTCCTAATTCTCAGGTAACATTACATAATAACAAACACGGATATTTATCCAGAATTCCGATATTCCTGAGTTCGGATTATGTCCCATGCTGCATGGTCCAGTGGGGGAGTTCTGTTAATAGCAGTAAAGGTGCTGAAAGCAGTGAGAGCATGAACTCTCCCCACACACACACACACACACACACACACACACAAATGACCCGTCAGCACACATTCAAGCCTCTCGCTCGCTCTCTCTCACACACTCATTGTTTCTCTTTATTTCCTCCTCTTTCTCACTCTCTGACTCTCCATCCCTCCTTCCCCCACTTTCACTCTTTATGTTCCTCGTCTAGCCTGCCGGAGGGCTGCAAAACAGAACTACAGGCACAGACGCTTTTTTCCACCAACAGCTAAAAACAGATGAGACTGAGGGCAAAAAGGAGAGAGGAGCGGAGAGAAAAGAGGAACAGGAGAGAAAAAGGGTGGGGTGAGAGGAAAGAAGAAAGGAGAGAGGAGGGAAGAGAGAAGAAAAGAGCACAGAAAAAGAGAGGAGAGGGAGAGAGAAAAGAGTGAGGGGGAGAGAGGAGAGAGCGTGAGAGAGAGGACAGGACAGGAAAAAGATGAAGAGAGGAAAGATAAGGGAGGAGACCGAGAGAGGGGGGAGAGGGAGGATGGGGAGGGGGGGGAAGAGGGAGAGAGAGAGGGGAGGGGGGAGAGAGCAAAAGGGTGGGGGAAGAGGGAGAGAAAGGGGAGAGAGAGAGAGAGAGAGAGAGAGAGCGGGGAGGTAGACCTCATTAACCCAGAGGGCAGGAGTGAGAGAGAGTGAGACGTTTCCCCCCTCACTCCCAGAGCATGTGTGAGTGTGGCAGGGTGAGATTCCCTCCCCTCAGCAGGGACACTACGGTGTCCCGCTCAGTCCCCATGTTCCACCTCAGCGCTGTGTGATGAGGTCACAGGTAAGGCTGCCTGCTGATGACTCTTCCATGCAGATTCAAATGCACTTCCGTCTATCTTTTATTTGATATTACTGCACTCGAGGGAATGTGACCGAAAGTGAGGAAGCGTCCGTCAAGCAGGGAAAACAGGACACCTGTGAGGTGGGGGAAGGGGGCGGGGCCAAGCCAAGGCTTATACTCAGGGCAGGTTTGTACTGTATGTCCAAGATATCCTGGATAAGGTGTCCAAAATATGGTTCATTTTTACATTTCAAACCCTAACACACCTCTCTTTGTGCACGTGCACGTGTGTGTGTGGTGTTCATCACGCTCCTTACCTTACACCTCCAGCCGCCGGTAGGGAGGGAATCCATTACAGGCTCCAGGCAGAACGTGTGAGATCCTTTGTCACACATGTCACACACCAGCATCTTGCTGTCCTCCCCAGGGTTCCTGAAATCAAGCAACAACAAAAGTTAGTCACATAACACCACGGTGCGCTTTAAAACAACAACAACAACAACAACCAGCCTCAAGCAGAGAGACTCGATCCAATAAATTATCTGTGGTAATAATGACACACGGCAGCGTTTTGCTGTTCGTCTAATTGAATTAGCTGTTCCACCCAGGGACCGCCATCTGCAAACTCCACGCGACAGCTTCATTACGCGCCTCAGACGGCGCGCTCCAGCTGATGGAGACGGCATTCGGCGCTTGGAAAGCCAAACAAACGAGTCATTAAAGGCACTGCGTGAGAAACAGCACTCCGGATTCCAAAGCAGGTGATGAATTTATATCAGAGGGGCTGCAAACGTGAGATTCACTGTACGCTGACAGAACTCCGAGGAGCTCAGATGGATAGAGAAGGACGGCTAGAGACCGGCTGTTCATCACAGTCGTTCCAGGAATATATTTTTCGAGCCGATGCAAATCCGCTAAATGGGAACGTCATGTGAAATTTACAGCTGTGGAGAGCGCGAGTAAAGCCTCCTCCATCTCCTCAGAGCATTCAGTCTGTTTTATTCACTCGTCCTCCTCGGCAAGACGCTCGGAGAGGAAGACCTCCGAGACTCCAGCCTGAAAATAGGAACCAATCAGAAGCCGTCATGCACAGCCGCGCTCTCGCTCGCACGCATTTCATCCATGGGGGAAAGAAAAGGAAATCTGATGTGAAAATAACCCTCACATTTGTTGGGTTTCGTGTTACTCTTTTTCCAAACGTCCCAAAACTTCTTAACGTAGATCCTCTCCAGAACCAACAGACCAGCTATTCATTTTACAGGCACAATTCCGACCAGGATCTAATGACACAGTTCCTAACTGAGTGTTCCTGAAGAACTGCAGGAACCATAACGGTCAGCGAACACCGAGCTTCTGACGTCATCTCAGAATGTGAAGCGCTGCAGCAACGGCAAACACGGAGGCAAAGAAGTTATGATGCTTATGATGTTCCCGGTAATGAGCGTTTCATCCCTGATGCACGACAGAGCGTAATTTCACGTCTTGAGATCACAAACGTCTGTGCTGCTTTTTTTTCCTGGTTGTTGGAAAAAAAAAAAAACCATAATATCTCAATGTTCTACATTTCTGCTCCTGCTGTACCACTCTGCGATTAGACTCGTACAGCTTCATTACTTGCATTTTTTTTGGAGTTTGTTCTTGTATAATAAAACAGCAGGATCGACTCTAACAGCTCAGAAAAAACACTCCGGAGCAGGAACTAAAATGGTTCCTGGATTTTCAGCCCAGGTCCTTAATTCAGCCTGGAAGCAGGCACCAGTTCCCGAGTTCCCGAAGCCGGTTATTTCCGATCTCTTTCCGATCAGTGCTCTGAGAACGGAGGAAACTGCACCGATAGCTCAGTGGACCTGATTAAACGATGGGCTGATGATAAAGTGCCACGATATCTGATCATCCAGATGCTGAATTCAGCTCAACCAGCTGTTTATGCCTTTTAAAAAGCACAGCTGGACAGCGAGAGCAAATCTTTACAATAAAAGGATATAAAAGCATCATGATAGAAGTAAAGAACACAACACTTGGGGTTGTGCTGTTATCATCCCAAAGTTGATTATTTTC
The DNA here is from genome assembly GCA_030014255.1 of Parauchenoglanis ngamensis. Lineage (NCBI taxonomy): Eukaryota > Metazoa > Chordata > Actinopteri > Siluriformes > Auchenoglanididae > Parauchenoglanis > Parauchenoglanis ngamensis. Next base: position 27,267,383 of record JAQMYM010000033.1, read on the forward strand.
CTGTAACAGCATGTCCCGGAGTGTTTTATTTTCCAACGCTAAGAACGGCCCATCATTCTTTTTATCCATTTACAATTAACATCGAAGACGTCCACAAAGAAGTTAGCTTCTGCTCTCAGTCACGTTATGCAGTTTTCAACTAAAACGTTCCGACCTACAGCTAGGAAAAGCCAAAGAAAAACATCTGGCTGGAAAATTGCTTCTGTTGCGGTCATGAGAAATTCGGAAATTCCAGGAAAAATTATTCGAATGCATGATCCGGTTGCACTTTTTTTGCTCGGAAACTCGTGCGGGAATTCACTTTTATCCTGATTTACCCGACTTGAGGTCATAACTACAGTCACAGTTTCCTACAGTAACATCAGAAACACCGAGACTATTTCAGATTTTTTTTGTTGTTGTTGTCAAAAACACAAAGCCAGACTATGAAGCCGTCCACAACACAACGCAGAGACGATAAGCGCCACGTCCGTTACTAATCTGCCTGGAACCTGCCTGGCACTAATTAAAAGTTCCCACTTCCGAGTCAAGTCGAACGCAACATTAAAGCGGCTATAAACGGTCGCTGCCTCAAAATCCTACCTAGTGGACCAAACATATTAGAGAATACGTCACATCGATGACTAATCACGCTCCTGCGCTGTCTGCGTCCGCCGCACAAGCCGTTACCAGAGAACCGATAAGAGTCGAACCACAGCAGGAGCCGCGGTTACGGAAAAATAATCGACAGCCAGAATCAGGAATTCCACAGAGCTGTACTAGATCATCCGCAGATCAGGACGCAGCTCACCTGCATATGAGGCAGACTTTACAGTCGGGACACTGCCAGCCTGCCCTCATTATCGGCGTGACCGCAATTTCCATACATGCACCGTGGTAGTGCTGACCACACGTAGTGCAGAAGAGCAGGTCATGCAGATCCCCGGGACTGTCACACACCAGGCACTTCGCATCGGCATCATCTGAGGGAGAAACACAGGCATTTATCTTTCATATATTCTGTGTGTGTGTGTGTGTGTGTGTGTGTGAGAGCCAAGAGTAACTCACGTCGGACGAGGGCGAGCTGGATGTGGTCAGGACACAGCAGCGTGTACGTCCTGACGTGCTGGAAGGTGCCGGCAGCAGCAGCACAGGGGAAATGGTAGGAGCGGATACAGCCCTCTTCACAGCACTTAATGGAGGCTCCAAGGCGCTTACAATATGCACAATACTACACACACACACACACACACAGAGATCAAAATGGTTCATTTAATAGGGCAAAGTGTGAAAGAGCCAATTAATCCTGAACATTTTAACCCTAAAGTCACTTATCACTTCATGCTCTCACACACACAAATCTACAATCCACAAAGGTTTAAAATTCCCAAATTGCTGCTTAAGTTAATAACATCGCTATTAAAATTCCAAAGTCACACACTGCTACTCAAGTAGTGTCCAAGATTTCCAAAACTGCTAGTCAAGTCCAAAATTCCCAAACTGCTGCTTAACCCCCGAATTACTATTCAAGCTGAACCCAAATTCCCAAACTGCTAATCAGGTCCAGAATTCCCAAGCTGCTACTTAAGACAAGTCCAACATTCCTGAACTGCTGCTGAAGTTGAACCCAAACTCCCAAACTGCTACTCAAGTCAAGTCCAAATTTCTGAAACTGCCATAATTCCCAAACTGCCACGCAAGTAAAAGTTAAAATCCACAAACTGCTACTCAAGTGAAATTAATGCCAAGCCCCGAACAGGGTCGTGTTGTGGGGGATGTGGTGTGAACGGGGCAGAGCCGGTCTAAACGGGGGCGGGGTTAAATGGGAACGTAGTGCAGTGCGAGTAACATTTAAGGCAGATATACAGAGACTTACAGAGCTTATTAACATGCAGAAGGCTTAAAGTACTAATAATAATCACAATATCTTAGAAGAGTGCAACAATTTCTCACAACAACACATCATCCAGGCCTGCGCAAATTCCGAACAATTATTCACGTTAAAGCCAAACTCACAACCGAGACTCGAGCAAGAAACAAACAAAAACAAAGTCTAGTCAAGCTGTGAAACGCGTGGCCTCGTTCAGCAGCGGAGAACTCCATCACTGCTCTAAACTTACATTTTAACAATAACTCCACTCTGAAAATTGGATCCACTTGATGCATTAAGTGCACCTGGATAATGGATTGATTGACTACTGCTAATGAAATTAAAATAAAAAAGCCCAAAAGGATTTTGTGAACACTGTAGTTTTCACTTGAGCAGACCTCCTCACACCCAATGACCAGCGAGCAGACGTGGATTCCTCAGCCACCACTGCATCATCATCATCATCATCATCATCATCTGTGCTGTACGGAGTGTAACTTTTGTCACTGTCTATTTATTCTCGCTCCCATTTTTTAAAGCCGGGAATCATTTCAGATTCCGCTTCACAGTAAACACACTCTAGCTTTTTAATACCTTTTAACACCAAACATGAAGTAATTACCGCCCACGCGGCGAGTCCTCTGGGGCCCACGGCGGCTCTTTGCCACGCTCTCTAGCCCCAAAACGTCAGCGCGAAGCCCGAAAGCTTTTATTTACTAGACCCTGCGGCAGAGCTGCCTGCGACGCAGGAACGTTCCGCTGTGTGCCAGATTGAATTTCTCATGACCGATTGCAAGCCATTAGCGCTGATTGACACCCAAATTAGCCAATGCGCTTATAGATTCTGCAGGTAAGAAAAAAATATTTATTGCACAAGACAGTCGGAAGGCCGAGGCCGCGAGTCCTGATCACTCTAGCAGGCAGCGGAGAGGGGAAGAAGGAAAAGTTATTCCCTCGTTCCCATCTGTGTGCTCTTACGATCGATAAATCAAGCGCTGCAGGAGCACGGAGAAGGCGGTCCCGCTCCAAGCACACAACAGCCTTCTCTCTAAATTAAGATGCTTGCCCTAAACTCGGCCCTGTCCGCCCTCCAGGGAAAACCGCTACAAATGAGGAAAATCCCACGGGGGTAATTCCATGTCCGGTTTTCCAGACTCACTCGGCCAGTGATGAAAACCGGAGTGAAAGTCTGGAGGATCGCGCTGGAGAGATTTAACCCCGAGTTCATATCAAGTTACAGAGAAACTCTCATTTATTTGCTATTAAAGTTGACGTGTATTGACTTGGGATGATTTTTTCCCCCCTTGAAATTATTTGCAAATCCAAATCTCCAGTAAATTCCTCGGACCAATCCAACAGCACGGGTTGGCCGACGTCCTTAACCTGCTGGGTTCCTAGTGAAGAGCGCTCGTGTGCGAGCCTGTAGCCGAGGCCGCGCTGCTTCCTGTGCGCTTTTACCAACAGGTTTCAGGGCGATGTGACCAAAAAAAAGGATCGTGATAACTGAAGACATTTCTACGACCCACGATATGCATTACAAAATATAGGTTTGTTAACAGTGTCCGTGACAACAGGGTCGCATTACAAACAAACAAACAAACAAACAACTACATTCCTGAAATTCTATAAGGTTATTTTACAAAACGATCGACCTGAAAAGTAGAGAAATCTTTAAAAGGAAATGCAACAAAATTGTAATAGCTTTATTTTTCTCTCTTTAACTTTAAATATGAAAACACCTCCAATTTCTCAGAAAGAGAGAGCGAGCGAGCGAGCAAGTGAGAGAACGAGAGAGAGAGAGAGAACGAGACAGAGCGAGAGAATGACACAGAGAGAGAGCGAGAGAGAGAGAGAGAGAACGAGACAGAGCGAGAGAATGAGACAGAGAGAGAGGGAGAGCAAACAAGCGAGAGAACGAGAGAGAGAGAACGAGACAGCGAGAGAATGAGACACAGAGAGAGAGAGAACGAGACAGAGCGAGAGAATGAGACACACAGAGAGAGAGAGAGAGAGAGAGAGAGAGAACGAGACAGAGCGAGAGAATGAGACACAGAGAGAGAGAGAGAGAGAGAGAGAGAGAGAGAGAGAGACAGAGCGAGAGAATGAGACAGAGAGAGAGACAGAGCGAGAGAATGAGACAGAGAGAGAGAGAGACAGAGAACGAGACAGAGCGAGAGAATGAGACACAGAGAGAGAGAGAGACAGAGAACGAGACAGAGAGAGAATGAGACAGAGAGAGAGAGCAAACAAGTGAGAGAACGAGAGAGAGAGAACGAGACAGCGAGAGAATAAGACAGAGAGAGAGAGAGAGAGAGAGAGAGAGAGCAAACAAGCGAGAGAACAAGACAGCGAGAGAGAGAGAGAGAGAGAGAGAGAGAGAGAGCGAGCAAACAAGCGAGAGAACGAGAGAGAGAGAGAACGAGACAGAGCGAGAGAATGACACGCAGAGAGAGGGAGCAAACAAGCAAGAGAACGAGAGAATGAGAGAGAGCAAACAAGACAGAAAATGAGATGGAACAAGAGACGAAGAGGGAACAGGAGACATACAGGAAAGATAGACAGACAGATAGAGAGAGAACGAGACAGACAGAGGGAAAGCAAGACAGAGAATAGTTAAATTGCCAACATATAATAAATATAATATATATTAATAAATAATATATAATTATTATACTATAATAAATATTAATAAATATAGAGTAACATGTGGTCACGTTTCCCAGCCCTAATCACGGCTCATATGAAACCGCAGTAAGACGATGATGTATATAAACCGCGTATATATTTCGGCTAACGCGGCTTCTCGTCTGAATTTAAAAAGAGCCGAACAGGCCACGCCCACAGGAGATGATCTGAGCTGCTACACGGCGCCAGCAGACGAGCCGAGTGCTTCATGGCCGACATGCTGCTCGCTCGGGCGAACAGATGAGGAAGGTGGCGGTGATGAAGGGCAGAATCTCTTTCAGGGAGTGATAACGGAGCATGTGGCAATGCAGAAGACGTGCGCCGAGCTTTACAGCCAAATCTGTACATCAGTGAGGCAGAAACTGAGGATACACAAGTACTGAAAACACTTTGAGCTTAGCTGAGATAAAGAAAATAAAAAAATCACAGCGCAGCGCGTTCACGTTCCACGTAGCACGGTCAAGGCTACGGCCCGCGCCACACAGCTCCATCCTCAATACCTGCTGCTAACCAGCAACAAGATAGCAAGCGGCCGAGCGTTTAACATCAAACCACATCAGCTAGCACCATGGTAACTATGGCAACTGCTGGCCAGTTTCTATTTCAACAGTGCTTTTTGTAGAACGCTAGATAAGGCTTTGGGACATGACGGTGACTGTTACTCGCCACTCCGGATGAGTTTGGGAAAGGAGAGATGAGGACACGGGAGCTGGGAGAGAACAAAAGACGGCGAGACTGAGAAAGAGAACGAGAGAACGCGAGATAGACAGTCCAGAGAACGAGATGGTCAGTGCGAGAGAGAAGGAGACCGAGAGACAGACAGGAAACGAGATAGAGAGAGAATGAGACACAGAGAGGGGAAACAAGATACAGGGAGGGAAAATGAGACAAAAAGAAAGAATGAGAAACAGAGAAAATGAGAGAGCGAGAGAGATAGAGATAGAGATAGAGATGAGATAGTGAAAGAAAAGTGAGAATTCTGAAAGGAAAACCAAGAAAGAGAGAGAAGGGGAATGAGGGAGAGAAAAGACAGAGAGGGGAGGGGGGAAAGACAGAGAGGG
>JAQMYM010000033.1:27312995-27323987 GCA_030014255.1 Parauchenoglanis ngamensis
GCTCCTTATGGAGATATAAAGGGAACACGGCGGCTCCGTAGAGGTGGACCCGCTCCTTATGGAGATATAAAGGGAACGTGGCGGCTCGGTAGAGGTGGACCCGCTCCTTATGGAGATATAAAGGGAACGCAGCGGCTCCGTAGAGGTGGACCCGCTCCCTGTGGTGATATAAAGGGAACGCGGCAGCTCGGTAGAGGTACTCAAACTCGGACCCGGAGCAGGGGGCAAATACCCCGGGGGGCAGTAGGGGGTTAGATGTATTTTCCGTATTTCTAATACACCGTCTCATACACAGGCAGAAGCTCCACATAATCTAAACCTAGTAGGCTTCGAGAAGGATTTGTTTATCCTGCTATTATTATTATTATTATTATTATTATTGTCCTGACGTCAGCAGCTGCGTCTCCGGCTGACGGACTCCTGGGTGTCGGGCTGCTGCAGCACCCTCAGCTCCTCCACCTCCCGCGTCCATGAACAAGGCGGCAATTGTGCAATAAGTCACCGAGAACACACTTTATTCTAACGCTTATAAAGGCTGAGTGTTTGCTCCTTCAGATAAACGTTTCATTCCAACACAAACACGTCATCTCGCAGGATCTCAGACAAAACACATTTCTGCTTAACCATCTCTCCCAAACACATCCCGCGAGGAAAAAACAAGCCCCCTTGGATTGGAAGATCAGATTACACGTCCCTGCTGTGCTATCACACTGTACTCTGGGGTGGGTGGGTGGATGTGTGTGTGTGTGTGTGTGTGTGTGTGTGTGTTACAGTAAACAGCTCTCCTAGAGGGAGTAAAGTGTCCTGCGTAACAAACCGCAGGTGACGGCTCTGGAGAGAAAGACAAAGAGACATCACGGCCCAGGTCAGCCTATGTAACACACACACACACACACACACACACACACTTTTCATATACGCACAACATTTCACTTCCAGGAAATGATACATGAAGGTAGGAAGCTAGTGAGACGACAGTGAGAGTCGCACCAGGCTACAGCGGCGGTTCCTGCTCGCCCTCTGCATCTATTCCAGTCTATGACTCTGTGGAGCCGTACCGGACACTTCAGAATGCGGATGCGACAGCGTAACGATAGACGTGCGGTCTAGCGGAGCACTGTTTAGTGGCCGTATCGAGTCGTGTGCACGGATGACAGATAATCATATCAGGATCAGGCGCACGTCAGGAATGTGGAAAAGCCACATAGCGTACAGAGAAAGTTAAGATGCTAGCCTGACTCGGATACCATCAGATAAAACCGACAGCTCACGACAGAAACGCGTGCCAATGACGTGGAGACGTGAACATGACGTGCGACATCGAAACCTTCTGCAGGACTGGACGAGGACGACGATCCACTTCACAGGAACCCAGAAACTCATTTGTTTATCTCAACCTGCACTTAACTAGCTAACCAGCTCTCCATGCATTACATCAGCATCAGCATCATTAATCAGCCTTCTGGACAACCAGAGTTTTTACCCAGCAGCGAACAAACACATTTACTAAGACAAAAGTGTCCTTATTTACAGTCGCAATTTATAAATAACAGAAATGGTGGTGGTTTAAGACGCTGTTCTGGGAACACCGAGGCTGTAACAGTGACGCCACCTCATCACACCAACACGCTCACTGATTATCTTCCCGTAAGAGAACGACAGAGTCTTTTATCTTTAGTTTGCATAACTTGGGAAATTGCGTAATTTGATTAATGCAACTCCTGGAAATTGTCTCAGACACCATGAAGTCTCTCGCTCTCGACAGCCGCACCACGCTGTAAACAGTCTGCCGCCGGATCTGCAGCTGCGGATCAGGTAGCGCGCTAATCTGCCCTACATCAGCCCTGCGCATTCGCCCGCCGTCACCTGATCTCAAACAGGCCGCCCTGATTCCCAATGCCACACGTCTCTCGCTCAAAGCGCCGCTTAAAAACAAAAACACTTTCGCTTCTCCGGCTCTCGGAACAACATTCCGTAGCACCACTGTAAAAATGCCGGAGGAACCAGGAACGGCTCTCGGGATGAAATGTTCCATTTAACTTAAAAATAGTGTGGAAACGCCAGCAGGGGGCAGAGCCACGCGGCTACACCGTGACCCATCACGGATCCGGTTGCGATGCGCTGAGACGCCCACGCTGTCCCGATTTCTTCATCATTCAAGTCCTCAAGTGTCACAATCTCTTGATAACACTAGATTTTTTTAATTACTTACAAAAAAAAATTAAAAATTTAAAAAATGATGACTTTTTTGCTCCAATGTGTCTGAGACGGGGCGTGTTTTAGAGCCACCATTCTCAGACCGGGTTCCTGACGGCGTAAAGCAAAATTATTATATTTATTCTGGAGTTCGTCTCATTGTCCACCTGTTTAACTGCTCACCTGAAATCTCCACAGCACAACCAGGCGCATTCGCACGAGAAAAAACGGCTTCTCATCAGTTCTGGAAGGCTCTGCACAGTATTTTAAGGGTTCGAATAAGAATAAAATAAATTCAAAATCAATATGTAATAAATATTACTGAACATAAAACTTCTTTTAACTTACATATTTATGTAGATCACGGTCACATCTATACTGAGTTCTAATCGATTTTTATTTTTAATTCATTGTCATGATTCTTTTGCTCTTATCGACTTCATCTCTTGCTCTTTTATTTTTTAATTAAACATTTTGTATATCTAACAATTTTTCCATCTTTCCTGTAAACAGACTTAAATAACTAACAGAAACTGCAGCCTTATTCCAAAATATTTCTTCCCACCAAATGCCTTCAAGCTGTGTGCTGAGACGAGCTGTGTACATATTTATATATTGCTCAGCCTCCTCCATTTCAGAGTGGCATCTCAGGAAGCTCCTCTTCCATGCTAATGCACCTCGGCACACTCGGCTGTCCCCTCCAGAGCGCAATTCTCTCACCGTCTTACTGGATCTCACACACACACACACACACACACAGAGGGAGAGAGGAAGAGGCACACAGGTGTACGCGTGCACAGTCTCCATGGAAAGTTATCTGAGGTTATCCATCACGCCTGACACACACATCTGCCTCTCCTCCAAACCGAGTGCTATAATGAGAAAGTGGGAGAAGGAAGGAAAGCTAAACTGACCTCTACACACACACAAAAACAATGTAAAGTGGCAGTTCGGTGATCAGACTCTACAAGTACGCTTGGAGACACACTTGGTATCTCGAGTATCTCGCGCCATATCATGGAAGTAGAGACGAGTACGCAACTGATCCGAGTTAGTGACACTAGTTAACACACACACACACACCAAATCCATAGCAAACAAGCTACTTTTTATTGTTTATTAGCATGTTAACTTTACCCACGACCTCTGCGTCTCCGCTTCCTTTAGCCCCGCCCCTCACTACGGTGTGAGATCCTGACCAATCAAAACCCAGGATTCCCAGCGGCTCATACAATACTCTAATCACGAGCTCTCGGGAGCTGCAGCTCTACATCACGTGGTCCGACACGAACACTCTTATAAGGAAGCTTAATCATCATCATCATCATCACCACCACATCCTCAACAAATGTTCCCCCTCAACCGGTTTTCATTAATCTCAGCGAGTGTAAAAGTAAAGGCACCCCGGCGGTACCGGTTCCAAAACCGCGCCTGCAGTACGTACTTGCGAGTGGGCCTGGATGTGGGGGCGGAGTTTGTGGAGTCCCTGCGGGGCCGGCCTCTGACACGCCTGTCCGCGGGGGCGGGGCTCCCAGAGGGCGTGGCCCCGGCACTGCTCTGCGGAGGAGAAGGTCCTTGCTCAGAGGGATTCACACTCTTATCCTCTGATGACATTCTGCAAAGAGGAAGAGAAGGAGGGAGACGTTACAATACCGACTGCGCAACATAAAGAACTAAAGATCTCCAGGTTTCACAACATTTATTGGTGCCCGAGACGTCAGTGCTGTGTGTGTGTGTGTGTGTGTCCTCTGAGCACTGTGCCTCAACTCTCCACAGAACACTACTTAAATTAATTTCAGTTTTATTCAGAAGAAGGAACAGGAAGTAAACCTCACACTGAGATTATTATTATTATTGACGTGTAGTTGTATTGCAGAGCTGTCCCTGGTTTTAAACACAAACACAGCTAGCTATCACTCCACAGGCTCACCGTGTGTGTGTGTGTGTGTGTGTGTGTGTGTGTGTGTGTGTGTGTGTGTGTGTGTGTGTGCGCTGCCCCTCCCTCTCAGCCTTTATTTAACTGCAGACTCGATTATAACAGCTTGAAAAGATTCAATTTAGAGTAAGAATTTAAACAACTTGCAAACAACTCAGAACACGATTCAGGATTTATCACAATGATCAGCTTTTATATGACAGAGAGACTGTCCGTGTGTCTCACTCTCCTTCCTAGCAAGTCTCTCACGCCCAGTCCCCCTCTCCCTCCGCACGTCTCTCTCCCCCTCCATACGTCTCTCTCCCTGTCTCTCCCTCCCTCCACACGTCTCTCCCTCCCTCCGCACGTCTCTCCCTCACTCTCCCTCCAGTCATATCTCTCTCTCTGTATGTCTCTCTCTCTGCATGTTTCTCGCACTGTGTATGTGTCTTTCTCTCTCTTTGTCTCTCTGCACATCTCTCTGTGTCTTTCTCTGTGTATGTATGTGCATCTTTCTCTCCCTGTACATCTCTCTCCCCCCAGGTGTGTACTTCTTTCTCTCTCCCTGTACATTTCTCTCTTTCCCCGTGTACGTCAGTCTTTCTCTCACTCCATGTCTCTCTCTCTCCCTCTCTCTTGCTGTCCATCTCACACAGAGAAAAACATGCACATCTCTCTCTTTCGCTCTCTTTCCCTCTGTGTTCGTCTCTCTCCCACTGTGTCTTTATCACTCTGTCTGAGTCAGTTTATCTTTCTCTCTCCTTTGCAAGTTTTTAGCCAATCAGGACAGAGGAGTGTTGGGGGTGAGTCATTCAGCGCTGGCTCTTCCTGCAACGCTTATCTGAGCTGGTGCCGACTCGCTGGCAGAAGGGGGAAGAGACAGAAAAAAAACAAAACAACGCCACACACACACTATCAGGTTGCCTCTCGATGCTCACCAACTACACGAAACTGTTTGAGAACGTATCCCAGAATGCTCTGCTCTCTAGTTCTCATTGCTTGGGTTCATCATTTTCATTTCGAAAGCACTCCAATGTGACTAATTTATCAGAATAAACACATTTACATTCCCAGAACACTTAACACAATCATCCTGCACACAGTCTGGTTTTAGAGAAGGCGCCACAATGACCGGGCCTTCCAGAAGAATCGGCACCCCTCCTGAAAAGGAGATGAAATTAATATGTGAAATTAGAAAATAAAAAAATAAAATAAAAAACACGTTTTGTTGCTTTGAAACTGATCGACACCTTTACTGTGTGCGACTTCTATCCTGGCGCCAGGTCGCTTCCTGTACGGGGGATTTTCACCCTCTCCTCCACACAGAAGGCGTTTAAAACCGTTTACACGTTCCCCGGTCTGCGCACGCGGACGGCACTTCTTTAATTCGCTCGCTTACATCCTCAAACCCTGTTTATTTTTCACAGCATATTAAATGTGACAAGAAGCGGCCCTTAATGTGGGATGTGTGAAGTGTGAAAAGCCACTTCAGTCCCAACAGGAAGTACAGCAGCAGCTACGTTTACACGCAGCCTAATTATCCGTTCATCCTGCCTGAGCTGTCAGTCACGTTAACAGTCACACACACACCGCCCCGTTTCAGTCTTCTCACACTCGCCATATTAACCACCAGATTTTATTCGCTGCACTCGAATTACCTCAGAGTTTGTCTTTTTTTAGCTAAAGCTAGCCAACTGCTGCGGTGCACTGCATACACACGTTTCAGATGTATAAATAAAGCGTTTATAAAGTGTTTAATAAAGCGTAAATCTGAAGTAGGAATTCTGCAGCCAAGGTGAAATGTCTTTTTTTTCCTAGTCACAAGTCGGAAATTACGGGTTACGACCTTTACTCTAATGCAGCGAGCGACCATCAGCATGAACACGATGGAGGAAAAACCAACAAGGAGAACACGTTCATGGTTGCTTTTGCTTCGTATCAAATTCCAGGAAATGGAAATATTTACAGCTCTGACGTACGTATCTGACATGCACACGTGTTTAACCCATAGTCCGTCTCCGCACACCGGCGGGAGTCTGAGCGCTTTAGGACTCCTGAATCTTACTGGATGGTTTGGAGAAAAACAAAGCTGTGGCACTTCAATCCTGAACGTTACGCGGTATCTAGCTAATCAAACCCCCAGTGCCGCAGTCCGGCCCGGAGCCCCGCCCACAGCTACTGGACTGGGAGAAATGTGGACCAGGTGGCGAGGAAATCCAAATCAAACCTGCTTTCTAGCGTGTGTGAGAGAGAAACTGCATTCGCTTCCACAGGGAGGGGAAAAGTAAGAACAGCTCGAGCTTCAAATGCACAGTTGGTGTAAAGTGCAATGCACTCCGTCTCACACACACACACACACACACACACACGCATCTACCCTCAGTTTGTACAGGTGTTGCAGCAGAAGCACGGTGTTCACCTGACCGCACAGACAGGTCTGAGAACCTGTCCGACATGCTGAGCAAGCAGAACCCATTTATAAAAGTCTTTATTTTTTTACCCAAGCAATAGTTTTTACCAAAATAAATAAATCCAACCCAGTGTACACAATTAAAAAGCAGAATATGCTGCTACTTATTTAACCTTACTGTAACCGTGGGCGACTGCTGTGGTTTACAGAGCAGTTCAATTCACATCGCAAGAGGACAGCAGGGACGCGGCGCTCGTCTCGCAGCCGGTTTACACCCATACTCACTGCTGTCCAGTTGTGATCAGATCGCACAGGACACATGTTAATACCAAGTGTGAACGGGGAGAGAGCGGCGCAGGAACGTCGGCTTCACCTCACCATCCAGGCATCGGTACAACATCGCTTTACTTCACCTTCACAGATCAGGTGATTACTTTATTTATTTACTTCAGTAAGTTAAAAAAGTTATTTTAAACATAATAATATGTTCAAATGTTCCTAACCTTTCTAATTGTCTACTAAAATGTCGAGATTTATTATAGAGCACTATTCTCCTTATTAAACATTGTTTACATTTTTTTTTCATAAAAAACAAAACGCAATTAGACATTATTAACAGAAATGCTCAGAACTTTTCTGTTTAGGTTTTTTTTCCCCTTTTTTAGGTATTGAGACAGTTTGTGAGCAAACCTACTGTAAACATCGTGATGCGCATCACGCAGCGTATAAATCCCGACTCCTGGAGAGCCGTGGCGATAATTTTGGCGCCCCTTCGCCTGCCTATTGGTTTATTCCTTACTTATAAAAAGAACAAAGAGAGCGGCTGTCGGATGAGGACGGTTTAATAAAGCGGTGTGTGTGTGTGTGTGTGTGTGTGTGTGTGTGCGCGCGCGCACGCGTACGCGTGTGTTAAATGTAGGGATATCTGCAATCCGTAGAAATCTCAGCTTTTACCATTTCGGAGCTGGAACGTGTTCGATTTAAAAATAAACGGCATGTTTTTATGGCCTGAACACGTGCCGTGTGTGACGTGACACAAACGAACATTATAGGCTAAGAAAACAAAATAACTGGCCCATGTTGCCCCGTCTCCAATCCCATTCGCCTGTGTACGTTTGAAGCAGCGAGTCAACTGTGGTGCGGTCTGGGATTTTTACAGTGGTATCAGTGAACCCTGGCCTGTGTAAACTTCTGTGGTAACGTCAAGAGCCAAACCTCAGCTGCTGCAGTTGTGTGTGTGTGTGTGTGTGTGTGTGTGTGTGCCAAAAGCACAAGGTCAGCGGTTCTCTGGGTATAATTCCCAGCTAAAAAGGTCAAGAGACGGATAAATAAAGAGGCCGAGTGCAAGGCAGGGCTAAGCGACTTAACATTCCACGCTTCACGCGAGGTCCGAAATGAAAACTCCAGCTTTGTTGATCCTCGCGATGAAAGAGAACACAAGTCGAGATCGCTGCTCCGACAGGAGGGTAGAATTACAGCGGCCGGCTGGTTAATGGCCCCGAACACACGCGATAAAACAGTGGCTCTCCTGTAATTTTCCTCCGGTTCCCCAGCGCGGAAGAGTTCCAAACCCAGGGTGCGTTTCTCGGTTCACGTTTCTACAGACTTCCATTTCCTCACCTCAGGAACTTCCAGAGAATAAGCCACCGCTCGGTTAAGCGCCTTCATCCACGCCTCTCTCTCACACAGCTTTCATTCCAAAGCTATCCCATAATTCAGCGAGCAATTACAGGTGCGAGAAATGTAGCTCGCTATTTACTGCTTACGTTAATCAGGAAAACGGCGTCAGCTGATCGGACCTGCTGTGTCTCGGAACACGATGTTTCACCCTGCTGATCATCACCGCATACGACGGACCACGGCGTGTCGCACACGACGCAACACCAAGTTAAAAAACAGACAGACCATGACCGGATGTTTAGTCTACTTACTGCTCAACGAGCGACGGGTCACTAGAACGCAACCTCAGATTGTGGGCGGAGCCAAATGACTAGGTACCAAAGGACTCCCCCTCTTCACTTTATTCGCGCCCTACGTAGGGGGTAACACGGCGAGCCGAGCGCCCCACCTAGTGCCCCAACACACAGTGGACTTTCTGCATGGCTTCTTTTTTTAACATTATTTGGTGAATAAAACTTGTAAAAGTATTGGCACCCTTGGCGCCGTTCAGGCAGGCGTTTGCGATGTCCGGGGCAGGAAAGCTCCAGCATTCCAGAGCTCATGTCCGTGTGGGTTTCCTCCAGGTTCTCCACCTCATAAACACACACCTGGAAGTGATGAACTGCCCCCTAGTTGTGAAGGTGTGTGTGCGGCGTGCACCGTGACGGACTGACATTCAATCCAGGCCGAATTCCCGGTCTCAAGCGTTCCCGGGATCCACCGCGAGCCGGAGCAGGATACACGGCGTTCCGAATATGAATGAATGTCGGAATTCTTAAGCGGCACACACCCGTTCCTACCTCATCAGCAGTCCAACAAAGTTTTTCTTTTATGTTAACTTGGTTTTAATTTGTGTTCTTGTTTCAAAATGATCAACAGAACCGGAGCTTCCAAACCGCTGCGCTCGACGGCCCTCGAGAACAGGAGGTCAGAGGTCAGGGTTGCGTCAAAAAACCAACACACACACACAGTTTAACTCATGTAAAGTGAGCTGCCATGTTGATTTGAGTTCAGCAACTGAACTCGGGGTTGAGGAGACGGTCCTGAATATCCAAGTGGGAATTCCCAGTAGAAGAGGTGTTTTATTCAGAAATCACACGTTACAGCTTTTTTATATATGACGTTTCCTCCGCAGAGTGTATTCATTCCGTATACTGGGACTCCTCGAGGCCATTATCCCACGTGTACCCCAGTTAGCGAACACGTTTATATATTTACAGGCGTTGAAAAAAAGCACACAAGGAGTCACTTACTCAGAAATAAACGTGATTGTGGTGCACTTTTGTCCTGAACAAGGAAAACTTGGTCTGGATGGTTCGGTTGTTATGGTTACCAGCTACACAGGCTGCCAGTCAACAGCTAATTTACTATGGTTATGGTTACCATATAAAAGCTCCCAGCGCACTGATATGGAACGGTGATTAAAACTTTTTACAATAGATTTACTTCATAGGCGTGGTGTTGTTAAACACAACAGCCAATCAGAAAGGAGGATTTTTGTCACCAGTGTATAATTAATAAAAATCATCAAACCTGATCAAACAACCAACGTGAGCCGTGTAAATGTCTGAACACAGATTCAGATGGTTCCAGAACAAGCTCAAATGAAAACTAGTTCACGCTTGGCTTACACGCATCAGCTGTTCAATCGTATCTCAGTTCCGCATCGCATCACTTTAATAATAAACGTCCTGAATTTAGTGAGCTCTCATCCCTGTAAGGTGAGGAAGTGAACAGCCTGCGTGCGTTAATGCAAACTCCACTTCCTGGTTTGGAGAGCCTGGGCATGTTCACCTGCACACAACACGGTAACGAGCAGCGCTGCGACCTTCGCTCACCACCACAGAAACACCTGAACGTCACCAAAATACAAGCAGGTAATCTCTCTCTGCCAGCCTCCTGAAGGTCACGCGGTGTCTCTCACACACATACAAACACAAGGAGAGAACTACAGCAAAATGTTTAGTCCATGCTGTTTATGCGTAACAAAAACATCGCAAATAAATAAATTAATAACCATCGATGTCTCAGAAACATGAACTGCAACATGATGTATATATTTATATGAGTTCACGGCAGGCACCGCACGGCACCACACCACACCACACCGCACGGAACGGCACCACAAAACCGCTGAGGAATCGCCGGGGCTGGATTTATCTCTTTAACTCGTTCACTCGGAGTGGGGAAATCCGTGGATGGAATTGTGAGGAGCAGCGAGTGAATCACGGCTCAGAAACGGCCACGAGCTCATCACAGTACTGTTAATCACATTACAGTTACGGGTCAGAAATCAGCTGCAGAAAAGCAGCAGCAGTCGGCAGGAAAAGCTGAGAATCAGTAACAGCACTACAGTTTCACTCAGGAGCGTTTAAACACACCGGACTCACATTATACACTAATACACACACACACACACACACACACACACAGACTCCTCATCCCCACACACACACACAAACGCAGAGGCTCCTCATCCCGACACACACAAACACACACACACACAAAGAAACACACCGGACTCACATTATACACTAATACACACACACACACAGACTCCTCATCCCCACACACACAGACACACACACACACACACTCACAAATGCAGAGGCTCCTCATCCCGACACACACAAACACACACAAAGAAACACACCGGACTCACATTATACACTAATACACACACACACACACAGACTCCTCATCCCCACACACACACACACACACACACACACTCACACACGCAGAGACTCCTCATCCCGACACACACACACACAGGCTCCTCATCCCCACACACACACACACACAGGCTCCT
>JAQMYM010000033.1:27347644-27363331 GCA_030014255.1 Parauchenoglanis ngamensis
CCCCAAGATGCTGGGATTGGCTCCAGCTTCCCCGCGACCCAGACGGATAAAGCGCTATAGATAATGGTTGGATGGATTATTGTTTGAAGACTCTGAGAAACAGAGAGAAATACTACTATAAACATTTGTGCGTGTGTGTGTGTGTGTGTTCTAGTGGCCCATCAGGCATGGTATCATCGAGGACTGGGATCTGATGGAGAAGTTTATGGAGCAGATCATTTTTAAATACCTCCGAGCTGAGCCAGAAGATCACAACTTCCTTGTGGTGAGAGCTCTGACACTTTAACCTGCCTAGTAAGAGTGTACGTTAAAGTGTACAGTACAGGAAATTAAGAATAATTTCACATTAAGTGAAATTAATTATGTATATATGTTTAGAAAATTGGGTAATATGATTTTCCCAGCCTTATGGTCGAATCCACTGTGAAGGTCATGAACATGATGTTTACAGAGAAATATTTATTAATCTTGTTGCTCAAAATGAGAAAAATAGAAAGAATATGGCACACCAGTGATTCTGAGCAGGATGGGAGAGCCTGATCTCAGGACCACTACAGCCTGATCAGTCCACAGCAGGGCTGTATAAGGCATGTTTCAGACTTGTTAGATATGTGAAACGAAAAGGTTCTCTGGTCTGAATAGAACAAAAGTGAAGTTTTTGGTTTTGGCAGAAACCCAACACTCATCGTTACCCTGAGAGCAGCATGTCGGATGTGAAGCATGGTGGTGGGAGCATCATGTTCAGAGTTACCCTTGGCTCCTTGGTTGCTTTTCAGACTAATCCCCTTCTTGCCCATGCACTGGCTTTGGTGGACTGCATTTTCCTGACAGAGTCATGGTTGTGCTATATTCTTTTCCATTTTTAATAATATATTTAATGGTGCATCGCCAGGTAAAAATCACCAGGTAATGGGTGCATCTGTGAAAATTACATTCCCACTGGGGCCTAGACCTAGGGTGAGTGGAAGAACAATAACATTTTACAGTTGCAGGTTGACTGGATGATGGTGAAGGTGGAGGAAATAGCCCAGGAGGTTGGAGGCATTCCTAGCTTTTATTTCAACATGCAATAGGCAAGGGGAAACAGGACAACCATGAAGCCAAGACAACAAGGAGGCTAGTCTCACCCAGGAGAGAGAACATGGACGGTGCCAAATGAATGAACACAACAAAAGAGAGACTACACTAGGCTGTATATTAGTAGCTAACCTAACTAGCAGAACATAGAAAGCTAGCGAACTACACTAAGCTTAGCTAAACAAAAATACAAAGGGTGGCACCCACCCTCTAATCTAGTGTGTCTAGACAATTCAGCACACCTACGTGATGGAATATAGGTGCATTCTTACCTGTCCTCAAATCTGGGAAGCTGGTACAAGGTAGGAAGGAAGACAATACAACAAAACATATGGAACAACAGTCATACAAGGTAGTTGTAGGCAGACAAACAAACAACAGGATAATGACAAGCTAATAGGCTAAACAGGCTAACAACATACTAGTATGCTAACAACAAAGGATAGCAGTCAGCCAGGGAAAGGGATAGCTCTGCATTTTGGTCAAGTTGCTGCCTTCTCATTGGTTCAGTGATGTTAGCAAGCCAATGGGGATTGACACATGGATCCACCTATGGGAGGACAGCCAGAGACTGAGCAACAAACAAACAGGGAAAAAGGAGCAGAGGGGCAGACAAAATGCATGTTGGCTCCCATGGCCGCCAAGATCACTCACATTTGGAAATGGTACACTTTCTTCCGTATTCATGACCCCATGAGAACACCACTAACTTCCCGTGATGACTTCTGAGTATTTGGAAAGTGAGAACTAGTTTTCATTTGCTTTCCTGGAGGAATCCAACTTCCTTTGGAAAACATCTTCCAGTCTTCAGCAGTCCCGTTTGGGTGATCTTTAGCCTCAGGTTCCTCTTCTTGGCTGACATGAGTGGAACTCGATGTGGTCTTCTGCTGTTGTAGGGTTGACGTGTTGTCCATTCTGAGATGATTTTCTCCTCACCACAGTTGTAAGGAGTGATTATCTGGCTTACTGTAGCCTTCCTTCTCCTCTGATCTCACTCATCATCAAGATGTTTCTACCTGCAGAACTTCCAGTGACCGGATGTTTTCTGCATCAAGTGTAAAGTCTTGTGAGAGACCCCCGGAAATCATCCGTTTCTGAAATACTCAAACTTCCACAGCCAGCGTCCGTGAGATCGCTGAGATTTTCCTCATACTGATGCTTTATGTGAACGTTAGTTGAAACCTGTATCTGCATGATCTGCTGCCACATGATTGGCTGACTGGATAACAGAATGATTACACATGCAGCTGAACAGGTGTTCCTATTAAAGTGAGAGTAGGTGACACTCATCAGAATGATTTGTTTTATTTTGGAGCGTCATGTCGCTGTAATACTGATGTTTTTCCTGCTTTATTTTTTATTGCAATCAGACAGAGCCTCCTCTGAACACACCAGAGAACAGAGAATATTTAGCCGAGATCATGTTTGAAACCTTCAACATTCCAGGCCTTTACATCGCCGTCCAGGTAAAGGTGCTTCCAATCACATCATTGATGAGCACAGAAAGACGAAAAGGAAAAATGTCATATTAATGTAAATTAATATACACATGTATTGCTAAACTGATAAACTGTTTAAAGCTAAGAGTTGAATTTTTAAATAAAAATAAAAGCTGAATTTTGCCTGAATTTTTCCAAGGTGAAGTTTTAAGATTGTGACACAAACTGCAAGATTTTGTTGAAAATTTTATTTATATATATATATATGTGTGTGTGTGTGTGTGTGTGTGTGTGTGTGTAGACAAATATGCACATGTATCATTTTGAATGCTAATCCTCTAAACTTAACTTTGCACTCATGACAATCATTGTTACTTCAGTTTATCAAAATTGACAGATCTCATTAGTGTCAGTGTGTAATATTGTGTGTGTGTGTGTGTGTGTGTGTCTGTGTGTGTGTGTGTGTGTGTGTGTGTGGTGAGCTGCAGGCTGTTCTGGCTCTAGCGGCCTCATGGACATCCAAGCAGGTTGGACAGCGAACACTAACGGGAACGGTTATTGACAGTGGAGATGGAGTCACACATGTGATACCTGTGGTACAACGACCTTTTTTATTATATCATTGTTTTGAAATAAAACTACTTTATGTAGAGTAGATTTTAAGTCTTATAATTAAAGCAACACTTCACCTGCACCAATAGTGAATGAAAGCTAACGAGGGCTAGTTAGCATGACTTTCATTATTACCATGCTTTTTATTTTTATTCGTTGTCATGATGTCTACTCGCGGCCTTACACCAACGACTTCTCAAGCGATTTCACCTTCGCAGACACGTTTCCGGTGTCGAAATGAAATCATGGAGTTGGAGCTGGTCAGGACAGCTGTCTTAAGTCAGTCTATTTCCTGTCTTGACGTTCCGATCAAAACGACCGTGTTTAGTATTATCATAAGTTTTTAGTTTTGCAAATAGTGACATGGACACTTAACCACCAACTGGTGAGCTCTCTCCAGCCACAAACAGGAAGCTCCAAAGCGAAGACAGGAACGTCTCCTGACTCCAGGAGGCAGCGTTCTTTACAAACTCATAGTCTCTGACTAAAAACTACTGACACGTTGTCTTTAGATGTGAGAGGGTGTCAGACTTTAGACATTTAAAAGATTTTTTCTTTCAGACTCTTCAAAGTCCGCTAGTGTACAGTTAGCATAACAGAGGTCCAAAAAAGCTTATATTTAATCTTCTCCTGAGGAGATATACGTCCCTCGTTATATGCCAGGATTGGAGTAATTGAATTAATCCCTCCAATAAATAGTCCTAAGGAGGAGGTCATGATTAAACTGAGAATTGAAATCTCATAACATTATATTTTATTGGAAAGCATCTAGCTCAAAAAGGAAAAGGCCTTTTCCTTTAATTAGTCTCTTTTAGCACACAGCAGATATTTGTCTTGTAATTAACAGCATCACTGTCTATGAATGTTTAACCAAGGAACTCATTTCACGTCCCATTAGGCTCTGAGAGATGGGTTAATACACTTGTTTCATATTTATCTGTGTGTAATTGGCCTTCGGTGCCTTTTTATTTTGTCTGAGGCACATATAAAAATTAAATTGTAATCCTGGGGTGTAATACAATGCCATCTACAGTATGTCTGCGCTTTTTAGTGCTCCGAATATCCGTAGATATACACAGATTTTATCCTGAAGTGGGCGTGGCCTAAACCGGACATTGATTTCTAGACGTGTCAGTCAGCATGGTGTATGGATTTTGGCAGTGAGGGTTCCTCCACCTCAGCTACATCGCTCCGGTTCGTAACTGTTCTCAGCTAGTGGTGTCTGTAGAACTGTTTTTTAACCCTGCTCACGTAGGTAGTGTTTTTGTTACTACCTTTCAGTCATATTTTCTAGCAAATTTAGTTCCAGTTTTCGAAATCTAAACTAGGCTAATTTAAACCTGAGCGCCTCTGACCAGGCAGTCACTAAGGATGAGGCTGTGAATGCGTCCAGCAGCGTCAAGCCTTCATGTTACCATGGTTACGTGGACTTTCTTAGTCCTGCAAGCTTCATGTCTGACCGCATGCTCACATCCACATGCAAATCAGGATGTCAGTCCTGATACACACCTAAACCTCAGTGTGAGAGTAGCGTGTGCGAACCTTTCTAGCATCTTTACAGAATCCGAATAATATCATATATTCAGTCACATCCTGAGCGAAAATCTAAGCTTGTAACAAGCTGCTTCAACACATTTATTCGAGTGTAGCTGTTCCGTCTGTTTCACTGTGTGGCTTTGAGTTTGTTCTCTTCGATAATCAATAGAGTCTGTTGATTTGTGCAGCTGGAGTTTAGTCATGCGTGCTTGTTTTTCTTGCCTGACCCCTAGGCAGAGGGCTACGTGATTGGCAGCTGTATAAAGCACATCCCTATAGCAGGCCGAGACATCACCTACTTCATCCAGCAGCTCCTCAGAGAGAGGGAGGTCGGGATTCCTCCTGAGCAGTCGCTGGAGACCGCAAAGGCAGTCAAGGTGAATATTTAATCTCACTTTTATCATTTTTCTCTCAAACCTGTTACATCATTCATAACAATTGTTATAAAATCTTTAAAAGCTGTCACTCTGATTGTACCAGTGGAATTAGACTACAGGGCTCAGCCTTGCTGGATCCAGATGTTGGCTTCTGGATGAGAAGACAGGAATCTGATAGCACTGACTGAACAGTCTTAATAACATCAGCTCTGTAAATATCATCTGATTTGGACAAAATAATGGGTAAAAATGTCTAAGCAAGAGTGTGTTTAACAGGAAGGATGAATGTAAATCTGTTAAGTTTTGATTACTGATTTTTGTAATTTATTAATAGGAAATGGTTTCAAGTTAACGCTAAGCTAGATGTTTGTAACAGAAATAAAAATACAATCAGCTAAAGCTACCATATACAGGGAAGGAACACAGGTGAACAAAACCATTCCTTCACACCAGTAATAAAGAGTAAGGAATAAAACAGTCATGTCATGCTGTTAAAGGAAAATAATCAACAATAGGATGGTATTGTTTGGCATTATTGTCCCAAACTACTAAAGTGCTTTTTTTTCCCTCTTGTACCAGACGTTTCCTAACATTTCTAACCATCATTCCTTATTGACTAAAATACAAAACAGCATATTTTTTTATCCATTTATAAATACATTTAATGATAATAAGAAATAAAAACTCCCTAGCTTGTCATGTTATCGAGAAACGTTTAGTTTACAGCTTTGCCTCTGACTGTTACAAAGCGCAGACACTGGATACTCCTTCCATAAGTGTTGCATAAACATCTCACAGAAAACGTACATCAGTTGTTGTTTTTAATCTGTTTACATGGAGCGCCGCTGTACAAGTCACTCTGTAAATGTGTTATTAATATAGAAACTTCTAGAAGGAGTGCATTCTAAGCTGCTGTTAAAGAATGAATCAACACCTTCTGGCCAATCAGATTTGAGAATTCACAATGCTATCGTATAAGTGTATTATATTATCAGCCTCTTCTAACTAACCGCCAGGATTCTCTTAGTGTCTGAGACGCATTTCCGTTCTTTCTGACTTACAGGGTTCATGGATTTTTACAGCAGAATCAGTGCTGTCATCTAAACCTGCTCAATTATCATACTTTCTTTTAAGAGGAAATCATTATCAATGAGGGCAACCCTCACATCTGTGTTTTGGCTTTTTCTCAGCTAGAGGTCACTGTTCATCCACCAAACTCTCTTCTATAAACTCAGATGCAGAGATTATAGTGTTTCAGTATGCTGTGTGTGTGTGTGTGTGTGTCTTGGCAAACAATGCTACTGTTTACTGTTACTGTAGTATATAGAAGTATTTACTATAGAAACGATAACGTTTTAGAATGAATATAACCCAGTGCCAGAGCTGCTGTTATAGAAAACTAATCAACACCTTCTGACCAATCAGAATCCAGCATTCAACATGTGATGTAATAATTTTTAAATATGTCTTTAAACACGTTCATGCCCACCATCACAGCCAATCACAAGCTGTAATTAATCAGATGGATGTATTAAAGGACACAGTGGAAGTGAGAGAGAAGTAAAATGGCCCAGTGGATTACTTTCCATCTGTTCGACTCTACAGCAGTTCATGTGGTGTATTATGTGTCTGTGTTTTGTATTTGCCCCCAGGAGAGGTATTGCTACATCTGCCCAGACATTGTAAAAGAGTTCACAAAGTACGACACAGACCCAGCGAAATGGATAAAGAAATATAAAGGCATCAACGCCATCAGCAAAAATGAGTTTCACATAGATGTGGGATATGAACGCTTTCTTGGACCAGAGATTTTCTTCCACCCAGAGGTAATAGACAATGCTTTGGTGTTTTAAAAGTGTACTACAGTGCCTTGCAAAAGTATTTGCCCCCACCTACAATGAATGTTTTGCCGACTGACATGGACTTAATTAGGATAATCATAAATATATACAAAATAACCCATACTATTGAAGTGTTGGGAAAATCAATGTAGTTTGCAAGTGTATTTATGAAACTGGATAGGTGTTTAAATGAAATAACATCATAATCCCAGTTCAGTACGAAATATGGAAACGTTCGACATTTGTACTTTTTACTTTTGAGTAAAATGCCATTACTTTTCATCATACATTGCCAGCGCAAGAGTGATTATTATTTAGTTGTCATTGTTATTTATGACCTTACTTCTTAATTTTTAATCTGTGAAATTAACATCGTTGTGTACTCTGTGATTTTGGACTGTTTTTTCCAGTTTGCCAACCCGGACTTCATGGAGCCCATTTCAGACGTTGTAGATGAGGTCATTCAGAGCTGCCCCATAGACGTGAGAAGACCACTTTACAAGGTATGCTACATCAACATCACATCAAATTTATAAAACGACTAAAACACTCTGTGTCATGCTGACATAGAGAAATAATCAGTGAAGGGTTGGTGTGATGAAGCGGCATTACTGTTACCACCCCGAAGTGTTATTATTATCTTTTATCAGCATGCCCTGAAGTGTTTTATTCCTCTTATACCACAGTGATTTGTCAACAATTACAACTTTGTGTTTTGTTAATTAGAGTCCCCTCCATAAGTATTGGAACAGCAGCGTCGATTAATTTGTTTTTTTGCTGTGCACTGAAGACATTTGTGTGTGAGATCAAAAGATGACTATGAGAAGAGAGATCAGAGTTACAGTTTTTATTCCCTGGTATTTACAACTAGATATGTTAAACAATATAGAACATACATTTTGTATCAAACCACCCAGTTTTTTTAACTGAGCGAAAGTATTGGAGCAGAATGTTTTCAACTAAATTAAAGTCAACAATACTTAATATTTACTTGCGTATCCTTTGTTCACAGTAACGCCATCAAGCCTGGTGACTCCACCAGATTTCTTGTTTCTTCATTGGTTATGCCTTTCCAGGCTTTTACTGCAGCATCTTTTAGTTTGTTGTCTGTTTTGCCGGGTTTCTTCCTTCAGTCTCTTCAGGAGGTGAAATGCATATTCAATTAGGTTAAAATCTGGTGATTGACTTGGCCAATCCAAAGCCTTCCATTTTCTCCCTTCCAGTGAAGTGCTTTGTTGAGGCGTCAGTGTGTTTTGGATCCTTCCGTAAGTGTAAAATGAACATTTCCTTACAGGAAACTTATATCAGCTGTTGTTTTTAATCTGTATACAAGTCACTGTGAATGAGTTATTACTATAGAAACTATTAGAATGAGCCCATTCGGAGCTGCTGTTAAACAATTAAACACCTTCTGACCAATCAGAATCAAGCATTCAGCAGTTTTCTGGTATAAGGGTTTTTTAAATATGTCTTTAAACACATTCCACTATTAGAGCCAATCCCAAGCCTTTATTAATCAGATTTGAGAATTCACCATGCTGTGGTGTAAGCATGTTATATTATCGGGCAAGGATCACACTGAAAAACACAAAGCGGCAGCAACAGCATCACTGCATAATGCAATATTCGGACCGTAATAACTCTATGACTCCTAAGTTCTTTTAGCTATGCAACGCACTAATGTTCTGTTCAACAATAAAAAAAAAAAAGACTTGGTAAAATTGAAATTTGCTCCTAGTAGCTTTGGGACTGGAGGGTGAGGGGAAAAAAACAAAACGGAGCTCGATCAGTTTGGGAACATTAGACACTGCCTTCATGGGACTCACAGAGCATATCATCATTTAGTATGTATCATTTCAGACGTCCCATCCCATACCGCTTACCGCTTTGAAGGATCAAAACACCTGAATCACTATTAGGATACAGTAAACTGACACTGATGAGTGTTGTGTTATGCTCAGAAAGTTGAATCAAGTTCAACTTGAACAAAGCTCTGCTCCTACGTCACTAGCGTAATGTTAGAAGTGTCGAGCGTACCGCTGCCGAGCCATTAGCAAACATCTGCTGCTTCTGTCAGTACTGCCACTGGTCAGTGTGTTCGCTTCTTTCTAACTGCTGCAGTTTTTTGGATTTTTCATCACAATCACCACTAAACTAAACTAGTCTAAACTCCTAGCCACTATGTTGTTACTGAGAATTTGACTGTAAATTGTGTTAAATTGTCATAGTTTCTTCCCTTATTAAAGGGGCTTATTATCTCTGAGGGCAACCCTCACGTCTGTGTTTTACCTGTTTCTCAGCTAGAGGTCACTGTTCATCCACCAAACTCTCTTTTAGAAACAACGCAACAAACACAACAGCCATATCGAATCATTTCCTGTGAGGTTGCACCTGTTGGGACACCACCACTGTGACATTTACTTGAAAAAGCCTAAATATTAATGCAGCAGATACAGAGTTTATTGTGTTTCAGTGCGCTGTGTGTGTGTGTGTGTGTGTGTGTGTGTGTGTGTGTGTGTGTGTGTGTGTGTTGTCAGTCAGGGCAAACAAAGCTCACAAAGCTTTGACAAAATACAATTTGTGAACCTGGTAATTAGAAGTGCCAAGGATTAAAAGAGCTCATTTAATTTGCATGTGAAGTGAATATGGAAACATTTGGACTGTGAATAGAGAGCAGCGAAAGGTTTGGTTGATTTAAACTCATCTGAATATCTCCGCATCCAGTCTTTTCTAAAATAACATTTCTAAATCTAATACCGATGCAAATATGCTCATGAGCTCTCAAAGGCATTACACAATGTTAACGTGTGAGATCCAAAGCACTAAAGCAGATGTGAAACCCTGCTGTGCCCAACCCAATTAAATAATTTAACCCAAATTGAATAGCTAATGGGGGATTTTGGAGGAGTGTCGCGGTAAACAGCACGCTCTAACACCATCAGAACACCAGCTGAGGGAATATCTTTTGGAAGAACGGTGTGTATTGCTCCGGTATAGTTCCAGAGACATATAGAATCAGTGCTAAGCTGCATAGAAGCTGTTCTTTCCTTACTAAGACTCTGCATCCTACTTTTCATCCAAGTCGTCATCCGTCTTGGTAATTGGGTGCGTGAATTTGCACATTGTCTCAATCCGTTTTAATAAAAAAAGGGAAATGGTCAGAAACATGCTAGCATGAGAGTAAGAATGAATAGGGTTATACATAGGACTCTATAACTAACCCTAGATATTTCTCACAATAGAATATTTCCATAGCATTTAATAGTGCATGAGTTTAAGCCCTAAAAACACCCACTGCAATTAAATGATAGATACGAACCTACAGCACAGCAGCCAGCAGGTGATTACTCATGTTGTTGTTCAGCTCATTTGCTATGATCAATAACACAATCATTACTTGTACAATTCTGCTGCTGGGAAAAAATAATATCCACCTCCATATAAGTTGTAAACGCCTCCCTCGTTGCTCGTCAGAGACCCTCGGCAGCTGAGGCTAAACCAGTTTTCTCACTAATTGCTGAATTTTATCTTGAAATCCATTTCATTTTGGGACGCAATCTCTGTTGCTATAATTGAAGATGATGCATAGCAAGCATGGCCCCTGAAAAGAGGCAGGCCTTGAGCAAATTCACATACACTCATCTGGAAAAGTGGTTTACTGGTTTAAAGTATTGATTTACTTCTGTGGATATCAGTCATGTTTTTTTTTTTAGAATACCAATAACTTTAAACTTTATTTGCTATACTTAATTACTTCTGGGTGAGTTTACTCATGGAAAAACCAGAGGATTGTTACTGTTAAGAACACTACTTAATTAGCGTGTGTTTTCATGTGTCTTAGAATATAGTGCTCTCTGGAGGATCCACTATGTTCAGGGACTTCGGTCGACGGCTACAAAGGGATCTGAAGCGAGTCGTTGATGCCAGACTCCGACTCAGTGAGGAGCTCAGCGGAGGACGTATAAAGGTTAGCATTTCAGCATCTAATGCGTCAAAACTAAAATGGCAGCTTGCTGCAGCTGAATGGAAGTTAGCACTGCATGATAGTCGTACTGACAAATAAACGACGGAAGCTATGCCTGAAATCCAGTTTGCTGATCGCTGAAGCTACAGTAGCTTTAATTTAATTTAATCCTTTTTAGCATGCTAACTATACAAGCTATCTGTTAACACCCTTGGCCAAACTTTCTTTTTATCATACTCTACCATTGGCTACCACCCACTGGCCACTGTGTTTAGTTCCAGCTGTGCACCATGACAGAGATTTGAGTACCAAATTCAGCAGCATCCTCCCCAGACAACAGAGCAGACCCAGGGTAATGTTCAAGCTTGACTTTTTTTTTTTTTTTTGTGCAACAAATTCAAACCTCAAGCTTCTAGCTTATATTATATTTCCTATACAAATCAAGTGAAAGAAACAAGGATCAGGCATCACACATCAACCATTACCCATCTGGCTTTTCTCCAGACCTTTCAAATCCTTCTCTTGGGGTATAGCCCCATTTAAGCAACTCGTTCACTCGCTATATCCCTTCACCACCAGGCAACAGGCCACAGAGCCATCTGCACACTGTCAAGCATACCACTGTGTTCTTAAAATGCCAGACACCAATCTGTGGGTTGGTATCCTTCATCCAAGGGATCATTATTCAAATAGACAATGAAAAGCTGGCCAAGCAGATAATATCAGAAATTAATGGAAGTTCAATAGTTGATCCTTAAAATGCTTGTTCGATTAAGGCTGTATTTGGACTACCAAGCAAAGAGCTTCCATCTGATGTACAGCACCAGGTGACAAAATATACCTCAGCTTCCCGAGACAAAAATATACTGGCCTGCAGCATGCAGAGCAGAGAACTGAAAAAAGCAAAGCAAGGAAGAGCTGATTAATACTTTAGGCACTACTTTGATCATCGGGCTGGATCTGGTGAGCTCAGTGAGCAGACTGATGGAGGTATGAATACTTATGCACAACCCATGATGATATCCTGCTAGCCCCAGGAAATACCTCCCCTAGATTTATGGCGCCATACCATCCAATTGCACACTTCGCTGGGTTTGTTGTGAGCCTGCCTAGTCTCAGGGAGTCCAAACATATGTGTAATGAATTGGTGTAAACTGAACAGGATGGAGAAAGTTGATTTCTCCCTGGACTTGGTGACAATCCACAAATAGCCCTTGGTCAAATCCAGGGTTAGGGGGGAAAACAAAGTGAACAACACCCAGCAAATCCAGGAGCTTGTCCATAAAGGGTATTGAATAAGCATAAATTGTAGTCAGCTTGTGATAATCCATGCAGAACTGATCTGCCCCATCCTTCTTCAGCACAATTACCATGAAGCTGCTCCAGTCACTGTGTGATTCCTCTGTCACACCATCTCCTGAAATTTTCCCAATTCTTTCTGAACAACTTTTCTCCTGTGTATCCCTGGCTCTGCAAAATGATCCCTCAAAGTGGTTTCCTACGAGGTCTGTATGACCAACCAGGCGGAGGAGAACAGGTATGCACAATCAGGAAACCACTACTCTCTGGGACAACTGGGGAAATGGAAGTGGTCTTGGAGCAGGATTATCTGGTTTTGCACAGTCTGGTCTTACCTCAGATCTCTCTGCTACCACCATCACCAGAGCAACAAGAACCACCGCTCACAACTCGTTATAGTCAACCGACCTGTCGTGTAACCTTGAAAGATCCCTGCCACATGGCAAGCAAATTTTTTAGCAGGATGTTAGAAGTAATACAAGAACATTATCTCCCAGTGAAAATTGCCTCAGTTGGGAGCCCTGATTATAGAGCCATTGTTGCCTTTCCAGGAGCTGGAGCAAATTCTCCTGATAAATGACCCAGTGTGAGTTTTGTTCACAGGTCAATCACATACTGAGCTCTTCATCCAGTCTTTAATTTTGTTCAGTGTGCTTCGGAACGCAGATCATCGGTCCAGCATGGATTTCTTTACTCATCATAACTGAATGCGAGCTGAAGGTCCTATTTACTCATATCCATATCTGGATGTGTCTTAGACCTCAACCCACCGCCCATGGTACAGAGCAATGTTAAAGCACGCTGCAGTGTAACTCAGGCAGTGTTTAAATAATGGCGGGATTACTCATGGATAAGTGTTAATTTTATAATATTGCCTTTCTGAGGTAATTGTTTGCAAGAGTGTGTACTTGTAAGTCCAGTACCCTTGATGTACTACTAGACAGTTAATGAAAAGCCACATAGCAGTGAAAAAAATTCTTTCTGGTAATGCACAACATTTAAATATAACCCCGCTGAGCGCATTTGGAGCAATACAGCACATGAACGCACAAAATAAGGGCAGGTGTGGTGCAGAAGTGGCTGGATGAGGGTTAAGTGATCATTTCAAGGCCACTGAGTAAACAGAGAGTCATTCATAGCAATATATCAGTATAATGTGAGCAAAGCTGATGGCTGTAGGTCATGACTCGGTTACAGAACTGTATAAATGGAGAACTTGGTTCTATAACATGTATGTGTCATACCTGACACTTCACTGTGTGCAGAAGTCTAGCCTTGAGCTTGGTTTTGATCGTGTATCACTGCGGTTTGTTCTGTACAGAGGTTTTCTTGTTGGTACCTCACTGTCTTTCTTTATTGCAGCCTAAACCGATCGAGGTCCAGGTGATCACGCATCATATGCAGAGATATGCTGTCTGGTTCGGAGGATCCATGTTGGCCTCCACGGTAACACACAAACACACACACAAGCAAGCATCGAATCTCAAATTGCGTCTTTTTAAGCTGGTCTTGCCTCAGTATTACTTTTCAGCACACTCTGAATGATCTTACATGGTATTTGTGTGTCGTTACAGCCCGAGTTCTTCCATGTGTGTCACACAAAGAAAGACTACGACGAGCGCGGTCCCAGCATCTGTCGCCATAATCCGGTGTTCGGAATCATGTCCTAACGCTGGACTGTTACCGTAGATGCTGTCCTGGATTCAGTGCTGTGATCATCACCCACCTTCTATAAAAACAAAAAATAAAAACGGGAATATAGAATATAGAATGAACAGGATTTCACATTTATCACTGACAATATTGTTCTGTCCTTTTCAGATTCCTGCACTACAGCACAAATACAGCATCAGCATCAGAAACCATATATCCATACAAGAGAAGCCATACGTACACTGATAACTTTGTGTGATCGGTAATTTTAAGGATGATTTTATGCAGTCACTTTGCACATGAAGCTTGTTGTGAATTCGATGTATATATAACAGACACTTCTGTGTAATGTGTGTATTTAAAAGTATTTGAAACAGAGATAACAGTTTATGAGACAAGGACAGGGTAAATATTCACATTAAACAATGCATGGCTTTGAAATTATATATTCTTACAGGGGAGAAGGAAGGACTGGAAGGGAAAATAATATTTAAACGGTGTTTATTTAATTATTGCAGGGACATTTAGAAATGTATAAACAATACAATTAAGCCTGTATTTTTTTTCCCTCAGATGTGCATTAATAATTGTTTAGTTGAACAAAGCCCTATATAGAAGCAATATGGATCTGATTTAAAGTTTAGATTAAAGGAGAACTCTGCTGTTCAAACTGCAAAATTGATCTCACTTTAAATCTGTCTCTGAATATTGCCTTTCACTCTCGCTCTCTCTCAGACACATCCATTTTCAGAACAGTGATTAAACCTGCTTCTGAAATGATTTTCAATAGAGAACCCTGCCTGCCAGTGGTTATCGTGTGGTTAAGGCTTCGGCGCCAGAGCAGGAGAGCCTTAAACACATATATATACATTATGGCTTAGAATGTTATTTTAGGTTATTGATCTTCTCGTGTATTATTGTCATCATGGTAACAGAAGATGAGGCGTAACCCACTTATACGATAGAAAACAGCCCGCTACTACAGGCAGCTTTATATGCTTACCCAGAATGTTTAAAAAGCATCTTTTTGGCAACCATGAAGTAAGTAATCACTTCAGTTTCTCAAAAAGAAATTGATGTTTCTCAAATAAATAGTCCACACTGCGGGCTCTGTGGAAGAAAAACAGGAATAAAATCAAACGAACACAATCCCTGAGACTCGATAAACTGGCTACCTTTATTTTCACATAACAATATTGTAATGTTCTTATAAATAATTATGCAACAACCATGTAGGATGAAAAGATCCGTATGAAATCTGCTTTAAACTCGCAATTCGTGTTTGTGTTCACTGTTTAATTACAGACGCTTTAAAAATAAACGTTCCCCCGTCTACTAATGTTGCATACTTTAGAATCCTGAGGAAAATGCCTATTGTTTTTGTCACAATAAAAAACATACTTGGCCGTAATAAGCATCCGATATGATTTATAAGATCTGTTGTAATTCATTTGTTAAATAAGCCTATGTCCACGTTATTGTTTTAGTTTTAAAATGGCGTTTAATTTTGCAACGATCGTTGTCTTGACGAGAGTTTTCGCTTCGTATCAGTCCATTCGGCATGTGCGTGCCAGGATTTACAGGAAGCAGATTGTCTACTATGCAGATGGTTGCTTACACCGTGTTCCAAATTATTATGCAAATGATATTTTCTCTGATTTTCCTAAATAGTCGATGCAAGTGACAGTTAGCATAATTTTTGAGTCATCAACCATTAGAGTATAATTCGAATGTTACTGAACAAACCTCCCAATGATAACAGTAAGGTTTTCAAAAATAAAAAACTTAAAATGCACTGTTCCAAATTATTATGCACAACAGAGTTTCAAAACATTTTATAGGTTGTAAAGAACTGAAAATGGTCATTTGTTGAATTTGCAGCATTAGGA